>CM070599.1:18568338-18931085 GCA_036346395.1 Hsuehochloa calcarea | reverse complement strand
AACAACTAGGGACTAATAAGGGGTTACCGAGCCCAAAGAAGGCACCGGGAGAATCGAGTGGCTCGGGTGAAGAAGAATAGCGATTTCGGCCGACTTGGGGAAATCCAAATTGATCTGCTCTCTTCGCCAAAAGCAAAATTGATGAGAGGTTAAAACTCGGTGAGAGGCTAAGAAGCCGAGGAATCAAGGGTTTGAAAGAGAATGCGGAACACCACTTTCACCAAGGACAGAAGCTCCAACAATGGCGGCCGAGAGCAAATTTGAAATGGAGCTCGAGCAGCACTACTAGATGGTCTTTGGAGCTCAAGAGTGTTCAAAGGATGCTAAGGAAGCCATCGGGGATTTTATAGCCGAAGGAGCAAGGAAGAAGCAACGGAAGAAAAATGGTGGGGCTCGTGTTGAGGCCGATCGAGGCGACGGAGCAAGTGACAACAGGCGACGGCGACTATGGAGGCGGCGGGGCGGAAGCATTAAATCGGAAGAGCCGTTGGCGAAAGGAGAAGTGACCCGCTGCCACGCTCTGAAATTTCACCCTCTCGTTGACCATGGCGGCGCGAGCGACGGAGGTAGACGATAGCCGCCACCGTTGGATTGAAATCGAGCAATTTGAAAAAACGGTCGATAATAACGATTCAAGCGCTCACTCAATCTGGACCGTTGATTTGGATCCTACGGTCCGCGTTGCGCAAGGCGTTGGACGGTCCGAACGTTGACGCGATCGTGAACCCTCGATTTAGAATCCAACGGTTCAAATGGATCGGCGCGTTCGGATGGTCGAACGTTCACGCGATCGTGAGCCGTTCGATCTTGATCAACGACTCACAACACTCGCGCCCGACGTCCGAGCGGTGCGATTAGTTGGTTGGACCAAATCAAGTGGCTCGAGCCCGAGTCCGATCCGAACCGAGGAGCAGTGAAAACCGGTTAGGGTTTGAATTTGAATAGCTGATTTTGGAGGAATTATTTGGGGTAGCAAACAAACCCCAAAAATTATGAAATTTTAAATGGAGATTGCTAACAGGATGATGAACCTTATATAAAATTTTCAGAGACTTTTATGCACTGCATTTTCTCTAAAAATTCCGAAGGCTAATTTAGGAGTTTGACTAATGTTTGACTTGCCTCAAAAATTATCAAATAATTTCTGAAAATTATGAAATAATTCTGAGGTGTTAAACATCACTCCTAGGTTCAATGAAAATTATTTCCAAAGGTTGGGCACAAGATTTTCATGAAGGAGACTTGTGTTGGTGTCCAAA
Organism: Hsuehochloa calcarea; assembly: GCA_036346395.1. NCBI lineage: Eukaryota > Viridiplantae > Streptophyta > Magnoliopsida > Poales > Poaceae > Hsuehochloa > Hsuehochloa calcarea. Next base: position 18,929,826 of record CM070599.1, on the reverse strand, counting down.
TGGCAATTTGATTTTTGATTCCACATAATTCCTTTACAAAATTATGGGCCTGATTACAAAAATCAAGATCGGAGAAAAAGTTTTAATTTCTCCTCATTTTTATTACATTTGAAACACAAACCAATTTTGGGATGTTACAACAAGGACTAAGGCTTTCTCTTACGTACCCACGGTCCAGAAGATCTTGGACTTGTCGCTGAATTTCCTTAGTCTCCTCTTGATTGGTCCTATATGCGCACGGTTTGGCAAAGTCGCTCCAGGATCAAATCAATTTGATGCTCTATCCCTCGAATAGGTGGTAATCCCGGGGTACCTCGGTGAGAATACATCCACATACTCCCGCAAAAGGTTAGCAATGATGGGAGGCAAAGAGCTAGCTATATCCTCAGCGAGTATAAGGCATTTTGCATATCAAAGCATAGCATGGCAACTTATTATCACAAATTTCAGCAAGTTCAGATTTAGTGGCAATCATAACACATCCCTTCAATTTAATCCCCTCGGACTTAGGACTAGACGCCACTTTCTCCTCAAGTAGGTGGGAAAACACGTTTTGCTACTTGCTGATTTTCATAATCATGCTTATCGGTTTTTCTTTCATTTTAGCGCTCTTCTTCATCTTTCAAAATCTCAATTTGGTGTCAAAGGCAATAACTTAATCTTCTTGCCCTTGTGTAAAAGCAGTAGGTATTAGCTCTACCATGGTGCAAAACATCATTGTCATATATCCAAGGCCTCTCACCGAGCAATAAAGAGCATGCTTGCATTGGTACTATATCAAAATCGAACTATCTTTGTAATTACCGACTGAAAATTGCACGTTCACAACTTTGTTTACCTTTAACTTACCACATGAATTGAACCATTGGATGTAGTAGGGGCGTGGGTGTGGTTGTGTGGTCAAGCCAAGCTTCTCGACCATCTCGGAGTGGCAAGGTTGTTGCGACTCCCTCCATCAATGATGATTCTGCGCTCATCCTTCACAAGAAATCTAGTTTGAAACAAGTTATCTGTTGATTTTGCTCGCTCTCTCCACTTGTGCGCTCGATGCTCGTTGCAACAAGGCTCATATGATACTCGGTGTCAATGTTGCCTACTTGTTCCTCTACACCATCGGCATCACTTTATGCATCTCGTCTCCTCCACCTGCAATGTTAGCTGCAAGTACATATTCATCCTCAATATCACTAGTACTTACATATCCACCGTCTGTAGTGGCAAGGTATGCTCGCTGACTTGGGCAGTCCCTCATGACGTGTCCCATTCCCTTACAGCAGTGGCAAATAATCCCGTGAGTACGACCGGTGGAAGCAACCGAGGAAGAACTCTTGGTGGAGCACAGTACACTAGTAGATTTGCTTCGTCGGGTGCATGTGATGTGGTCGGAGGTCTTTGAACGCACCCTACTCGTGGAGGGGGCAGCGGACCGTGTAGCTGAAAGTGGGGGTGTTTTGGCTTGCCCGGCCTTTGAGTCGTGGTGTAGACATGCTCCCAAAATTGTTTCTTGGCCTCTGTTGTCGTCCTGCAATTCTTTTACGCCAAACATGCAAGTTGGAACAATCTAGGGACACTATCGTATTCTTTGTAATCCACTATGTCACGAATCTCACGTCTTAATCCTCCATAAAAGCGTGCTATTGCGACTTCTTCATCCTCAATAATATCACAACACAACATGCTAATTTGTAGCTCGATAATATTCTTCTACGGATCTATTACCTTGATTTAAGCGCTGCAATTTATTACGCAAATCACGTTTAAAAGAAGGTGGGACAAATCATTACGCATAGCAACCTTTAAACCATCCCACGTAGTAGGCGCTAATCCTTCGGTGCAAACCCTATTCCACCAAATGATGGCAAAGTTTTTAAATTCACTTGTGGCTTGCCTAACTCTATGCACTTCAGGAACTAAGTGAGCATTCAATTTTGTTCTACCGTCATCTCCCAATCTAGATATATTTCCGCATCATAAGCACCCGCAAAAGATGGTATAGTGAACTTGACTTTAGCATATGGATCATCATGGGCATTATGTTGTTTGAAAATTGTTACCTCTCATACCTTGACGGTTGAAGTTCACCGGTTCCGTTGTCGTGCATCAAAGGCGTCGTGGTCGTGCATCTCATTATCATTATCAAACTCATGGTCATGGGCTGCACCATGAGGTTCCACACGACCAACGTTTGGTGGTCGATTCACCATTCTTTCGAGGCGTGTAGTGAGCGCGCAATACTATCGTTGATTGAGCGTTGTAATGTGATCGTGGTAGCTTGAAGCTTCTGTCGATGTCCTCATTAACGGTAGTCGTTGTTCATCCAATAGCGTCATGAGCTCTTCCTCAAAATACACTCTTGCACATCAATCCTTCACGACATGGTTAGTAGGAGACAAAAGACAACACAAAGGTATTATCCTATCACTATTAGGTGGTGGAGGGTGGAATCACACACTCTCAAGCGTCTTACCAAACTCTTATGAGTTTCTTACCAAATTGCGCAGTGGTCCGATCGGCGAAGGTGGGATGTACGATCACGGAGGAGGCGAATGCGAGGATCAATCGAGGGCGAAAGTATGTGGAGCTCGGATAGGCAATGTTTAGTAGCAAGGAATAGCAATAATGAAATCAGATTAGCAAAGCTGAATAAAGTCCACGATGATAAATCACGATTCTTTGGCCCAAACGCGTTCCTAGAACTAGCTCAAGCAAACGGAAGGATAGGGTAGATACAAACACAATCGGATCCAAAATCACAAAGCAACTCCTTCTTTTCTTCTTCTTCTTTTTTTTTTCACTCTTTGCTTTCTTTCTTTTCTTTTCTTTTTTTTTTTGGACTGCAAAAACCCAACCTAGGGTTTTTTTTTTTTTTTTTTTTTTTAATGTGACCTTGACTCAAAACTCTTCAAAACCTTTTTCTGGGTCTATGGATATATATGGGTCACAAACTTTTTCCGGAGAGCAGGGGTACAAAGGTAATTAAAAGATACTCTCTCTCTCTCTCTCTCTCTGAACTTTAGCTATGGGAAAAATTCGACCAGTCGATTGTTTTCGACCAGGTGGTGGGGTGTCCGAGAGCAACAAGATAATAAATAGGGTTGTCGGACACGAGTGGTTGGTCGAATCCGACCAGGCGTTCGTTTCCGACCAGGTGGAGAAGCCGAATCCGAGTAGGTGGTCGTATGGGGGTGGTGTTGTGGTCGTATGGGGGTGGTGTTGTGGTCGTATTGGGGGGTGTCTAGATGATCGACACAGCAAAGACTCGACGCTAGAAACTAGATTACGACGACTAGACCAACAACAAAGACACCGACGATGGACTCGAATTCAACAACGGCCAAAAAACACAATTGCGAAGGCACAAAGTGGTTTGGACAGCGGAATAATTACGATCTAAAATTTTTTGTAGGGCAATTTTCTGGACTCTAGGTGATGGAACAAAACTCAAGAAAAGGGGATCAACGAAATTACCTAACGGGCAACCTTAGCTCTGATACCACTTGATGAGTCACGGCGGCCCGATCTTCCGATAGGTTCGATTTGGTTAAATCGTGAGGGCGTTGGCGCTTTGAGGCTTCCGACCAACGGATCGTCACCTCGCAATTCGCTACACCCTTGCGCTTTGTCGTTATCGACCACGCTTGCACGCGATCGACCTTACCACGAAGGTTATGGTTCCCGCAAGCAATCGAAGCAACTCACAAGAACAAGGTAGATGCAATCCCGATTGTATTGCGGATATGGATGAAGTTTACAAGTGGGGTTCCTCAAACCGATAATCGCGTAAACGCAATTGGCGTAATAATCTAAGAAAACCCGCCTCTAAACTACGGCGCCTCAGTATATATATAGGGGGCGTGAGGAGGTCGACCTAGGGTTGTGCGGCCGTGGGATGAGGCGTACACAACTGGACTCCGATCTCGCCACGTTTACAAAGTCTTATTAGTTTCCAAACGGTGACGCAAACCTTGTGTCGCGTATTTACGTTGAAGATCTAGTCGTGGACCGGTCCTAGGGTGGTCTTGAGGAGTCCATGCTATCTTTGGTCATAGATTGTGTCCAACGAGTCTGTGTGCTCGCCTCTCTCGGTCGTAGAGTGCTCCCAACGAGTCATCCGGTCGTAGGCCTTCTTGAAGTGGTCGTGAGGCCTTGCGAATCCCAGTCGTGGACCTTCTTGAACCGGATCGTGAGGCCTTCTTGAAGTGGTCGTAGACCTTCTTGAACTGGTCGTAGGCCTTCTTGAAGTGGTCGTAATCCTAGATTTACGAGTACAAGTAAATCATCTCCATTAGCGCATCATAGAGTTCTCAAATAATACACTCAGCCCTAGAAACGATTTTACCTGATAGATTAAGTCACGTGCTCTAGCTCTTGTCATAGGACCTTGTAGTCCAACACCCAAATCTGGAAGGTCTTGTGTAGTACGTGTATCCGAAGGAGGGATGTCCTCATCAGATTCGGCCTCTAAAAAATTCATAATGGCAACAAAAGATAATTTGCCAATTCTCGTTAGCTTTTCTTGACAGTCACGGTAAAACTACCATAACTCCTAAACCGTAAGGCTAAATCAGGTGATCTCAGTGCCTAAAGAAATCTAAAACCGAGGGCTACAACTTTCTAAGAGATGGTCAGATGAGAAAATGTACATATCTTACCAAAAACTGACGAGCAACAACGCTGAACAAAACCGATCTGCTAACTCCTCTTTGCCGGCCCTCCAACGGTGGTCTCCTCGCCTTTCCTCCAATGGACTGTAGCAAGGAGCTTCACCGGGGAGGGAGGTGGTGCTGCTGGGGAGGTGCAATGGGGGTGGTGGAGGCGCACAAGGCAGGGAAGGGGGCGGCGGCTCAATGAGGCAAGGGGAGAGGGGAGAAGGTGGAATTAGTGTTTTGGGGGGTGGGAACCCCCCCTTTGGCCGGCCTCTAGAGGCTCCCCTCCTAAACCGCAGCCCATGGCCCAAGTTGCCGAACAAATGTGAAAACCCCCCTTTTTTCTTGGTATTACTATTCCTCTTAATCCCTTTTCTCCTCCCGACTAATTCTTTAATTTACCGATCCGATTCTGGGGTGTTACATTCTACCCCCCTTAAACAGAATTCGACCCCGAATTCTACCAAGGTTAACACGCCATAGCAGAATCTACTAAAACCATAGTTTCGCGTACCTGTGGTAAATAATTCCGAAAATTACTCGCGCATGCGAGACTCCAACTCCCAAGTGGCTTCCCTCTCTGATTGGTGCGTCCACAATATTTTGACGTATACCAATGTCTTGTGCCTCAGCACTCGCTCTGACCTTTCCAGAATACGCACTGGTCGTGACTCAACTGTGAGGTCTTGCTCAATTGTCAGTGTCTCCAACAAAATCTTATGCTCTGGGTCCTTCAAGAACTTTCTCAGCATCGAGATGTGAAATACGTTATGAACTCCCCGCATGGACTCTGGAAGGTCCAGGCGGTAGGCTAACTTCCCAATTCTCGCAATAATCGGGAAAGGTCCACTGTACCGCGGACTAAGCTTCTCTTTAGTACCGAATCGGACAATGCCTTTGGTGGGGGACACTCTCAAAAGCACCTGGTCTCCCACCGCAAACTCCAAATCACGTCTCCTCACATCTGCATAACTTTTCTCGCCGATCGCGATGCTAGCGTGATTCTGCTCTCACCATGGCCACACGCCAACCGCCTTGAATCCGGTCTGGTCCCAAGATCGCTTCTCACCCATCATCCCAACATAGGGGTGATCTGCATTTCCGCCCATATAGAACTTCAAATGGTGCAGCTCTAATGCTGGAATGGTAGCTGTTGTTGTAGGCAAACTCTGCAAGTGGCAACTGGTCCTCCCAACTACCCTTCCATGACAAGACGCAGGCACACAACATGTCTTCCAAAGTCTGAATTGTACGCTCTGACTGTCCATCTGTCTGGGGGTGTGTTGGACCGAAAAGGCGACTAGAGGGGGGGGGGTGAATAGGAGCACGCTCACTTTTTCCCAAATAATGAATTCAACACAATTTCACTCCAATAGCTATGATGAAGCTATGAAGATCAATATACCAGTACAACCGGAAGACTAGTATTGAATCTAATTAAATCCCCTAAGCAAAATAACAAAATCAACTAAGATTATCAAATCACACTTTGCAAGGGCGGTCGACCTCTAGATCTAACCGGTTGGACCGATTGTCAGGCGGTCGACCATTATCTTGGCGGTCGGACCGCTCCAAAATCGGTCTGACCGGTGATGACGGGCGGTCTGACCGGCCGACTCCAGAACCGATCTGCAACAGTAAAATCAGCCCGATGACGAAGTTGCAATTAGGTGAAACTTTTGATTCTCAACTCCAATCTTTATGAAACTTTACACACACTTCTATATGCTATTGAGGACCTATTCCAATCGAATATTATGATAATTCTTGGATAGATCTTGAGCAATTGCCAATTGAATAACAGAGGGTCTAAAACCGGACAAGAACGAAAACTTGATCCTAATGCTTGTTCGTGAGTGATTGATGATCAAGATGATGCTAGATAGATTCACACATATCACAGCAAGCTAATTCACGTGAAAGAATCAATCACAAACTCGCGGATCAAAGAAAGCCCTAAAAACACGAAATTGAAAGCAAGAACGAAAAGAGACTTATCTCAAGCAAACCTTGCATAGATTGATTTACGTGATTGATCTTTGGATTACACCCACACCATCATGGATCGGTGGACAATCCAAGATCACGAAATTCACCACAAAACCATGAAGAGCCCTAGCCTCCACCTCAACTCCCTAAAGACAATTAGGGTTTGAAAACATAAAAAGATGTGAAAGAGAGAGAGGTGCAGCAACCATCTCCTCCTATTTATAGTGGAGGCCTAGAACTCTCTAGGGTTTGACTCAATTGGGCTCCGTTAAGGCCCACTAACAAGCGGGTCACACACGCACGCTTTGCAAGCGCCGTCTTTAACCTTTGACCTAAACCGCTTCACCATGCGTCATGGATTTGCCAATAGGTCACCCTTGTCCATCTTGCGTCACGCTTGAGTCGTTGACCTCACCCGGCATCGTCGATCGCTCGGACCTCAACTCTCCAAGTCTAGTCCGATCCTTCTCGCCGTTGACCGTCGTTGACCACCAAGCTACCCGCACAACCATAGACAAGCAAACACGAATTCGGGAACAAGTTCTTCACAACTTGACCCATGTTAGTCAAAACATGCATCATGCAAATCATATGCCATGAAACCAATGACTTTGACCTAACAAAACAACATCGCCATGAAGTTGGCGGACGTTCAAGTCATTACTGGTCGACCGCTCCATGTGAGCGGTCGGACCGCCTTGGCGGTCGGACCGCTCCTCGTGAGCGGTCGGACCGCCTTAAGACTTAGCCAATTTCATGCCCCGAAAATCCAAACCTTCTCGAAACTTTAAACCAATAGAACTTTTCTTGGAGACTCCAAAATCATGAGACCAAGTGCATTGGGATCCCTCACTTGCCTACAACACCTATTTTTGGCCCACTGCGTTTGACCACTTTTAGGTCACAGCCGGTCCGATCGCCATGCACATGGCCGGTCCCGACCGATTTGGGACCGGTCGGACCACTGCATGGATGGCGGTCGGACCGCCCGATGAAGAATGCTGTAACTTTGTCGAAAACTCGTGAAACGACAAACCGTAAACACCATTGCCAATTGTCACATCATCCTAAGATCTGGAACATATCCCCATGATATCCACAATCTCCCCTTGATGAACACATTGGCAATTATCCGAAAAATGTAAGTAAGAGGTTTGAAAGCGAGTTTACTCATGCTTTTACACAAAGGTACAACTTGGTCCATAAGCAAGAAAAAGCAATGTTAATGACCAAGCCGGCATCGAATAGTATAGGCATGTGAGACAAGGCAAAAGAAAGCATAAAAACTTTGATTTCGGAAAAGGTCAAAATTCTCACATGAGGTCCATATGAAAGAACAATTGTTCAATTGACCTATGATCATTGTGAGGATAAAAGAATGCAATTCAAGTTCGAGAATATTCAATAAGACAATAAGAATGCAACTCAAGAACTCCCCTCACTATGATCCTCAAATTTCAAAATTTTCAAATTTTCGCCTCCCCCTTTGTATAATCTTCTCCCCAACAATGAAATATCTTCTCATTAACACATCTTCTCCCATTTAACAATCTTCTCCCCTTTGACAATGGATTCATCAAGGAATCACGCCTTCCTCTCATCCGGAGATAACAAATATAGAATAAAGAAAGAAGCGAAATAAAAGACACATAAAGAGGAGTATGCATGAAGTGCAATGGGTGGCTTCATTTTTGTATTTTTAATTTTTGATTACAAGAAGCTTTGGAGATTACCCAAAAGAACTAGCTAGTATCTCTAATATTGCACAAACAGCATATCAAGCCTGACAATGCTAGCAAGATCATGGTAAGACATGTATATCAAAGCTAAGCACAAAGGCTCAAAAGTAAAGCAGTAGATTTGATCAATTTAAGCAACGCTTCAAATTCAGAGAAGTTCATCAACAGGATCCTAAAGTGAAATTGGCCATGTCAAAATGTCAAAGTGAGATCAAAAAATCTAACAAAGACCACATTAAGAGTCAATCAGGTCCTGTATTGAATCATTTTGCTCAATATTTTGTAAAAGCCCATTTGTCAACATTTTTCTCATATGCATTGAATATTGAAGTTGACTAATGATCTAACTTAGTGACAAGATCCTGGACTAGGAGCCATCCACAAACTCATCCTAAGCTTCGACCAAAAGTTGATTAAAGGTATATCTTAGTAAAGAAGATCCTGGACTAGGAGCCATCCACAAACTCTTTCTAAGCTTCTACCAGGGCGACAAATCTTGAGGTTCATGTCATTTCGACAAGCGGTCCCCATGAGATCGTGCTGTTCATCAAACTATCTCCAAGTTCATGTCATTTGACAAGCGCCTCGTAAGAATAGTTTGGCACAATTTAAGCATAAGACAATCTTGATTTTCATTTTTCACATAAGCGCTTTAGAATCTCAAGAACACAAAAGCTCAAGTAATGGTCAATTTTAGATCAAAGAGCTAACAAAGCAATTCTGACAGGGCCAATGTCACAAGAGGAGCACTAATTGCGCAACTCGCTAAAACATCCACAAATTGCAATTTCTTAGTTTGAGTTGTTTTAAAGTTCTAGCTCATATAGCAAAGACTTAGCTACACATGTAAAAGCATGATAATTCTAGCAAGTCAAAGAACTGGACATGACATTGAGCAAGAATTGAAGTACTAAAGCTCCAAAGGGTAATAGGCAAAGCTTCATCAATTTTAAAAGATAAGCGTAAAGTCTTATATTACAATGCATCTTTTGGATTTTTCATACATCACTTGTTGTATTTTTCATATGAATGCAATATGATAAAATGAGAAGCAATAAAAACCTAAAACCTAAAAAGTTCAAAAGATCAACAAGTTCGGAAAGATCAAGAAAAGGATCAAACTCCCCTCAAACCAACCCATAGGGATAAATTACCCCTAACTCACTTCTCAAGGTGGCAAACTGGTTTGATCTAAAGGCTTGGTGAGAATATCCGCCAATTGAGCATCGGACTCCACGAAGTGCATCACAATATCCCTTTTTCAACATGATCTTTAAGGAAGTGAAAGCGAATGTCTATGTGCTTAGTCCTAGAATGTTGCAATTGGGTTTTAGCAATATTAATAGCGAAGTGTTATCACGAAAAGAGGAACACTAGCAAAATTTAACCCATAATCTTTCAAAGTGGGCGTCATCCACAAAATCAGCTCTGACAACTAGCGTGACTACATACTCGCTTCTTGGCGATGGATTGTGCAATGAAGACTTCCTCCTAGAAGACCAAGATACAAGAGAAGTGCCTAGGAAGTGACAGGTGCCTGAGGTACTCTTCCTATCTAACCGACAACCCGCAAAATCAGAATCTGAAAAACCCCTAATGGACAAAGCTGAAGAGCATGAATACCAAATGCCATATAAGAGGGTAGAGTGTAAATACCTGAATATGCGCTTAACGGCTTGGCGATGGGAAGTTCTCGGAGACACCTGAAATCTTGCACAAAGGCATACCGTGAAGTGAATGTCCGATCTCGAGGCCGTCGGATCTGAGAAGGGAGCCGATCATGCTCATGCGGTACTCGCGTTGATCCACGACTTCTCCTTCCTCATCTGGATCCAAAATAGTTGAAGTTGCCATGGGAGTTGAGATTGGCTTGCAGTCACCCATGTCAAAGCGTTTGAGTAGATCTTTAGTGTACTTTGTCTGATGGATAAAGGTTCCTTCCTTGCATTGCTTAATTTGAAGTCCCAAAAAGTAATTGAGCTCTCCCATCATACTCATCTCAAATTCCCTGGACATAGTCTCAGAAAAACTGGAAACAAGAGCATTAGAAGAACCACCAAAAATAATATCATCTACATAGATTTGAGCAAGCAAAAAGTTATTTCCACGCCTAAGAATAAATAGAGTTTTATCCACTTTACCCATCTCAAAATTATTTTTAAGCAAGAAGGTCTTAAGTCTATCATACCAGGCTCTAGGGGCTTGTTTAAGACCATACAATGCTTTAGATAGCTTGAAAACACGATTTGGATATTTGGGATCCTCAAAACCAGGGGGTTGCTTAACATACACTTCCTCCTCTATGAAACCATTTAAAAAGGCACTTTTAACATCCATCTGATATAATTTAAAACCTTTTGATGCAGCAAATGCGAGCAAAATGCGAATGGCTTCTAGTCTAGCAACAGGAGCAAATGTCTCATCAAAATCTAACCCCTCAACTTGGTGAAACCCCAGCTACCAATCGGCCTTGTTTCTAACCACGTAACCATCCTCACCTTGTTTATTCTTAAACACCCAACGGGTTCCTATAACATTATGACCACTAGGAGGTTCTACTAGGTTCCAAACTTTGTTTCTTTCAAAATTCTCTAACTCCTCATGCATGGCATTTACCCAGCTAGAATCAGATAAAGCATGTGATATATCGCGGGGTTCAAAAGAAGCAACAAAAGCCGAATGAGAGTAGAGATTTGGATCATTATACCGAGCGAGTTACTCGCTCATGTAGATTACCTATTATCCGATCCGGAGGATCTTTGTCTCTGAATGCGAAGTGGGCGCCGGGTGAGATATCGTTTCTTCGACCTCCGCAGTATGCGATGATGAAGATGCGTGAGAGCCTCAATCGAAGGTGAAGTAGGCGTAGCGAGTTTCTTGTATCAATGTGGGCGCTTGAGAGCGGCAGATGAAGGAATGATATCGACTTTGTTCTCATCTTCCTCCATAAAAATGCTCTCTATCACTGTGAATCATCTCAGTAACAATTGATCTAGCTCGAGGGCTAGTCTCATCAAAAGTGACATTACAAGTCTCCTGAATAAGGTTAGTCTCAGTATTAAAAACCCGAAAACCCCTCGAATGAGCAGGATAACCCAGAAATAACCCATCAAAAGTTCTTGATTCAAATTTATCTAAGTTGCCTGTCTTAAGAATAAAACATTTTGATCCAAAAACTCGAAAATGCGAAAACAGAAGGTTTTCTACCAAAGCGAAGCTCATAAGGAGTCTTGCCTAAAGATGGTCTCAAAAGACACGATTTGTAATATGGCAAGCCTGTAGCAATAGCTTCGGACCAAAATCTCCTCGGTGTGCTATACTCATCTAGCATCGTCCTAGCCATTTCGACCAAGGTCCTATTCTTCCTTTCCACCACGCCATTTTGTTGAGGGACGTGTGGAGAGGAGAACTGATGCTCAATACCACGCCAAAGACAAAAGAAGCAAAAGAAGCATTTTTGAACTCCGTGCCATTATCACTGCGGATCGCTCTCAAAGCACCAGGAAGCTCAGAAGCCAAGCGAAGAACAAGGTCATGAAAATGACCAAAAACTTCATCTTTTGAAGCAAGAAAGAACACCCAAGAATATCTAGAAAGATCATCGACTATGACAAGAATATACCATTTTCCACCGACTGACCGGACTCTAGCAGGACCAACAGTATCCATATGAAGCAACTGTCACCGTCCGTCGGTCATAACCATAGTCCTGAGAAGGGTGTGGCGGCAACTTGTTTGCCATGCCTACTGTGGCGCACATCTGATATCCTTGATGACTTTGAGTTTGGGCAAACCTCTCATGAGATCAAGGTTGCTAACTCGTGTCGATGATCAAAACCAATGTGCCCCAAACGTCGATGCCAAAGCCAGAAATCAGAAGAAGATGTAAGCAAACATTTAAGAGATCCAGCAAGAGATTCTGAAAAATCAGCTCCAAAAATTCTACCAACTCTAGATATTCCAAACACAAGCTCACCAGTAGAATCAAGCACACGACAAGTATTTTTCTTAAAAACAGTCTCATAGCCATCATCAAGAAGCTGAGATACAGAAAGGAGATTATACCTAAGCTTGTCCACAAGAGCGACATCCTTTAGAATGAATTTATTGTTTACCCTAATTGATCATGTTCCTTCAATTCGCCCTTGTGTATCATCTCCAAAGGTGATGAAGTCATCTCCAAAGGTGATGAAGTCATCACCTGTTGCCCGCGTGAAAGAGGTGAACCATCTTGAGTTTCCGGTCATGTGGCGTGAACACCCGGAGTCAACGAACCACGTGTTCTTCCCCTTTCCGCGGTAATCCTGAAAATCAAGGAACAGAAGAACGATGTGTCTCAATACTGGGGTTAGATAAACAAGATTTAGGAATCCAGTACTAAGACACACGTCTGAAAGGAGTATACAAACCAGAAGTACTATCCTTGATTTTATCTAGAATTCTATTATGAGCAATGTTTAAATTAACATGGGAATTAAAGCGTCCATGGTCCTACTGGCGTTGTTCAAGCGGTCGATCCGGCGACCAAATCGGTCAGACCGGTGACTACCGGTGATCGAACCGCCGACTGAAGAACATGAGAATTAGGATATGTAGAAACATAATGATTAGCATGTGAGAAAAATCATAATCCAGGTTTATTCCTTTCAGTGTTACCATGTCTCATAAAAGCTCTAGGTTGCCTGAATGAAATTCTATCAATATTTTTCTATCATTTTTCAACCTCACGCCAATGTAATTCAATCAAATGCCCACTTTTCTTGCAATAAGTGCAATGATACTTGGTACCACTAGAGGAAGCACCATTTGAATTAATACAAGGTTGGGCAAAACCTGCAAATTTAAAAGATGTTTTTGCAGGTTGGGTTTTCAATTCAATTAAACCTTTTTCCAAGACTTGAATGACTTTTGGCTTTGAATTGTCTTGAAAAGAATTGAATCCTAAACCTTGCTTCTTATAAGGAGTTTTAGACATGTCAAGAATCATGTTTAATTGTTTCTTACCTTTAGAAAATTTCTCTAATGTATCATGAAGGTAAGCATTTTCTTTTCTCAAACTAACACAAGCATCACAAGTTTTATCCATAGATTTCTCCTTATATAAAGCAATTTCAAGCTTAAGAGCGGAACAAGAAGCACAAATAGTATTTTCAATATTGTCCTTAAGCTTAGCATATTTGACTCTAGCAGCTTCTAAGATATCTTTGATTTCACGCTCTTTTCTAAGCATGAAGTGCAAGGGCTAGAATCAAACACATCAAAAGCAATCAATTTACTAGATTCTAAACATTTTTCACAAGGAGCACTTTTAATTTCATTTAGTTCAGATCTAGCATTCTCAAGTTGTTGTACAGAAATATTATAAGCAGATTGTAACTTGGTAATTTCTGAATGCATAGCATTACAAGATAAACATTCATCAGGTTCAAGAGTCTTAGCATTTTTAAGCTCTACTTTCAGTTTGTTAATCTTTGACTCTAATTTCTTATTTTTTGTCATGACAAATTCTAGCGCTTCATCTTGACTAAGCAATTGCTCAACTATAGAATCATATTTAGCAGAAAGCTCATCATAAGAAAAAGATACCTCATCATCATCAATGTCGTCGGTGTCAGCCATGAAGCACATGCCAGTGAAGTCCTTGGCCTTCCCTTTCTTTTTGCCTTGAGGGATCTCCTCCTCCTTGTCCTCCTCACTCCCGGAATCCACATCGCTCAAGGATTGATCCTCAAAAGCGGCAAGGACCTAGTGAGCGGCCTTCACAAGTTTATTAGCTTCATACCTTGATTTGTTGAAAGGAGGCTTCTTCCAAGTTGGCTTTCCTTCCTTATGATTGCTCTTACCTTTCAGCTTGGGGCAATTTGCCCGGATATGATTGAGCTCACCACATTCATAGCATGTCACCGGACCACCTCTCTTTTTGTTTCTCACATTATTGTAGGCCCGTGTGAATTTTTTAGCTAGGAGAGCTAACTCTGTCTCAGGAATACTTTCAAGCTCCTCCTCAGAAATCGCAGATAAGCAAGTAAATGAAAAATCAGAAAATGATTCAAGAGTACCATCAGAAGACCTTTTGAGAGGATCAGCTATCAATGCCATGTTGTCTTTCTTAGGATGATCAACTCTTTTAATTTCATGAGTCTTGAGTTTACTATAAAGCAATTCTAAAGTAAGACTTGAAAGATCAACATTTTCCTCTATAGCAGTAGCCTTCATCTCCCACTCCTTGGTGTTGATTGCAGCCAAGAGATGGGTGGTATTTTTAGATTGAGAATATTCAATATCAACAGCTTTCATTTGATTAATCACTTTATTAAAACGACTGAAAATGTCATCGATGCTCTCTCCAGGACGCATCTCGAATTTGTTGTATTCACGCTTGTAAACTGTTTGACGCACCTTTTTGATTTGGGACGAACCCTCATGATATGTTTCGAGAGTGTTCCAAATTTCGTGCGCAGTGGCAAGATTGCAAATGCGATCATATTCTTGTCTACCAAGCGCACCATATACAAGATTCTTGGCTTTGTTGTTGTTTGCCACAAGAATCGCTGAAGCCGGTGTTGCAATTTCAGGAATAACAAGCGGGGCTCTAACAACATCCCAAATAGCTTGTCCCTCGCTCTCAAGAAAGACTCGCATACGATTCTTCCAATAGGCATAGTCGTGCCCATCGAAGATATGCGGTTTAGTAGAAAACTTATCCATCGCCTAAAGTTCAGTGACCGGTTAAGATCAAGAGTGAACTAACCGGGCTCTGATACCACTTGTTGGACCGAAAAGGCGACTAGAGGGGGTGAATAGGAGCACGCTCACTTTTTCCCAAATAATGAATTCAACACAATTTCACTCCAATAGCTATTAAGAAGCTATGAAGATCAATATACTAGTACAACGGAAGACTAGTATTGAATCCAATTAAATCCCCTAAGCAAAATAACAAAATCAACTAGGATTATCAAATCACACTGCAAGGGCGGTCTGACCTCTGGACCCAGCCGGTTGGACCGATTGCCGGGCGGTCTGACCGCTGTTGTGCTGGCGGTCGGACCGCTCCAAAATCGGTCGACCGGTGATGGGCGGTCGGACCGGCGACTCGAACCGATCCAAACAAGAAAAAATCACCGATGACGAAGTTGCAATTAGGTCAAACTTTTGATTCTCAACTCCAATCTTTACGAAACTTTACACACACCTTCTCTATGCTATTGAGGACCTATTCCAATCGAATATTATGATAATTCTTGGATAGATCCTGAGCAATTGCCAATTGAATAACAGAGGGTCTAAAACCGGACAAGAACGAAAACTTGATCCTAATGCTTGTTCGTGAGTGATTGATGATCAAGATGATTCTAGATAGATTCACACATATCACAGCAAGCTAATTTACGTGAAAGAATGAATCACAAACTCGCGGATCAAAGAAAGCCCTAAAATCACGAAATTGAAAGCAAGAACGAAAAGAGACTTATCTCAAACAAACCTTGCATAGATTAATAACGTGATCGTCATTTGGATTACACCCACACCATCATGGATCAGTGGTCAATCCAAGATCACGAAATTCACCTCAAAACCATGAAAAGCCCTAGCCTCCACCTCAACTCCCCCTAAGCCAATTAGGGTTTGAAAATAATAAAAGAGGTGAAAAATAGCGAGAGAGAGGGTGCAGCCCCCACCTCCTCCTATTTATAGTGGAGGCCTAGAACTCTCTAGGGTTTGACTCAATTGGGCTCCCGTTAAGGCCCACTAACAAACGGGTCACACACGCACGCTTCGGAAAGCGCCGTCTTTAACCTTTTGACCTAAACCGCTTCACCATGCGTCATGGATTTGCCAATAGGTCACCCTTATCCATCTTGCATCACGCTTGAGTCGTTGACCTCACCCGGCATCGTCGATCGTTCTGGACCTCAACTCTCCAAGTCTAGTCCCGATCCTTCTCGCCGTTGACCGTCGTTGACCACCAAGCTACCTGCACAACCATAGACAAGCAAACACGAATTCGGGAACAAGTTCTTCACAACTTGACCCATGTTAGTCAAAACATGCATCATGCAAATCATATGCCATGAAACCAATGACTTTGATCTAACAAAACAATATCGCCACGAAGTTGGCGGACGTTCAAGTCAATACCGGTCTGACCGCTCCATGTGAGCCGGTCGGACCGCCCCTCTGGCCGATCGGACCGCTCCCTGTGAGCCGGTCGGACCGCCCCTAGGGACTTAGTCGAAATTCATGCCCTGAAATTCCGAAACCTTCTGGAAACTTAAAATGAATAGAACTTCTTACTGGAGACTCCAAAAATCATGAGACCAAGTGCATTGGGATCCCCTCACTTGCCTACAACACCTATTTTTGGCCCATTGCGTTTTGACCACTTTTAGGTCACAATGATCCGATCGCCCACATGGCCGATCCGACCGATTTGGGACCGGTCGGACCGCCATGCTATGGCCGGTCGGACCGCCCCTGTCCAGAATGCCTGAAGCTTTGTCGAAAACTCGTGAAACGACAAACCGTAAACACCATTGCCAATTGTCACATCATCCTAAGATCTGGAGCATATCCCCATGATATCCACAAACTGAGATCATTTGAAAATATTATGCAAAGACATGCTTAGACCAAAAATGTTTAGTCTGGGGAATTTTAGCCAAATGATTAACTGTTGTTTAAAAGTCTATGGCATTGGTTTGTCGTGGAAGATTTTGCAAATGATTTTGAAAAGAAAAAAATGAAAAGTTAGTTTGTACTTGGGCGAAATGGATGCTTGGTGGGTGCAGGTTTATGCACGGGCCTAATCTGGGTAGGATTGAGGCCCAAGGGTTATTTTGGAAGTCGCCCAAGTCAGTTAAGGACCGGTTTTCGAACCGCATCTTGCCAAGCCACATCGTACTTCCACATGTCTCGACTGGGAGGCACCTGGCTATCTAATTTTTAATGTTTCACCGTGGTTGTGCCATGTTGATGTGTGGGTGTTAGAATGACCTACTTTTATGTATTCCCTCAGATTTGGGTTTAGCATTTACCTATTTCCTTCCATCCAACACCTGGCGCAAGAGGGGGCCTGAACCCGGCGGGTTTCTATCCAATGGGGGTGAATCCATAGCGAGGCAGGACTACGGTGGAATGACGCATTGTAAAGGGCTTGACACATGCTCTAGACTACTTGCCTAAGGTAGTGAGCAGTGGGATCGACGGATGCCAAACAAACTAGAGAATTCATGTCTTGTGGGTAAAGTTATACCACCTCTGCAGAGTATAAAACTATTCGAATAGCTGTGTCCACGGTCATGGACATGCTGAGAAAAGCTACTCAAAGTTAGACTTTGATTTTGTTTTCAAAAGACTTTATCAAATGATTTTGGATTTCTATCCAAATAGGAAGTTGGGCAGGAAGCCATGTGATAGGAGGGTATCCATCACCATATTTCATATGGATGTTATCCTACTATAAAACTTGAGAATTTATAAAATGAATTTTAGTTATAAAATAACTGCTTTGGAACTTAGTACAAATATTTAAAGAAAATATTGCTTTATGCAAATTCAACCAATACGCCTTCCTTTGATATATCCATGCATGCATTAACTTTGTTATTGGGTGTAACTTGCGAGCACGGTAGTTGTGCTCACCCTTGCTTCATGCAAATAAATTTTAGAGGATAAGGACTTCCGCTACGGTGTTGATCTCGACGACTAGGCCGCTACCCTACCGATTGCTCATGGCGGTCATCACCGACTCCACTACTTCTTCGTCTTCTGCTGTATTTGTTTATCGTTGGCTTGTAAGTCTTTCTTGTAATCAACTTTGTTTATTAATAAAGTTATGCGAATTATGGATGTTACCATATTTATTTCTCAGTGAACTAGCTCTCGATCATGAGGCTAGTTCGAAATGCACAGAGGATTTGTGGGTGTTACTCCCGGGTCCGACAAGAAGCCAGACCGAGCGAGGGAAGGAGGTGGAGGCCAGGCGACGCAACGGCAGAGGTGGGGGCGGCGCTCGGCTGTGGAAGACGGGCTGAGGGGAGGCTAGCGAAGGGCGGAGAGGCCGAGGGGAGGAGATGAAATCAGCTCGGGGAGGGCGGCGCACTGGGGAAGAGCGGGGGAAGGTGATGGGGCGAAGTGGCCGAGGTCGGTGGAAAGAAAAAGGAGGAGGGGTACGAGCGGGCCGGGCCGGAGGCGAATGGTGGGTCGGGGGGGGGGGAGAAAGAGATCGGGGAGAGAGCGGCCCGAGAGGGGGGAAAATTAAGTGGGCTGGAAAAGATGGGGCTGGGCCCAACCAAACCGGTGAGAGGCATATTTTGGGAGGGGTCCAAAATATGAAAAAGGTGAATTCAATTTGAATTTTGAATTCGAAATTTGAAGGTAGGTTTGAAACACAAACCAGAGCTTAGAGGAAGCTTGGAGTTTTTTTGGAATTAAAGCGACAAAATGATAATCACTCCACTATCCCCATAGCCTAACTAGCGGTACAACCTGGCCATGCCCATGGCCACAACCACACTCTACCTCTCGACATCGATTATCCCCACACATAATAATCATATAACCAAGTAATAAGCAATCATACTCAATTAATATCAGCAACGATCAATACGATATATCGGAAACGTAAATGCAATGCTTTGCCCATTCCCATCCCACGCGTACAAGATTGTGTCAATTTAATTTTCTTTTTCTTTTCTAGCTACCACGGACCTGAAGCCCGCTCTGATACCAACTGTAACACCCCAGCCCAACATGAGCCTGGAATGCTACTAAAATAACAATATCACAAATACAAATCTAAGCCACTACAAAAAATTAGTAGAACCTCCTTTGTATAACTAAGTTTAATGAGATTCCAATAGATGCTTATAAAATTATCACTATTTCAACA
Source organism: Hsuehochloa calcarea (assembly GCA_036346395.1). NCBI lineage: Eukaryota > Viridiplantae > Streptophyta > Magnoliopsida > Poales > Poaceae > Hsuehochloa > Hsuehochloa calcarea. The sequence goes on along the minus strand of CM070599.1, from coordinate 18,910,558 downwards.
TCCAAAGTTCATCGAAGCATTCATAAATAATCTACTCAGGTAAAACATAAGCAAGCATAAATAAAATTTACCACTCTCATTATTACAAATAAACCAATGCATTCAAGTATAGCCAAAGTTAATCCTTAAGCAGTTTGCTTGTTATAAAGGTACGGTCTAAATGATAATTATATTTTCAAGAATATGTGGTAGTGAGTGCAATCAAATCAACCCTACTCCCTCCCATGCATGCCGTCCGCAAACGAGGTACCTAAAAAAACAACATCAGCAAGAGTGAGTCCAAGACTCAACAAAGTACAAATAGCAAGACAATAGCCAACACAACTGTAATTAACAACATCCATCCACATAACCCAATAAGAAATATGTCTCATGCTTATGCGATGCAAACTATTCAAATGCACTTTTCTTTCTCTCTTTTGCATATACCTAGATTATGGGAATGTGCATCCGTCGATGACACCCATGCACGTGCCTTCTAGCACAGGGACCTTAGCCCATACTCCACAAGTATGGGGACCCAAAAGCCCATCATATTCATGATGGGGACCTCAATTAATGCTTGGTCACCACGTGACCATGCCTCCAATATGATATCATGATGCACATGGTCAATTCTTTAAATCATCATGCATACATGAAACTTACGCATACTTCTAGCAATTACGGGCATTATTGTCCATAACATTCGAGCATCCATGATTAACATAATATACTCATAGCATAGTACACATAAACAAATGATCACACACAATTTACCACTACTGTACTTGCCTTAACCACGAGAGAATGAGGGATGCACAAAATGAACTGCTCCCTGCACCGGTCCACCACCTGAATAATAGTTATAACACATGCTAAGACACAGCGGCGGATCAAAACAACCTATATAACAACAACCATGGACTTGCAAAACTCCTAACTCTATCCCGAATTTAAACTCCTAACGCTGATCTGTCCCTGGTGGACAGTCAACTTCAAAAATCCATATCTATTAGTACAGGGGTCCAACTAAGATGTTCTTAGACTTTCTGGAAATATAATTAAATTCTCCAACTAAGTCTAGTTGGTGAGCCTTGCTGAATCGGCGAAGTAATACCCCTACCAGGCCAATTAAAAAACATCAACTTCACGTCGGGTTTTCTGGACAGAGTACTAAAACCACAATAACTTTTGCTACACAACTCGGAATGGGGTGTTCTTAGACTCTCTGGAATCATGACAAAACCAGCTACAATAGTCTAGTTGGACAAGTCTCCTGATTCGGCCTCCTACTAATTCTTATATTCAGTTAAATTTTTCTAAGTTTTCTGTCTCTGCAATCTGACAGTTAGCAAAACAGCGACGGTAAAAAATTCATAACTTTTGATTGAGAACTCTAAAAATTGTGTTCTTTATCAGCTTGGAAATATTTATGACTCCTCTACAATATTTATTTTGGGTAGCTTTTCTAATTCGGCCTATAACAAATTCATAATAACCAGACAATGCAATCTGTCATAACTCGTCAGGTCTCCTGGTTAGTCACGGTAAAACTACCATAACTCCTGAACCGTTATCCAAATCAGGTGATCTTGGTGCCCAAAGAAAGCTAAAACCGAGATCTACAACTTTCTAAAAGGTGATCAGGTTAGAAAATGAACGTAACATACCCAAATCTGACGAGGCGGAGCACAGCAGGGAGAGGTGGGGAGAGGCAGCGGCTCAAAGTGGGGAGGAGGAGGGAGAGTGGGGAGTTTAGGGTTTGGGGGGTGGGAACTTGTAACATCCCTATTTTCAGAGCTTGAAAATCTTTTAAATAATGGTAGCAAGAAAATTCATCATTTGGATTTATTTGAATATTAATTTAAAAAGCCTAATATGGACTTTAAGGACAAATTGATTTAATGTGCTTAATCCCAACATCAACAATTGTCAAAATTATTTTATTTAGATTCTACATGCTTGGATATATTTTATAGAATTTTCTGAAATTTTTCCAAAGTCATTTGCTATTTTCTAGTGGCTATTTGTAATTTCTGGATTTATTTAAAGGAAAAACCTATTTAAAATCCTTCGGAACAGTGCTGGGCCGAAGCCCAACACTATTCCAGCCCGCTCAATCCCAACCGTTGGATCATCATCGCCGCTGCCGCCGCTTCGCCGCCGCCGCTTTGCCAGATCTTCGCGCGTGTCCGTTCGGCCGATCCGCCGCCGCTTCGCCGCGCCTCGCGTCTCTCGCAAGTGGGACCACCGAGGTGTCGTTCTTTTCCACACACCTTCGTCCGAGCCGCCACGACAAGTGGGTCCCACCAAACACTGTTCATCGTCTCCGACGGGACTTCGTTCCGATTCTTCCACCACGCCGCCCCCGACTTGGATTCTAGGGTTTCTGGACCTATTTAAAGCCGCGCCCGTGTCACGAGGATCGCATCCACCCCGCCGCCTTTCCCCACGTACCAATAACCCTAGATCGCCGTCGTTTGGCGAATCGAAGCTTCAACCTCGGCCGCGCGAGCTTCCTCGCCGGATTGCGCAACCACCGGTGAGCTTCACCACCACCGAGCCCACCCTCGAGTTCGCCTCGCCAAGGGCAACCCTATCGCGCCTTCGTTGCCCTCGGGAAGCCGTCGCTCGTCGTCGCCGCCATCACCGCACCGCCCGCCGCTCCTCGTGTCGCCGCCGCCGCTCGGTCATCTCCGTGAGAAGCGACGCGTCACCAGACCGCCAGTCGCGATCTGAGTCCGTAGCGCACCTCGCCACCGCCGAGTCGCCGTCATCCGCCGCATCCGTGGTCGCCGGAGTGTCGCCGTCGTTTTGCCTCCGTGGCTGCCCACGTGCGCAGCCACATCCCCCTCTGTGCTGGCGTGTCGCCTACGTGGCTGCCGCATCAGCGCCACGCCTCCCGGTTCACCGCGCCAGCTCTTCCTCGGCTCGGAGGACCCAGTCCACCGTGAGCCGAGAGGCTGACAGGTGGGGCCCACCTGTCAGTACGGATTTTAAATTAATTCTTTTTCCCGGCTGACGCAAGCATTGCGCAATAATTCGATTTTCCTTTATAAAATTAATTCGGGAAATTCGAGAAAATCCAATTTAGGGTTTTATTGATTTTTCCAATCTTCCAAAGCCCATATCTTTTGCATCCGAAGTCCAATTGAGCCCATTCAAATTTGTAAATTCATATAAAATTAAGATCTATTTAATGGTGAATTTTATTTGATTTTTGGAGTTTGTTTTGCCTCTGTTATTTATTTGTTTTGTTTCTTTTGTCTCGCTTTGTAGTAGACGTCGATACTTGGGAATTTTGCGTAAGAAGGAGCACCTCAAGACCAAGACCAATATCTAGATCTATTCCAAGGCAAGTTATACCTTTGATCATTTTGAACCCAGTTTTCACAATACTTTGTTTCAATGTATTGCATTCTATTTCAAGTATTTATTTAAATGCTTTTGGGTGTAGTTATTAATCCAAACTGTTATGCCACCTTGTCTATTGTATGCCATGATCTTTTGTCACCCTAGGTTGGTTAATAATTAGTTGGTATTATCGTAGCACCAACGTGGGTTGGTTAGATACGATTAGATCGCTTAGCCATGCCACGAGTCATCATTTCATGTGAGAGTTGCAATTATAAACTTGACTAAGTGATTATGGAACGTGTGATGAATCTGTGTGTCTTGTGTGCTACTACTCGTTGATGGCATGTGTTGCACTTAATCAACAGGTGGGAAAAGATTTAGACCGAGGCAAGTGGTGGATTACTGTGTGAATGGTGGAGCTGTGTGCTTATTAAACTTTGTGATTTGGGTTAAATCGAAGTCTTGCCTTAGTCAATTAAGGACTTAACTTTGTGCGCCATTGAACTGGGCCTTCATGCATGCGACCACATGCCTAGTATGGGTCGGGCTGACTTAGTAAGTTATGGAGTCTTGACATTGACAACTCAAGTTGTATTTAAGGCATGTGATGGGTTTGGAGGTGTGATATGTCACATCGCGGGACGGTTCGTGCATCCTGTCCAATGGTGTGTGTCGCCCAAGGGTGTGTGTACAAATTGGACGGCAGTAAAGCACACCAGGAGTGTCATTGTTTGAGATGAAGTCTCTGAAAGGTTTTGTTGTGATCAACTCTGATCCGGTTGGTTTCATCGTGTGGGTAAAGTGTACAACCTCTGCAGAGTGTTTAAACCAATCTATTCAATAGCCGCGTCCTCGGTTATGGACATGCTCGGGAATTTCACACGAGGGGTAGATTTTCATAAAACACTTGGGAAGGGTCAGCTGTGTGAGATAACTTATTCATCTGTGTGAAAGAACTTGATTAGACTGTGTGTCCTTTGTGAAATCAATTGTTAACTTATTATTGTCTATTTGTTTTGAATTACGCTTTCAATCTATTATTTGTATTCAATTGCAAATGTTGCATTTCTGCAAAATAACCACAGAAGCCATTCCTTTGGAATAAGCCATCATGTATAAATGCATTCTGTGGTATGACTTGCGAGTGCGGTGTGTACTCACTCTTGCTAAACAAATCAATGAAGTGGAGGAGTCGTCACCGCTTTTGAAGAAGAGTTCTCGAAGGTTGAACGTTAGGGTCTTGATCGATCGGTTGCTCGTGGTAAATTGATGGGAGCCACCGAGTTTATTTCGTTTCACGCAGCTTTATTTCTTTATTGTCAGCCTGCATGGCTTAATAAATGTAACACTCGACCATAAGGTCCCAACAGTTATTTGTTATTTAAAGTACTCGTTTATTCTTATATTCGTTGTATGGATGTGATATTTCATCAATGTTGACACTGTGTGCACTAGCGTGATCCTGGACTAGTGCAGAATACACAGAGGGTCCAGATTTGCATATTTGGGTCCCGACAGAGGTGGTATCGAGCCATATTGACTGTAGGTCTTGACCCTAGTTAGATTGGCCGTTCTTAGTGAGTCCAAAACTATTTTCTAAAGCAAAATTAACTTGCAAGATTAATTGAACTCTTTAACTCATCTCATGTCTCTCTTGACTCAACTATTGCTGAAATTCTTTCTCTCCCATTGTTTTAAAGTTGTTTTCATATCCTTGTCCATCTTGACAGATGCCTCGTCTTCAGAGTTATGGAGAGCGCAAGGGAGGACTTGCCGCCGAGCTTTGGAAGTTGCTACAAGTACTTGGAGGGTTCGATCGTCCATTGTACCGTGGCAGTGCTTGGATTGTGAACGGCCGAGATCGTGGAGTGATCTGCCATTTGACCATCTACGCCAGGCAGAACACCAAGGCGAGTAAACCATTGAACATCTCAGCTCGAAGGAGTATTTGGATTGAAGCAATCCAGGAGTCTTCACGCCTTGCCATCCTGAGGATCTGCAACATCTACTCTCGAGCTTCGTGACACGCCGCTTATCATCCCCGCACATCAGACGTGGATCTTGCTGCACGTTTTCCGTCTACAAAAGGAGAAGACAACGCCACCGTCGTGCATCTTGCCCAGTTCGCCGCTGCTCAGGAGGAATCGTTGGAGTTAGCCGCTACAGAGCTGGAGTGTACCTATGAGACTCTTCAGAGAGCTGAAGAAAGGATCGCCATATTAGAAGAAACTCTTTATGGACGACACGAAGAAGACACTGAAGAGGAAGACCCAGAAGAAGCTAATGGACCGGCTGAGCCAGAAGAGCCAGCAGAGGCAGAGGCAAGCGAGCTGAAGCACCAAGAAGACTGCACTGTGGACACTGCTCCTATTGCACCATCCGGGACATCGGATCGGTTGCGAGGATGCCACTCACTTCGTGTCTACAAGAAAGGAGCACCGTCAAGGCTGCGGAGGCTATTTGATTGAGTAGTCTGTTCGCGTTGTTTCAGGCTTAGCCAGTTTTATGTCTTGAGTCGCCCTTTAGGCGGTAGTTTGTGTGCTTAAGTTCGTCCTTATTTTTGTGTGCAAGTATGAGCTGCAAAGGCCCTTAGGCATTTGTTGCAAGCCATACTATTATCTTAATCAATATAAGAGTTTCAGTTGAGCTTTCTTAAAATATGTTGTTGGGTTTTACCTACCCCGCTTAGTTCTACAACTTATCTCGTGCTTGCTACCTTATCTAACCCTTAGAGATTCACCAGATGGTTCAGACTCGTCAAGTCTGCGCAAGTGGTTACGATACTCGAAGGTCGGAAGGACGGAGCAAATCCCTGAGAAGTTCCCACCACAAGCACCGTCGGTTGATCTGCGAATTTTGGAGCATTCATGACAGCTCAAACCCAGCTGATGTACACCATGATGAACCAGATGCAGGCTATGAATAATCAGAACAACAACAATCAGCATCACAATGGAGCCCCAGTTGCTCATGGTCACAATGGATCATCCAAGTTGGCGGAGTTTATGAGGACCCGTCCACCAACCTTTTCTGGACATGTCTCACCAGTAGAAGCTGATGATTGGCTACGTGTTATTGAGAGGAAACTGCTGATCACTCAATGCAGCGATCATGAAAAAGTTCTCTACGCCTCTCACCAGATGGAAGGCATTGCCGCCGAATGGTGGGAAAATTTTTGTGCAGCGCATGGAACGCCGCAAGACATTACTTGGGAAGAGTTCACAACTGCTTTTCGCCAGTATCATGTACCAGAAGGAATCATGGATCTAAAGAAGGATGAATTCCGTGCTCTCAAGCAGGGAGGAATGTCAGTGATCGACTACCTCAACAAATTCTCTCAACTTGCTCGATATCTCAGCGAAGATGTCGCCACCGACAAGGCTCGTCGAGTGGTTTTCTGAAAGGATTGAACACTGGACTTCAAGTCAACTTGATCGCCCACACCTTTCCTGATTTTCAAGAGTTGATCAACAAGGCTTTGATTCTAGAGGATGGCGCAAGGAATTGGAAGATCATCGTAAGCGAATGGCTCGAAGGAAGTCACCAACCCCAACTGAGGGCAAGAATGATTCCACCGCAGTTTAGCCGTTTTCCACCACGCAGTGCGCGGACCACCGCACCAACTTCAACACCTCGCCCGGGCTTGCTCGTAATTTCCGCAACCCCGCACTACCAACCCCAATCCAATAAGCAACCCACGAATACAACGAGTTTGCTTTACCTGCCGTCGGCGGGGCATTTCGCCAACCGATGTCCGCAGAATGGGACTATCACTCCAGTACGCTTCAACCTTGGGAACACACCAGCCAAGACGCCAGTACAAGGCAACCATCAAGGAACTTCTCAAGCTACCGGTCAATCCGGAGGAGCACCGCCATCAGTGGTCAGAGGCCGTGTCAACCACGTCACTCTGGAAGGAGCCCAAGAAGCACCTGACGTTGTCTCGGGTAAGTTCCTAGTAAATTCAAGACATCGTGATTACCTGCTTGATTACGAGCTTAGCATTCGTTTGTTTCGGAATTTTGCAACTAAGAACAAATTGGAAGTTATGCATCTTAAGCATACTCTGTTAGTCCAATGCCGAGCAGCGAGCTAAGTTCTAAAGTTGGATGTTTAGGAGCTAGGCTACTCATAGCTGGAGTTGAGTTTCTAGCCAACCTAATAGTTCTAGACACTCAGACCATAGACGTCATCCTTGGTATGGATTGGTTATCCAAACATAAAGCAGTACTAGATTGTGGCCGAAGAGCCGTGACAATTGAGGATACCACAGGAAAGAAAGTTGAATTTCTAGCCACCTCAGTACGTGATGGACATTTGGTAGTCAACGATGCAAGACAGTTTCTTTGGAAGACGTACCTGTAGTCAGAGATTACCCAGATGTATTTCCAGAAGATTTACCAGGAATGCCACCGGACCGTGACATTGAGTTTGTCATCGATCTAGTGCCAGGAACAGCACCAATTTCCAAGAGACCCTATCGGATGCCAGTCGATGAACTTGTGGAAATGAAGAAGCAGATAGAAGAACTCTTCGGAAAAGGTTTTGTAAGACCTAGTTCGCCGCCATGGGGAGCACTGCTTTGTTCGTTAAGAAGAAAGATGGAAGTATGAGAATGTGTATCGATTATCGCTCTCTCAACGAAGTCACCATCAAGAACAAGTACCCATTGCCCGTAATAGATGATTTGTTCGACTGGATGAAAGGAGCCGAGTATTCTCCAAGATCGATCTACGATCAGGTTACCATCAGTTAAAGATTTGTCCTAAGGATGTACCAAAGACCGCTTTCTCAACCCGGTATGGACATTATGAGTTTTTAGTCATGTCGTTTGGATTGACTAATGCCCCTGCCTATTTCATGAACATGATGAACAAAGTATTCATGGAATATTTGGATAAGTTTGTGGTAGTATTCATTGATGATATTTTGGTATACTCAAAGTCAGAAGAAGAACATACAGGACATTTGAGATTAATCCTAGAGAAGCTCAGAGAACATCAGTTGTATGCCAAGTTCAGCAAGTGTGACTTTTGGAAGAAGAAAGTTGATTTTCTCGGTCATGTGATGACAGCCGAAGGAGTAGCAGTTGACCCCGGAAAGGTTAAAGTCAGAATGAATTGGGAGCACCAAGACGGTTACTCAAATTCGTAGTTTCTTGGGAATGGCAGGATACTATCGTCGTTTCATTGAAGGATTCTCAACGATTGCTAAGCCCCTTACGCAATTGTTGAAGAAAGAGAAGAAGTTTATTTGGACCCCAGCTTGTGAAGAAAGTTTTCAAGAATTGAAGAAACGTTTGACTTCACCCGATGCTAGTTTTGCTTGATATTAGTAAGGATTTTGATATCTCACCGTGATGCTTGGCGTCAAGGATTAGGATGTGTCCTTATGCAAGAAGGAAGAGCCGCCGCTATGCGTCAAGGCAATTAAGGCCTCATGAAGAGAACTATCCTACCCATGACTTGGAATTAGTCAGTAGTGCATGCTTTGAAGATTTAGCGTCATTATCTCATCGAATCATTGTGAAGTCTACATGATCATAAGAGCACTGAAGTACATATTCACTCAGTCTGATTTGAACATGAGACAGAGAAGATGGCTGGAATTAATAAAGGATTATAATCTTGGAATCCATTACCATCCTGGTAAGGCCAATGTAGTTGCAGATGCACTGAGTCGTAAGAGCTACTGCAATGCTCTGGAAGCAATAGAGTTGTGTTCAGAACTTCAGGAGGAATTCCAGAAGCTACAGCTAGAAGTTGTTCCGGAAGGATTCGTGGCCAACTGGAAGTGCAGGTCTACTCGAGAAACAGATTCGTGAAGCGCAACCTAAGGATTCTGAGTTTGCTGACCTCAGGAAGAAGATGTCAGAAGGAAAATTTAAGGACTTCACCGTGGATGATCAGGATATATTGTGGATCAATGGACGTATCTGTGTGCCAGATATGGATGGATTAAGACAGCTGATTCTGAAGGAAGCCCATGACTCTAAGTATTCAATTCACCCTGGAAGCACTAAGATGTATCAGGATGTTAAGAATAAGTTTTGGTGGCCAAACTTAAAGCGAGACGTCGCAGAGTTCGTTGCTTTATGCGACGTGTGTCAGAAAGTAAAGGCAGAGCATCAGAGACCAGCAGGTTTGCTACAACCGCTGAAGATACCAGAATGGAAGTGGGAAGAGATCGGTATGGATTTCATTACCGGTTTACCCAAGACTCAATCAGTTATGATTCGATTTGGGTAATAGTGGATCGCTTGACTAAGGTTGCTCATTTCTTGCCACCAAAACCACTTACTCAGAGACCGCTTGGCGTAATTGTATATGTCAAAATCGTCGATGCACGGTGTGCCTAAGAAGATAGTGTCGATCGAGGATCTCAATTCACCTCTCGCTTCGGCGAGTCTACATGAAGCCACGAACTCATCTGAATTTTAGTCTTGCTTATCATCCACGAACATGATGGACAGATGAAAGAGTCAATCGAGATATTAGAAGATATGTTGAGAGCATGCCTTAGCAAATGCTACCGCTTGGGATAAGAGTTTACCGTATGCGAAATTCTCGTACAACAACAGCTTATCAAGCCGCTTTGCGATGTCACCATTTGAAGCTTTGTATGGTCGTGCTGCGCTAACTCCATTAAATTGGTCGAGACAATTTGAACGTGTAGTGTTCGGGCGGATATTATTCAGAAGTCAAGAACAAGTTGCTATGATCGAGAAAGACTAAAGATAGCCCACCGAGCAAAAGAGTTATGCCGATAATCGTCGTCGTGACCTCGACTTTGAACCAGAGGATTTTGTGTATCTTGAGTTACTCCGCCGAGGTGTTAAGAGATTCCACGCCAAAGGGAAGCTTGCTCCAAGGTATGTGGGTCCATTCAAGATTTTGGAACGCCGTGGAGAAGTTGCGTGCACGATTGGAGCTACCACGATCGTTAGCGTGAGTGCATGATGTCTTTCATGTCTCTCACCAAGAAGTGTCTTCGTGTGCGGAAAGAGCGACCTCGTTGGAGTCAATTGAATCAAGGAAGATCTCACGTACAAAGAACACTGTCAGATTTTGGATGTCGCAGAGCGCCGCACTGAAGCAAGACCGTTCGTTTACAAAATCCAAAGGAGTAACCACTCGGAAGGAGAAGCAACGTGGGAGCGTGAAGAAGAGTTGAAATCAGAGTTCCTAGCCTTTTCTCTAGCTAGCCTAATCTCGGGGCGAGATTCGCTTAAGGGGGGGAGGTTTGTAACATCCCTATTTTCAGAGCTTGAAAATCTTTTAAATAATGGTAGCAAGAAAATTCATCATTTGGATTTATTTGAATATTAATTTAAAAGCTTAATATGGACTTTAAGGACAAATTGATTTAATGTGCTTAATCCCAACATCAACAATTGTCAAAATTATTTTATTTAGATTCTACATGCTTGGATATATTTTATAGAATTTTCTGAAATTTTTCCAAAGTCATTTGCTATTTTCTAGTGGCTATTTGTAATTTCGGATTTATTTAAAGGAAAACCTATTTAAAATCCTTGAATGATCTTTGGGCGAAGCCCAACACTATTCCAGCCGCTCAATCCCAACCGTTGGATCATCATCGCCCATTTGCTCGCCGCGTTTCCGCCTTTGCCTACCGATCTTCGCCGCGTGTCCTGCTTCGGCCGATCCGCCCGCCGCCGCCGCGCCTCGCGTCTCTCTGTCAAGTGGGACCACTGAGGTGTCGTTCTTTTTCCACACACCTTCGTCCGAGCCGCTGCCGCTGACAAGTGGGTCCCACCGAAACACTGTTCATCGTCTCCGATCGGGACTTCGTTCCGATTCTTCCGCGCAGCCCGTCCCGACTTGGATTCTAGGGTTTCTCGACCTATTTAAAGCCGCGCTCGTGTCACGAGGATCGCATCCACCCCGCCGCCTTTCCCCACGACCAATAACCCTAGATCGCCGTCGTTTGCGGAATCGAAGCTTCAACCTCAAGACGCGCGAGCTTCCTCGCCGGATTGCGCAACCACCGGTGAGCTTCAGCCACCACCGAGCCCACCCCTGAGTTCGCCTCGCCAAGGGCAACCCTATGCGCACGCTCGTTGCCCTCGGGAAGCCGTCGCTCGTCGTCGCCGCCATCAGCCGCACCGCTCCGCCGCTCCTCGTGTCGCCGCCGCCGTTCTGGTCATCTCCGGCGAGAAGCGACCGCGTCACCAGAATCGCCAGGTCGCACTGAGTCCAGAGCGCACCTCCGCCACCGCCGAGTCGCCGTCATCCGCCAGCATCCGTGGTCGCGGAGTGTCGCCGTCGTTTTGCCTCCGTGGCTGCCCACGTCGCGCAGCCACATCCTCCTCTGTCTTTGGCGTGTCGCCTCGTGGTCGCCCGCCATCGGCGCCACGCCTCCCGGCTCATCAAGGCCAGCTTTTCCTCGGCTCGGAGGACCCACCCACCGTGAGTTGAGAGGTCGACAGTGGGGCCCACTGTCAAGACGGATTTTAAATTAATTCTTTTCCTACCGACGCAAGCATTGCGCAATAATTCGATTTTCCTTTATAAAATTAATTCGGGAAATTCGAGAAAATCCAATTTAGGGTTTTATTGATTTTCCAATCTTCCAAAGCCCATATCTTTTGCATCCAAGTCCAATTGAGCCCATTCAAATTTGTAAATTCATATAAAATTAAGATCTATTTAATGGTGAATTTTATTTGATTTTTGGAGTTTGTTTTGCCTCTGTTATTTATTTGTTTTGTTTCTTTTGTCTCGTTTTGCGAGTAGGCGTCGATACTTGGGAATTTTGCGTAAGAAGGAGCACCTCAAGACCAAGACCAATATCTAGATCTATTCCAAGGCAAGTTATACCTTTGATCATTTTGAACCAGCCAAAATACTTTGTTTCAATGTATTGCATTCTATTTCAAGTATTTATTTAAATGCTTTTGGGTGTAGTTATTAATCCAAACTGTTATGCCACCTTGTCTATTGTATGCCATGATCTTTTGTCACCCTAGGTTGGTTAATAATTAGTTGGTATTATCGTAGCACCAACGTGGGTTGGTTAGATACGATTAGATCGCTTAGCCATGCCACGAGTCATCATTTCATGTGAGAGTTGCAATTATAAACTTGACTAAGTGATTATGGAACTGTGATGAATCTGTGTGTGCTGTGTGCTACTACTCGTTGATGGTATGTGTTGCACTTAATCAACAGGGTGGGAAAAGATTTAGACTGAGGCAAGTGGTGGATTCTGTGTGAATGGTGGAGCTGTGTGCTTATTAAACTTTGTGATTTGGGTTAAATCGAAGTCTTGCCTTAGTCAATTAAGGACTTAACTTTGTGCGCCATTGAATCTGGCCTTCTTGCGACCACATGCCTAGTATGGGTTTGGGCTGACTTAGTAAGTTATGGAGTCTTGACATTGACAACTCGAGTTGTATTTAAGGCATGTGATGGGTGGAGGTGTGATATGTCACATCGCGGGACGGTTCACGCATCCCCGCCCAATGGTGTGTGTCGTTCCAAGGGCTGTGTGTACAAATTGGACGGCAGTAAAGCACACCAGGAGTGTCATTGTTTGAGATGAAGTCTCTGAAAGGTTTTGTTGTGATCAACTCTGATCCGGTTGGTTTCATCGTGTGGGTAAAGTGTACAACCTCTGCAGAGTGTTTAAACCAATCTATTCGAATAGCCAAGGCGTCCTCGGTTATGGACATGCTCGGAATTTCACACGAGGGGTAGATTTTCATAAAACACTTGGGAAGGGTCAGCTGTGTGAGATAACTTATTCAGCTGTGTGAAAGAACTTGATTAGACTGTGTGTCCTTTGTGAAATCAATTGTTAACTTATTATTGTCTATTTGTTTTGAATTACGCTTTCAATCTATTATTTGTATTCAATTGCAAATTTTGCATTTCGCAAAATAACCACGAAGCCATTCCTTTGGAATAAGCCATCATGTATAAATGCATTACGTGGTATGACTTGCGAGTACGGTGTGTACTCACTCTTGCTAAACAAATCAATGTAGTGGAGGAGTCGTCACCGCTTTTGAAGAAGAGTTCTACGAAGGTTGAACGTTAGGGTCTTGATCCCAGTCGGTTGCCTGTGGTAAATTGATGGGAGCCACCGGAGTTTATTTCGTTTCCGCTGCAGTTTATTTCTTTATTGTCAGCCTTGCATGGCTTAATAAATGTAACACTCGACCATAAGGTCCCAACAGTTATTTGTTATTTAAAGTACTCGTTTATTCTTATATTCGTTGTATGGATGTGATATTTCATCAATGTTGACACTGTGTGCACTAGCGTGATCCTGGACTAGTGCAGCATACACAGAGGGTCCAGATTTGCATATTTGGGTCCCGACAGAACTCCCCCCTTTTTTGGCCGGCCACCACTTGGGCCCCTCCTGGGCTGCGGCCCAGGCCCAGGTTGTCGAGGATTTATGAAAAACCCCTTCTCTTTTCAGGAATTTCTACTCATTTAATTGCCTTTTCTCCTCCTGGCTATTTCTAATTACCCGATTCAAATCCGGGGTATTACACACCGAGACAAAGTGATCCTTCTTGTTGCAACCAAGGCACTTGACTTTCTTCGTGTGTCTTGTATTGTGTCTTGTCTTGCTATTTTCCTTCTTCTTAGGAGTGAAGCCAATTCCACTCTTATCTTACAAGCATTTTTGCTTGCTCAATATTTCATCAAGAGTGGCCTTCCCTTTATAGCTTCTTGTCAAGTCATTTTTCAATTTTATGACTTGGGCCTTGAGCTCTTTGATTTCCTCTACAATGTTAGTATCACAAGATATCGAGGAGATAGACGCATCCAATTTTGAGCAACAAGGCATATTAATTAAATCCTCACATGAGGTGGATACGCTAACCTTAGATGAAATGCAAGGTTTAGCAACTACACATGGCATGTCATTTAATAAATTACATTCAATGTGATGCGTACACGCTAGGGGTGGCCCGATCTTCACGGCGTAGGTTGAAGAACAAAGCGAATCTTGCTGTGGACAGCGGGGATAACTAGTTGTGAGTATCGGAAAAGGGTAACTAGCTTTAACTCGCCAAGGTTGGATGCGACTGCGTTGGGGAGAGCGATCCGAAACCTTCTGGATTCCGACCCGCTATCCGAACAATCGCAGAACCACAATCCGGAACTAACCCACACAAAACGCCCGGAAGCGTAGAGCACGAATTAGGGGATCCCAGAGGAATATTCTTGCAAATCCAAGAGAACTCACAAGAGCAAAAGGAGCAAGGAACTCAGCAGTCTTGCTGCAATTTCATATATCGGTTTGTTGAAATATCAAAAGTACCTCCATGGATGGGAGTAGGGGGGTATATATACTAGGAACAACCCTCCTAGCTGGGTATGAACATAAGTCACCACGTTTGGAAGGTGGAAGGCCAACTGGTTGAAGCATTCAAGGAGTCTTTTCGGTTTCTCGCGCGTCTGCTCAACTTCTGCGCAGTCTTTAGTAAAATAGCAATAACTCTCTCCTCGGAAGTCCAAATGACGAACCGTTTGTTGGAGGTGAAAATAGACTTGATTATCTTTCCATCCATATAGGATAGGCATAGTGAAACATTCCAGGTTGGTGTGCAAGCACTTAAGAAGACTTCAGTTTTCGCACAGCATTTATCAGCATGTGCAGCTGTTACTAAAATGATCATAACTTTCCTTACACAACTCCAAATAATGCACGGTTTGAAGCGTAGGAAAATAGACTTGACAAACTATCCAATGCTCTGGTGTATGCTGGCTGGAAACATTATAATTCATGCAGATAATGATTGCAAAACTCATTGGTTTTCTGGACCTCCTTGTTCCTCTCCAATGCACCTGAGTTCAATCAAAGAAGAGGACATTGGAAGCACTACTAAGTTATTGAGATCTGGAATAAGTTCTAAGTTAGCGTTCACCTGATCAAGTATTTTTTTAGCACGTCTTCTCGTGATTGGTCCTTGATATTGTTTGTCCTTGAGATCTTCTGTAGCATGGTCATTGAAGGTTGGGATGTCCTCATCATCCTCCCCTCCTTGAAAAGGAGTCGTCCTCGACTCGTTTGGTCCAAAGTATGGAGAGAGGTCGGATACATTGAAGGTCTCACTAACGCCATACTTACTGGGAAGATCAATCTTGTAGGCATTGTCATTAATCTTTTGAACCACTTTGAAAGGGCCATCTGCTCGTGGCTGTAGCTTGCACTTGCGCTGGTCAGGGAAACGATCTTTTCTAAGATGTACCCATACCAAGTCACCTGGTTCAAACAACATCTTCTTTCTTCCCTTGTTTGCACGCCTCTCATACAGCTGGGTCATCTTTGCAATATTCTCTCTCGCCTTTTGGTGAATCTTCTTGACATGTTCAAAGACGTTCGTTTGCATCTAAATTGACGCGCTCCGCAATCGTAAAGGAAAAAGATCTATGGGAGTAGTGGGTTTGAAACCATATGCAAGTTTAAATGGACAAACTTTAGTGGTCGAATGTACCATACTGTTGTATGCAAATTCCACATGAGGTAGACACTCTTCCCACATCTTCAAATTTTTCTTCGTAATGTCAAGCAACATGGACAATGTTCGGTTCACGACTTCAGCTTGTCCATCCGCTTGAGGATGGCATGTTGTAGAGAACAACAGCTTGGTCCCAAGCTTTCCCACAAGGTCTTCCAAAATAGCTCAAAACTTAGTGTCTCGATGATACAATAGTTCGTGGCACGCCATGTAAGCGCACAATCTCCCGAAAAACAATTGACAATATGTGAAGCATCATCGCTCTTATGACATGGAATAAAGTGAGCCATTTTGCTAAACCTATCAACCACAACAAAAATTGAGTCCCTCCCCCTCTTTGTCCGAGGTAAACCAAGAACAAAATCCATTGAAATATCTTCCCATGGAACATTAGGAATAGGTAAAGGAATGTACAAGCCATGAGGGTTCAAACGGGACTTAGCTTTATTGCATGTCTCACATCGCAATATATATCTTTCAACGTCGCGCCTCAACTTTGGCCAAAAGAAATGGTCAGCCAACACACTCTCAGTTTTCTTAGCACCAAAATGGCCCATAAGTCCGCGTAATAAGCTTCTGCAAAAGCAATAGGCGAACAGAGCAACTGAATGCATAGCTTATTAGCGAAATAAAAACCATCATGCAAATGAAACTTGTCCCACCCTTTCCATTACCACATTTGGAAAATGGTGCAGAAAAATATGAGTCATGAACATACAATTCTTTGATATTTTCTAACCCAAGAAATTTAGCATCAAGTTGAGAAAGTAAAGCATGACGTCTAGGCAGGGCATCTGCTACAACATTATCCTTCCCTTTCTTGTACTTGACAATGTAGGAAAAGATTCAATGAATTCACTCCATTTTGCATGTCGTCGATTCAGTTTTAGTTGACCCTTAAGATGTTTCAAAGATTCATGGTCTGAGTGTATCACAAATTCCTTAGGCCACAAGTAGTGTTGCCAAGTTTCCAAAGCTCTCATGAGGGCATACAATTCTTTATCATAAACAGAGTAATTGAGAGTTGGACCACTTAACTTTTCACTAAAATAAGCGATTGGCCTACCTTCCCGCATGAGTACTCCTCCAATCCCTATACCACTTGCATCACATTCAATTTCAAAAGTCTTACTAAAATGCTGGAGTGCAAGGAGTGGTGCTTGATGTCAACTTAGCTTTCACTCTTCAAATGCCTTCTCTTGTGTCTTACCTCGGTGAAAAGGTAACTCGCTTTCTTTGTCAATTCGTTGATTGGGGCAGCAATGGTAATCAAATCCTTCACAAACCTACGATAAAAACCAAGAAGGCCAAGGAAGCTCCTCACTTGGCTCACATTTTGTGGAGGTAACCACTCACGAACACCTTTATCTTCTCCTCATCCACCTCTACTCCTTGACCTGAAATAACAAAGCCAAGAAAAACTACCTGTCGAAGGCAAAAGGTGCACTTGGCAAGGTTAGCGTACAACTTTTCCATTCGCAAGACACATAGCACACTTCCTAGATGTTCAATATGTTCTTCAAGAGACTTGTCAGTAAATTAAGATATCATCAAGTAAACAACAACAAATTTGCCAATAAAAGCTCTAAGCACATGATTCATCAATCTCATGAAAGTACTTGGTGCATTTGTCAATCCAAACGGCATGACCAACCATTCATACAACCCAAATTTTGTTTTGAATGCAGTTTTCCACTCATCACCCTCTCTCATTCGAATTTGGTGGTAGCCGCTTCGCAAATCAATCTTAGAAAAGATGGTTGAACCACTAAGCTCATCAAGCATGTCATCAAGTCTAGGTATTGGATGTCTATACCTTACTGTTATGTTATTAATGGCTCGGCAATCTACACACATTCTCCATGATCCATCTTTCTTTGGGACTAAAAGAACCTGCACAAAGACAGGTGAGAGACTTTCTTTACATACCCTTTGTCGAGTAGGTCTTGTACTTGGCGTTGAATTTCTTTGGTCTCCTCTGATTTGTGCGGTATGTTTGGTCGGTTAGGAAGCGGGCACCAGGAACAAGGTCAATTTGATGCTCAATGCCTCTTTTTGGTGGCAGCCACGTGGTACTTCGTCAGAAATACGCCATCGTAACCTCAGAAGAGATTCAACACAACACTCGGTAAAGTAGAGGGTAAGTCGTTAGTTGATAAAGGCTTTCCTTGTACAGTGTACAAAGAACATGGCATTGGGTTCTCTCAATTCTTTTATATCCCCTTTCCTAGCCATCATCACTAATCCTCTTTTCCCGTGTCTTGGTATTTTAATACAGTGGAGATTGATTTGGTTTTGGTTGCACTCGCCACTAT
The DNA here is from genome assembly GCA_036346395.1 of Hsuehochloa calcarea. Taxonomy (NCBI): domain Eukaryota; kingdom Viridiplantae; phylum Streptophyta; class Magnoliopsida; order Poales; family Poaceae; genus Hsuehochloa; species Hsuehochloa calcarea. The sequence continues at coordinate 18,892,399 of CM070599.1, read as the reverse complement.
GTTTGTGGTTCTCACTCAAGTGTTTCTCACTCTCTCATTGTTTCTTTTCAGTTCATCCTTCATTATCTCCTCCTGTTAAAGGAAGCAAAGTGATACGCCCCTTTATACATAAAAACAAGGGTATTGGCTCAAGAACTAATCTGAACATCACGATCATATAACCAAGGTCGCCCCAAAAGTAATCGCATGCTTGCATTGGAACCACATCACACTCCACCGATCTTGGTATTTTCCAATTGAGAATTGACGGTCACAATGTTGTTCACTCGCATGCTCCACAATCATTGAGCCATTGCATCTTATATGGGGCGTGATGACGTCGTAGTTTTAGTCACATTCGTTCTACCAATTCTAGACTTGCAATGTTATTGCAGCTGCCATTATCAACAATAATGCTGCATACCTTGCTCATGATGGTGCCTCGAGTGTGAAATAGGTTATGTCGCTGACCATTTTCTCCTTTCACAACATTAACACTAAGCACACGTCGAGAGATAAAACAATTGTTGTCTCCATCATCAGCTGGAATACCATCATCATCCGATGCTTCTTCAAGTAGCCCATCCTCCTCTGGATCACTCTCAGATTCCCATTCTCCTTGTTCATTAACAAGCAAGTTTCTTCTGCTAGGGCACTCAGAGGCAATGTGCCCACGCCCTTGGCACTTATGGCACTTAATTTCGCGGCTGCGAGATGTGGTTGCTGCTGTCGATGTGGAAGATGATGCTCCTATTTTTCCACTAGAGCGTCGATTATCTTGGTGTCCTGCAGGTGAAGAAGCCGACGAGGGTGTAGGCTTGGCAGCAGGAGTAGATGGAGACGTCTCAGCAGGGGCACCTTGAGAACGACGACCAGCAGAGGATGTACTCGGCTGTTGGCGACGCCATGGAGTCAAAAGAACGGTTCCCAAAAGATCGACCACGCCCTTCTTGTCGAATCTTTCTCTCGTGCGCATAGCTCGGGCAACAAGATCTTGCAGATTGTTATAAGGAAACATCTCAACAAAACCTGAAATTTCATTATTTAGACCATGCAAAAATCTTGCCATCTTGATTCAAAGATCCTCTCGAATCCCAAAGACGGATCAAGAGTAATTCCATTTCTTTATAGTACTGGCCCACCGCTTTAGACCCTTGTCTTAACGCTTGCAACCTATTGCGAAGGTCATTTGGTAGCTTGAAGGCACAAAGCGCCTTCTCATCACTTGCTTCATTTCACCCAAGTATTGATATGACCACGCCCCGATTGTAGCTGATTTTGTTGCATTTGATTCCACCAAGTGAGAGCATAACCTGAGAATTCAACTGAGGCAAGATTTACCCGCCTTTGATCGGAGAGATTATGGATACGAAAAATCTGATCACATTGTTCTTCCCAATCAAGATAAGCATCAGGGTCTTCTATTCCCTTGAATTTAGGGACGCTCAACTTGATCCGAGCAATATTATCCGGATCATCCTTTCACGGCGACCTCGGCCGCCCTCCTCACCATGGGCAGCACCACGATGTGGGGGTGGATGCTGTCCGTAGCCATCATGATCTGCAAAAGCTTCATCGTTGTCATCATATTCTTCTCCATACCTGCGACCGTCATGCACATATTGGTCGTTGAAGCGCACACGGTGGCCAAAACCACGACCGTGAGCACCTCCCCCATGCTGCAGAATATGTGCAGCTGCGCCTCGGCCACGATGGGCACCGCCCCCTCGTCCATCACCCCGACCAAGATCTTGCTGGTCGTGGAAGCCGTCATTAGCAGCAGCTCCCATCGAAGTTCTCATCGCGCTTCACCTTGATCAACAGAGGGTTAGGTTGACGAGACCCCACCACCAACGACGGAAGGCGTTCATTGAGCATCCGTCGCATGGCTCGAACCGATCACGAATTGTTGCATCTCGCTCGTGTGGATCGGTTGTTCATCTCCTTCATGATTTTCCCCATGTACACTTTCGTTGGAACCTGCCATGTTAGCGAAGAGAAAGTGGAATAGGTAATATTTGTGGAATCACACAACCTCACCTCTTACTCACCAATGTTCTTATGCGTTCTCAATGGACAGCAAGAGTGCAAGAGTGGCGATTACCTTGATGTGGTCAAGCGATTGAAGGACACGAATCGAAACAACCGCTTCGGTTTTAGTGGGGCTTGTGGGCTAAACAAGGAGGGTTGTATGGGATCAAGTGCCGTAAACCACACAACGGATACGTGAATGTCACCGCCCAAAACACCGAAAAAAATTCAGGCAAGAATTTGAATCTTGCAATTTTGACAACCGCAACACAACCCTTCGCTTTCTTCTTCTCTTTTTTTTTGTATTCTCTTTTTCTTTCTCTTTTTTTTTGTGTTCTCTTTTTCTTTCTCTCTTTTTTTTGATACTAAACAGCAAGCTTAACTACTAAAACAAACACGGTGCAAGATATCGATGGTGACTAGAAACAAGATGAGCACGAACGGCACAACATTAACAGTACTAAACAAAGGTTTGGTAATTTTTTGTTTTGGATCTGACTTTTAGGGTAGAAATCGAAATAATATCTACACAAGAAAAGTGATGCACTAAAAGGCTAATTTGTGAATGGAAACCTACCGTGACAACGAAAGCTCGATACCAAATGATGCGTACACGCTAGGGGTGGCCCGATCTTCACGGCGTAGGTTGAAGAACAAAGCGAATCTTGCTGTGGACAGCGGGGATAACTAGTTGTGAGTAGCGGAAAAGGGTAACTAGCTTTAACCTGCCAAGGTTGGATGCGACCAAGCGTTGGGGAGAGACGATCCGAAACCTTCTGGATTCCGACCCGCTATCCGAACAATCGCAGAACCACAATCCGGAACTAACCCACACAAAACGCCCGGAAGCGTAGAGCACGAATTAGGGATCCTGAGGAATCTTCTTGCAAATCCAAGAGAACTCACAAGAGCAAAAGGAGCAAGGAACTCAGCAGCCTTCGCAATTTCATATATCGGTTTGTTGAAATATCAAAAGTACCTCCATGGATGGGAGTAGGGGGGTATATATACTAGGAACAACCCTCCTAGCTGGGTATGAACATAAGTCACCACGTTTGGAAGGTGGAAGGCCAACTGGTTGAAGCATTCAAGGAGTCTTTTCGGTTTCTCGCGCGTCTGCTCAACTTCTGCGCAGTCTTTAGTAAAATAGCAATAACTCTCTCCTCGGAAGTCCAAATGACGAACCGTTTGTTGGAGGTGAAAATAGACTTGATTATCTTTCCATCCATATAGGATAGGCATAGTGAAACGTTCCAGGTTGGTGTGCAAGCACTTAAGAAGACTTCAGTTTTCGCGCAGCATTTATCAGCATGTGCAGCTGTTACTAAAATGATCATAACTTTCCTTACACAACTCCAAATAATGCACGGTTTGAAGCGTAGGAAAATAGACTTGACAAGCTATCCAATGCTCTGGTGTATGCTGGCTGGAAACATTATAATTCATGCAGATAATGATTGCAAAACTCATTGGTTTTCTGGACCTCCTTGTTCCTCTCCAATGCACCTGAGTTCAATCAAAGAAGAGGACATTGGAAGCACTACTAAGTTATTGAGATCTGGAATAAGTTCTAAGTTAGCGTTCACCTGATCAAGTATTTTTTTAGCACGTCTTCTCGTGATTGGTCCTTGATATTGTTTGTCCTTGAGATCTTCTGTAGCATGGTCATTGAAGGTTGGGATGTCCTCATCACAATGCCTATATCCACCTTAGAGCTATTTATCCTATTTAGGAGGAGAGCTTCATGATCATCTTTCAAAGCACCATAATCATTTTGAAGAGAGACATACTCTTTCTTCAAAACTTTGAATTTCATTTTCTCCTTCCCTAAATATTCATTGGGCTCTTCTAGCATATCTATCAACTCATCATATGAAGGCTCATCGTTATTATTTACCTCATTATTACCTTTAGCCATGAAGCATTGAGTTGATGTGGAGGGAGTTATGGACTCGTCATTGTCGGAGCTAGAAGTTGAGCATTCTTCATCCGACCTCCATTCTTCTGTGCACTCGTCACTAGTGGAAGTGGACAATTCATATTTATCTTGAAGGTGTGTCCACATAGCATGAGTGCTCTCAAGGTTGCACACTTCATCAAACACCTCTACACTCAAAGCACTAAATAAACTGTTAATTGCTTGAGCGTCGAGATGTAAGCATTTCTCTCCCTCAATTGTTGGAGCAAGTTGATCCAATGGAGGAGAAAAGCCAACATCTACAAACCACCATATTTTTGGACTCATGGCCCTAAAATAACATGACATGCAGATTTTTCAATGTACATAATTTGTCCCATCAAAATGTGGTGCTTCACCTAGGTGCACAATTTCTTTAGTCACCATCCATTACTCTCTAGACGGTTAAGTCTAATAAATGAGAGACCATGCTCTGATACCACTTGTAAGATCGAGGTGGCCGACTAGAGGGGGGTGAATAGGCGGTTTTAAAATTCCTTTAGTGCTAAAACCAATGAATAATGCGGAAGCTAATAACAAATTGGTTTTGCACAATTAAAACCTAAATCAACTAGGCTTGACTAAGTGCACCGACAATATGAATACAATACAAGAGAGCAAGCATACAATGATATATAAGCAATTAAAGCAAGAATGTAAATTGCTCAAAGTAAAGCACAAGACAAATAAAGATGACACGATTATGTTTTACCGTGGTGGTCGGAGACATGCCAGTCTCTCCTAATCCACGTTGAGGTAAGCCCAACCACGTTGGACCGGCTCCACTAATTAAGCCAACACCTCCAAGGTAAGTCCAACCACTTGGATCGGTTCCAAACCGAACCAACACCTCGCTCCACTAAGCTTGCTCTTCCTCCACTCTAGAGATGACGAGCACCAAACCACTCACAACCACGCCGGGCCTTCTCACAAGCTTCTTGAGAAGATCACCGGTCACGACGCCTCCACGCCGTCTAACTGTCGGCAAACACCAAGAGTAACAAATCCAAACTTTCATTTGAACTAATCAAGTGTCAACGCTCACGTGGATACACAATCCACTACCTAAGACAACACATGCAGTTAGGGTTTGCTCTATAATCTCACCAAGTGCAACACATGCACATATGAGAGGAAAGCTTTGCTCTTAGCTCAAGAGGCTCAAAGGAGGTTCACAATATCACCAGCAACCTCTCCCAACCGGCCAAGGCTCATATATATAGCACACACACAAAAACTAGCCGTTGGGAGAAGATTCCCATAAATCAGCACAGGGCTGGTTTGACGACCAACCAATGGTCGGTCGGACCGCCCCATGCGCCAACGGCTAGAAAACTAGCCATTGAGCCTTCGGCCGGTCGGACCGCCATGCAATGGCCGGTCGGACCGCCGACATATCGGTCAGACCGCCGTAGCTGGCCGGTCCGACCGCCCGATGGAAATTTGGCTAAGTCCAAAAACGGGCGCTCGAATAATCATTCCAAGACGAACCCCTAACTTCTCACATTGGAAGTTCCGCTTTCAAGCGCTGAATCTGAATACCTCAAGGTGATTCGCTTATTAGAAGAAGTTTCAAGAGGAGCTAATCGAAAACCGTAATCATCTTTTCACCGGGGTTTTCGTGATTTCACGGCACTGGGCTCGGCCACGGCCGGAGGGGCCCATGTGGTGGCGGCCATAAGAGGGGGTTCCCACCCCCAAACCCTAAACTCCACATTTCTCTCCCCTCCCCTTTGGAGCCGCCGCCCCCCCTTCCCCCTTGCTGTGTACCACCTTGTACCTCGATTTTGGGTAAGATGCATTCGTTTTCTGTCCTGTCCATATCTTAGAAAGTTGTAGGTATTGTTCTTCGCTTTCCATAGCCACTGAGATCACGTGATTCCGCCTTACGGTTTAGGAGATATGATTTTTTTAGTGCGCGCTATTCTGTCTGTCTAACGAGAAGGATCTGTCGGCTTGATTCTAGGTTTTTATTTAGTTAGAGCCATTTCCAGAACCTCCACCCAAATAAGTTATTGTATCCCTTTAAATTCTCTTTCAAAGCTGATAAAGATCATCTCCATTTGATCTGTAGAATGAAAGTTATGATATTTGCTTTACCACTGCTCAATTTCAGCGTATAAATGTTAGTGTTTTCATCTATTGTTTAGATTGTAGAGGCCGAATCTGGGGTTTTGCCCTTCTAGAGTTTTATTCCTGGGAACGTTAGCTTTCTTTTGGCACACAGATCAGGAAAATCCGATCTGTAGTTTGGGAGATATGAATTTTTATTACGAACTGTCCGGTCTGTCTGAAAACTGAGGTCGATGAGGTTTGTCCCTCTGTTTTGTTCAAATTAGGGGCCGAATCAGAACCTTCACCCAACTAAGTTATTTTAGCCCTTAAAGTTATCTTTCCAGGATGATAAGAATAATTCTCATTGGATCAATAGGGTGAAAGTTACGCCGTTTTCTTTATCTCTGATCTGTATTCTGGACAAATATAGATGGGTTGTGTTTAGCTGTTAATTAGCCCTCTGTTTTGGCCGAATCAGGGGATTCCGCCAACTAATGTTTTGTAGCCTGATCTGTTAAGATTCAGTGAGCACTGGTTTTAGGTATTTTGGAGTTACAGATAATTAATGGTGATTTTTCTAGTATTGCTGCCAGTTTAGCGGTAATCGGGCTGTTGGGTAAACTTGGTAAAATTGATCCCGTTGTTTGTGTGGGAGAGATAGAGGGGATGGAAGGGCTCTTGTAGCAATGTCATACCTTGTTATTCTTATTTCAATTATACATTTGTGTAGGCGGTGAGTGGAGGGGCATCTTCGTGTCCTCCTATTACGTCACATCGCGGAAGGCAAGTACCCTATGCTGTTTGGTGATGTTTCCAATTGTTTGCTTGATGTTGGGATAAATTGTGAATGCCTTTTCTATCCATCCTAATGTTTATTTCATTTCAAGAAGATGATTCTTGTGATTAAAGAATTAGCATTCATTTCAGTTGTTGCATTCCATTACATGCAACTAACTTGTGTGGCATTCTTGATATATTATGTTGTGTGGGAATGCATACTCATACTTGTTTACACATGTTGTTGAATGCCATGTGTCTTTTCCACTAATGTGTGATATTCATTCATACCATGAGAAATCATCATGTTCATTCATAAAATTCATTATGACCACTAAGTGGATTCTTTTGGTAAGTCCCATCAATTCCAAAGATGGGCATTTGAAAGACCCATCAATTCCAAAGATGGGCATTTGAAAACCCACCATTCCAATGTGGGTAGTGTTGACCACCATTCTAATGTGGCAACTTGGACACCCGTATGAAACGCTCTTCATACGGTGATTGGGTCCCCGATTTTGTGAAGTACGGGCTTAAGTAAACACCGACGGTGTATCACTCGCTATACCAGATATGCAATGATAAGTCCATACCTTCAATGCATTCTTATATTTCATCCATTCATGTATTCATTCCATACATACATGTATGTGTTCCAATAATTGTTCGTAATTCAACCGAATTGTGTTGTCCACTCCATGCTTGATTATTCTTGTTTAGTACTTACTGAGTCTTCGACTCACCCTTGCTTTGTATGTTTTAATTAGGTAATTGAGGAGGACGACAAGATGATTTGGTGGGGTAGTTCGCACACTACACTTCACTTTTATCCAACCGAATAATTATTATTACCTTTCACCAAGCCAACTTGTTAAATAAATTTCCGATTTGTAATAATCCAACTTTGGTATTGCTTGACTGCTCGTGGTATTATATCTGCTTATCCATTCTTTTCCATGAATCGTGATCGCTTATTGTCATTCTTTAGAAATTATTGTTGATTGAATCTGTATAATCCAGCTTTAATGCTATTCTTAGTAGTTTGATAGTTTTGCGTGACATCTTGGCTTCCGAATAGCCGGGGTGTTACAGGAACTTCCGGACAGAGATTCCAAGTCAAAGCAAATCGGTCCGACCGCCAACATATGGCCGGTCCGACCGACACACCGGCCGACCGGTCCACACCGCGTCGACCGTTCACACCGCGGTCCGACCGGCAGACTACGTATAAAACTCATTTGCTTTACTTCAAATGGCGAAACACATTCGCCCATTTGAGTACAATTCCAAAAAGGTTAAAAGATGATATTCTCAGCTAGTTGCAAAACACATTTGCCAACATTGTAGAATACTCATCACAAGGAATGAGGTACATGGACTTACACCATTTGCAAACTTAAGTCACATGCTACAAGGGTTATGCATGAGCCTCGACTATTTGCAAAACACATTCGCAAATAAATAGCATCATGCCTAGATGAGCTAGAACAACCATATTGAGCTATCAACACATAACTAACTCAAACTACTAGTTAAGACCCCTCTTAATAGTACGGCAACCTATACTAGCAATCCGGTCTTCCAACCAAACACCAGGACCGGTAAAAGACTAGGAACACATCCTTAACCCTAGCTAGTCATACATTTGCCTTGCATCTTCTTGAAGCTTGATGACACACATCATCAACTCGATGATCATCAACACATGAGGATCCTTTGCTTGACCTCCATCAACCCATGATGTGTCTTCTTTTGTCTTAACAATCAACTCATTGACACGCATCAACTCATGATGCATCCTTTACACTAAGCTCTTGAATTTGATGATCAACTCATGATCATCCCAAGTCTTCATCATCCTGGAACATAACCTATACATCTAACTCATGAAAAATGTTAGTTCCACAATATGATTATCATTAATTACCACACTATACCATTAACTCATAATGGTGGGACAAGATACTCAATCGTTCCCTCTTTGGTAATTGATGATAACCATTTCAAATACACATAAATTTGATTTGATAAAAGTAACACGTTTTGAATATATATATAAACTACACAAGTCATATATATACTTACAACATGAGTATGCGAGAACTACACAAGTTCTTCATACTCAAAACTTGAGTATACGAGAGCTACATAAGTTCTATATACTCAAAATATAAGTATACAAAGACTACACAAGTTTTGTATACTCATACGGATATGTTTCAAAGTAAAGATCCCAAATATATGTGAAAAATGGAATATAGATCAATACTAATGAAACCACAAAATATGGAATAAACTCCCCCTAAATGTGTGCATACACAAAATGTGTAAAGAAATCATATACACATATTCAAGTTAGACTTACGGTTGAGTTCATCCTATATTTTGGATCCGAGGAATGCAATATTATATAAGAGTGTGAGTCAAATCCATACCTCGTTGAATTTCACCTTTATATCCTAATAAGACTACACAAGATAATACTTGACAAGAGAGTTAGTCTCACAATTAGATTTGTCATTAATCATCAAAACACTCCATTAACTCATAATGGTGGGTCTAGATCTTTCAATGTATGCATGATTTTTTGTAGCTTGCAACCGCCGTGCACTGGACATTTTGAACGAGTCTTCGCACATACGGTGGCAGTTTGCCTTGTGAGATGACCACCACTCCACCTCGGTCGCGTCATTGCCGTCGTCGCTGTCGCCAGCGCCTGCTCCCATCACCTCCCACTTGCCCCATCACGCCGTCCCTCTGCGCCACTACTTCCATGCCACCCCAACGCCATGTGGTCCCATCGTGCGACACCCAAGACACCGGCTCCCTCCCTCTCCCGTGGGGTGAGGGCAGTGTTGGCGGTGCGGCGGCCCAAAGCAAAGGCTTTGCGCCTTGCCTTCTCTTGCTTTCGGCGGAGAAGGGGGGAACGGGGAGGGGGGGCGACGTGCGCGAGTGCATGGGGGTGGGTAACGAATGGGGCGAGAGAGGCGGGGGGAGAGGCGGTGGGTGAGGCGGAGGGGCGAGAGGGGCGGAGGGGCGAGTGGGGCGGGGGGCGAGGTGAAGAAGGCGGAGGGCGACATCTCGGTAGAGAAGGCGGAGGGGGCGAGAGAAAAAGCTAGAGTTGGTAATGAGGCCGAGGTGCCAGAGGGGCGAGAGGGGCGATGCGGGGAAGGCGGAGGGGCGAGGGACTGTGAGGACCTAAAAAATCAGACTAATCTAAAACAACATTAATCGCTAATTAGTTGTAAATTAAAATTTTATAAACGCAAACAAAGCATAAAGTCATAATAATATTAATCGCTTTGCTAAACAAAGTTTCTATTAAATAATATTATCCGGAGTTCATCAACATAGATTTCAATCTAAATTATTAAGTCAAGCATATAATATCGAGTATAACTCCAAATCAATTATGAAAATCCATTGCAATCAAAGGTGAAACATTAAACACGAGCCTAGAGTTAAATACAAGAATACATTACCACGGTAACACAATATAATTAGAACTTTGTTTAAGTTACAAAAGAATAAATCATCTAGGTAATTTCATAATCTTTTCTAAGAGTCGTTACAAAAGAACATGAATCGTTCTGTCAATCTCAAAAATAAATCACAATATGATTTCATTGCAAGCAAAATTAAAGCATTGTTATTCAGAATTATTACAAGAAACCATCTCCAGGAATTAGAAATGAAATTGAAGAGTAATAATACAACCTTGCCGCACTTTTGAATCAATTACAACAAATAATTACCTCAGATCACTATATAAATTACAACTGAGTTTATTATAAAAGGAAATATCTAAATCTTGCATTGCATGTGAAGGACCGAAATGGCAACAGAGGGGGGGGGGTGAATGGTGCCTTAAAAATTAAGATCCTCCCCTCTCAAGTGTCCACACAGCAATTCAAAAACTTACTGTTAAACAAAAGGTGTGATGTGAATCAAATCCAAAACGTTAAACACAAATGGGTCATTTCACAAATATCGGAAGTTCGATTCTACCTTATGTAGTTCCGCATCCGCAGTAGTTCCGGTTTCATCATGGAAGTTCCGATTGTCCCGACCAAGAACAAGACGCTCGGGTTTTGCCCAAAAATCCAAAATACTATCTCTTGAATGCTCTTCTCAGGTCAAGTCTCACAGGACATCATCCTAAACAACATCTTGACCTCATGGAGAAGAATCGCAGACAAAGATCCATTAATCAAGGCAAAAACAGATTTCTTGAGTATTAGACAAGAAAGACCAAAAACCACAATTAGCAAGATTCTTATGTTCTTGGCTCATGAAACTTTGAGGATATATTAGCAATATCAATAAGACTCTAGATATCAAGTTTCATGCCATCTCATAAGATGAATCAAAAGTTTCACCAAAACCCTAGATATTCAACATGAACAGAGAGAATAAAAGAGGCATAAACAAAGAACCAAAACCTCAGGATTTCATTGATAGGAATCACAAGATTACAGAGGAAAACACAGAGGAGTGATTACACAAATTTTAGTTCATCCTCTCCAACTCAACCACCTCTCAAAAAGCAAAACAACCTCTCCAAAGGCTCTTTAGCTAAAGCTAACCCTAATTTTCTCTCACCAAAAGTCTAACCCAACAACCAGGGGTTCACCTCTACTTATAGCCCTTGGCTAACGGGTCTCCAACCCGTTATGCCGGCTAAACCCTAACGGAGCCCGCTTCCACTTGTGCCGCTTTGCGAAATTACCCTTTCGCCCCTCGCACACCTTCTGGAAGCTCTCGCGTTCCTTGTTGTTCACGACTAGCAAACGCCTCGAGTGCACGCCATCTTCGACACATCTTTACCGTTCTGACCTCAACGCCGCCTGCGTCTAGTCCAGTCTCCACGTGTCTCGCCACGACTCCACCTCGATGCCCTGCAACCAACACAGACAAGAAACACATCACATAGCATTGCTCAAGATAATAGAATCATCATTTGCATTTAGCTCAAAGCAATTCTCAACTCAAAATCAAAACTATGCCTTTCTGCACAGTTCTGTCCACAATCGGAAGTTCCGCATTTACCACTGCGGAAGTTCCGATTATCGGAACGTCCAATCGGAACGTCCGCACTTCCATGGCGGAAGTTCCGATTATCGGACTGTCCGCACTCCCAGGTTGGAAGATCCGATTGTCGTCACAGCAGAATACTCTTGTTAGTATTTTTGGAAGTTCCGCGATCCCAGTTGCGGAAGTTCCAATTATCAACTCACCAGAACACAATCGTCAGGATAATCGGAAGCTCCGTTTTACCAGTATGAAGTTCGATTATCTAACTTCCGCATTCCAAAATCGGAAGTACCGCATAAAGATGTAAACAAAATAAAGCAAGAATAAGAACGCGATAAATCCAATCACAAACTATTCAACAAAGCGTCAAATACTCATCACTCGAAAAGGGGACCCTACTCACATGGTCTCTCAATCTCCCCCTTGATGAGTATATTGACAAACACGAAAAAGCATATAGAGAGTTTGTGATAAAGACCAAATATGGTGTAATCTAGGAGACAAGAAGGTTCAAGACCATGTTTGTCAAAAGAGAACAACTGAAGCTTGAAATGAAAGAGCAAATTTTTCTGCAAAGCTCTAGAAAGACTTTTTCTCTCCAAACTAACTTCTCCCCCTTTTGGCAATAAACACATCAAGAAGTAATACAGAGAGGAAATGACATGATATTCATTTTAAGCATTAAGAGCCATGAAGATTATCCAAAATGACTATTAGAGTATTACACCAAGCCATAACACATAAGAAAGCTATCAAGATCATGGCAATTGATGTATAGCATAGCTAAGATAGGAAATCCATAATCTGAGAATTGGTCCAATTCTTTAGCAAGTCAAATAAACCAAGATTATAGTCTCGCTAAAGGTATCCAAGGATGATACAAGCCATGTCAAATACTCTAAGTGGAACCAAGAAGCATAATATTGAACAATTCAGAAAGCTACCAGTTTTAAGAAAGACTCATTTGATCAAGTACTTGGTCTGTTCGAAGATAAGCAATTTTAGCACAAGTTTCTTTTTCTGGAAACATACTTAAGGCTTTATCTTAGTAAAGCAAGTCCTGGACTAGGTGCCATCCACAACTGCCTCCTAAGCTTCAACCATTTTTCAAATCTTAACCATGTGCTAGATCCCAAGCCATATGCGACCACTCCAAGCAACAGACTTAAGGAAGTGATCTTAGGTCATCCAAGGCTCCCCCTGAGTTCATGCCTAGTGCAATGGCAAGCAGTCTCATGAGAAATATTTGGTGAGATCAGTTTTTTCGCACAAAAGAGATCATTTTTGCTTTTGAAGTTTTTAGACCAACGATTAAAGATAAGTCATGTTTCTTAACGAACTGACATAGCTTAATCTAAAGTTCAATAGAGATTCAGGACTCAACTCAGCCTACTTGACATGGCGAGAATCATAAAAGGATAATTTCAACAGATTAGTCTCAAGAGCTATCATGACAAGATTTTAGTTCAAGTTGAGCAATTTTAGTCACCTTATCATGGCAAAGTCTAAACTACACATAAAAAGTCATGATAAATCTAGCAGTTTAGCATAAATCATGGCAAGATGTTAAACAGTGAAAACAGATCATAAGGGATAATAAACAAGGCTCCATGTAATTATATTACAATGCAAGATGAAATGCAGGAAAAACCAGATTCCCTTCAAAAAGAGATGCACTTGTTAATTCAGGTTGAGTTATGACAAATTTAAGAACTTGAAGAAACAATATGAACTCCCCCTGAACCAAGGGAACAAAATCGAGAAACTGATAAGAGAAACAGAAAAGGCAGTCCTTAGAGCATAGATAAGATATAGAGAATACTATAGCTCAGACATATTCTTATCTACCCCATATGATTCCAGGACTATTAGCTGATCACTAACAAACTAAGGAGCAAACACTGTCCCTGTCTACCCAAGGGTGGCCCGACCCTTGCTAGAACCTATAAGAAGTGAGTAAGCTCTACTTAGAGAGAGGAGAAACAACTAATAAGCAGCATCCTAGAAGCACAAGATAAGAATTAGCAGTCAAAGCAACTTGGCAAGAGAACCACTCTAACCTATGCAGGAAGGACTTAGACCCAAAGTACTTAAATGAAATGCAACCAGAAAGGAGAAATAGCATAATTAAAATATAATACAGTAGTGAAGCACAAGCTCCCTCACAACAAATCCATAAGGACAAACCACCCCAAGCTCTCCTCAGAAATAAAACCGAGAGCTATCCAAAGGCTTGGTGAAGATATCACCAACCGGTGTTCACTCTCGACAAACTGAAGCACAATGTCACCCTTCTCTACATGGTCTCAAAGAAAGTGATATCTAATATCAATATGCTTGGTCCGAGAATGTTGCACTGGGTTCTTGGCAATGCAAATCGCAGACGTGTTATCACAAAAGAGTGGAACACTACCGACATTAACCCAAAGACTCGCAAGGTCGAGACCATCCAAAGCACTTGGCTACAAAGAATCGGTCAAAGAACGCACTCGGCCTCTGCAGCGGATCAGGCGACACCGGATCGCTTCCTTGAAGACCAGAGACAAGAGAAGTGCCAATGAATTGGCAAGAGCGAGGTGCTCTTCCTATCTATCCTACACCAAATAAATCGTGACGGAGAAGGCTCTAAGAGATAGACAAGAAGAGGAAGAGTACCGATACCATAGTCAATGGTAGCTCAAGGTACCGAAGATGCGCTTCACCACCTGGCGGTGAGATACGCGAGGAGAAGCCTGAAACCGAGCACAAAGACACACGGAGAAATGTATGTCTGGTCTCGAGGCTGTGAGGTACAAGAGAGAGCCTATCATGCTTCTGAACTCCTTTTGATCAATCGCTCATTGCCTTCATCTCGGGTCAAGTGAGGTCAGAGAAGCCATTGAGTTGACATCGGCTTGCCATCACTCATGTCAAAGCATTCAGAGATCACGAGTGTACTTGCCTTGGTGCGTAAAAGTACCTCTCGAGTCTGCTTGATTTGGAAGCCAAGGAAGAAACTCAGCTCGCCCATCATGCTCATCTCAAATTCTGAGCTCATGACATCCGAAAACTGGGAGACGAGAGCAAGCGAGGAGCCGCCAAAGATGATGTTATCCACATAAATCTGGACGAGCAGAAGGTCGGTGCCAAGACGGCGGATGAACAAAGTCTTGTCAATTTTACCCATCTCAAAGTCATGACTCAAAAGATAAGACTTAAGCCTTTCATACTAGGCTCGAGGAGCTTGCTTAAGTCCATAAAGAGCTTTTGAAAGCTTGAAGACATGATTAGGGTACTTGGGGTTTTCGAAACCTGGGGGCTGTCTGACATAGACTTCTTCCTCAATAAGTCCATTGAGAAAGGCACTCTTGACGTCCATCTGGTAAAGCTTGAAGCTCTTAGAAGTTGCAAAGGCAAGCAAGATCCTAATAGCTTCAAGTCCAGCTCACAGGGCAAAATTCTCCTCAAAATCGAGACCCTCGACTTGGGAGTAACCCTGAGCTACCAGTCTAGCCTTGTTACGAATGACTACCCCATCTTCGCTTTGCTTGTTCTTGAATACCCACTTGGTCCCAATGATATTGTGACCTCGAGGGGGCTCAACAAGCGTCCAGACCTTGTTTCTTTCGAAGTTCTCCAATTCCTCATGCATGGCATTGATCCATGATTCATCAGAAAGACCATGACAAACGTCTTTAGGCTCAAATGAGGCAACAAAGGCGAGAATAGAGACGTAAGAGAGACATGCCGCTTTTGAACGAGTGACTCGCTCAAAAGATCTCCAATGATCCGCTCAAGGATGGTCCTTTTGAATGTGTCTAGGAGGTCCAGGGTGAGATGAAGAAGTGACCTCTATCTCATGAGCAGATGAGATAGAGACAGAGCCACTAGCTTCAGAAGCAGCAGAAGGCAAAGGCTGATCTCCTCGAGGTGCGGTGGAAGAAGGCACCTCAAGAGGAGGAGAAGGAACTGGATCGGGTAGACAACCCTCATCTCCGTCTTCCTCATCGTCCCACAAAGATGGACTCGCATCGCTCTAGAGAACTCGAGATATCGTGCCTAGTCCCTGACCGCCTCATCAAGGTCACCTCACTGTGTTTCTACCATTTTGCTAGACTCACAGCCTGCACTCTATAGGCACGAGAAGAAGTCGAGTAACCTGTAAAGATCCCATCACAAGATCGTGATTCGAACTTATCTAGGTTCCTGGACTTCAAAATAAAACACTTGCAACCAAACACACTAAAATACGAGACACTGGGCTTTCGCCATATCTCAACTCATAAGAAGTGCGATGCAAGAGTGCCCTAAGAAAACTCTGTTGAAACATGGCAAGCAAGGCAATAGCCTCACCAAAACTTCCTATGTGTAGAATATTCATTCAAAGATTGTCCCGCCATCTCGACTAAGGTACGGTTCTTCCTCTCCACAACGCCATTCTCACGAGGGACGTATGGAGAGGAGAACTGTGCTCTACACTGCCTCACCACGAAACTCTCAAAGTAGGAATTCTTGAACTCGGTGCCATTATCACCGCGAATTGCTCGTAATTCACCCGGAGCTCAACAGAAAGCCTACTAAAAAGACCACGAAAATGAGTAAACGTCTCATCCTTCGAGGCTAAGAAAAACACCCAAGAGTACCTCGAGAAATCATCGACCACGACAAGAACATACCACTTCCTCTCGCCGATCCGACTCAGCCGGGCCAATCAGATCCATATGGAGCAGATTGTCTTGGTGCATCACCATTGTTATCAGAATCGAGAGTGAGAAGCGGTAACCATCTTGCCGTGCCGGCATGGAGAGCAAACTAGATCCTTGACCATCTTGAGTTTCGGCAAACCACGAATAAGATCGTGGCCGCTAACTCGGGTCAAGTGATCAAATCCTATATGACCAAGTCTCCTATGCCAGAAGGTCAAATCACGGGATTCAGAAGCAATTAAGCACTGGAGAGGATCACCAGAAGACTCAGAAAAATCAGCACGAAAGATCCTCCCATAACGAGAAATCCCGCAAACCAGACTACCCGAAGAATCAAAAATTTTGCAATTGTTTTTCTTAAAACTCACCTCGAAATCGTAATCGGTGAGCTGAGAGACTGAAAGCAGATTATACTGTAGCTTACTCACTAAGGCAACATCTTTTAGAATAAATGAATCATTAATGCGCATAGTACCTTTAGCAATGACGCGCCCAAACGAAGCATCTCCAAAGGTGATCGTCTCATCACCTGGAGCACGGGCTAGGGAAGAAAACCAACGAGAATCTCCGGTCATATGGCGAGAACAACCAGAGTCTACAAGCCAAACCTTTCCCTTCCCTGCCCGGTGAACCTGAGTCAAACAGAGAGTAAAGTCTCAGTACTGGGGTGAATCAACAGTGACTTTGGCACCCAATACTGAGTAACACATCGAAAAGATGAAGTAGTCAAGCAAGACTGACCTCTATCTACCCTACGCTCTCTGTCACTCAACAAGCTAGAAGGTCTGTGTAGACTGGTCATTCTTGAATCCGATCGCTATGGAAGAGCGAGTCGAATATCGCAACATGTCGATCTCGCCATGGTAGCCATCTCGAAAGGGAAACCGAGATCTACCCTCAAAATGATGAAAGTCACGACCAAAGGGAGCATGAGGACGAAAATCAGAAAACTCAGAAAAACCAAGTCCTCGATGCTGCCCTAAATCATCAGTTGTAGCAAACCTAGACCTCGTGTTAGTCTTAGTTGCACTCATGGTCTGGGGCTGACCCTGAATGCACCTAAAGGATTCAACATGATCTCTACGCGCGATCTTGGCACGCCTAAAGCAATGATCAACCAAGTGTCCATCCTTCTGACAGAAGGTGCAATGATACTTCGCCTTCTGAGAGGCCGAAGCTGCAGGTGTAATCACCTTGCTGTCAGAGATCCTTTGAACAAAACCCGCTGATTTAAAATTAACTTTCTCAGTCCTGGGCTTAGTTTTGATCACACCTGGTGCTATGGTTCTGAGCACGACAGGTGGATGCTTCCTCATATCCTCATGAAAATCATATCCTAGACCCTGATTAAATCTGCAAATCTTAGATTGGTCTAGAATGAGGTTGAGCTTCTTCTTGCCTCCTACAAACCTCTCGAGAGTGTTCATAAGATACTGACACTCCCGAAAGAGAGAGGTGCAAGAAGAGCAGGGGGAAGAAGGAATAGCAGAGGATAAGAGAGCAGAAGAAGAACCAACAGCAGAGGAAAGATTGGCTTGTGCATGCACAGCCGACTTTGGGGGAACAGTCCTACTACTAGCCAGTTGGTTCACGTCGCTAGGCGTCTCTACCACACCCTCATGCTTCTTCCCAGCACACACATCACAAGCAGATGATTGCTTCTCTAGAAGGCCCTTAGTTAGCTTCACACATTTTTCATCTAGAGCAATCAATTCATATTTTAGTTTGTTACAATGATCACATGGTGAGCTAGCAGGGTCCTTAGAAGCATATTTGGCCAATTTGGTATTTTCATCAACTAGTTCTTGAAACTGTTTGGAGACAGCTTCAAGTTCATCAGTAAGTTTGGGACAATTCACACAAGAAGCAATAGGCTCAAGTAAGAATGCTTGTAATTCAGTAATTTTATGGTCTGCCCGTTTTAGGTTCATCTTTAGATTATTACAGCTTTCACAAATCTCGGGCAGATCAAGCAACATAGTATAAAGACCTTTAAAAGCATTGTCCTTATCCTCACATGAGGTGCAAGAAGTAGTTTCTACACTAGTCGATGAACTAGGTGCTACCCTACTCATTTCTAGTTCAGTAAGCATACTAGCATTCTCCACCTTAAGCTTATCAAGCTCAGAAGTCAGACTATCATGCGAGGTCCTTAGTTTCTCCATGTCACCAATCAAACCACAGCATGTATCACAATCATCACGAGAGGAAGCAGATCTAAGTGAAGTAAGCTCCCGTGATTGTCTATCTACTTCCTTCTCAAGATCACCAACCCTAGCTCTAGATCTAGCATAAAACTTTCCTAGCTTAAGAAATGCATCATTGAGCTGGTCGTAGGAGGGACCTACCTCATCGGAGTCGCTGTAGAGCTCGCTGTCGCTGACGTCGGTCCCGTTGGCCATGAAGCACATGCCGATGAAGTCGTCACCGTCATTGGGATCTTGATCATCCTTGCCCTCGTCGTCGCTCCATCCCTCCACGTCGCTGAAGTTGAGGTCGTCGAAGGCGGTGAGGACGCGATGAAAGAGCTTCTTGGCCTTCCCAAAGTTGCGAAACTTCTTCTTGTCTTGAGCAGGTGCTGAGGGCTTCATGTTGCGGTTCTTGTCGATGTAGTCATTCTTGCTCGGACCGCCATAGTCACCTTTGCCCTTCCCCAGCTTGGGGCAGTTTGCTCGGATGTGGTTGGGGCCACCACACTCGAAACAAATCACGGGTCCTCCTCTTCTTCCATCCCTCCTCTTGAAAGCATGGGAAAACTTCCAAGCTAGGAGGGCTAGTTGCTCATCGACAAGTCGCTCTAACCGATCATCGCTATGTCACGAGAGCGCCCAGAGAGAAACCGCAGTTTAATCGTAAGAAGATCCGGAAGTGGGATCGATGACTAAGGCCATCGATCGTGACTTCGACCTTCGAGAGACTATGTCAATCTCGTGAGTCTTGAGGCGCGAGTAGAGTGCGTCAAGAGTCAAGGTCTAGTGGTCCGTGGTATCCTTGATGGTAGTCACTTTCATCTCCCAAACGCGCAAGTCAAGAGCTGCGAGTATCGACGAGCATTGTCCGAGTCGGGTATGTAAGACCGACCGCCGAGGTTACTCAAGATCTTGTGAAAATGCGCAGCACTCATCAAGGGACTCGCCAATGAGCATTTCAAACTTGTTGTACTCTCGCTGAACGGTCCTGCCGAATCGTCTTGATCCGGTGGTGCCTCATGGTAAGCGCCGAGGGTCACCTGATGTCGAAGCCGACGTAAGATGAGAGATACGATCAAACTCACTTCGGCTCAAACCTTGGATTATAATGTTCCTTGCCTTTGCATTGGCCTCAACATCGGGCATGTTTCCCATATTGATATTTTCATCGGCAGGAACAACGAATCCGACCTTCACCTTCCGCCAGATGGCATACCCCGAGTCCGATGTATGTTTCCATTCGCTCTTCCGTAGGGTAATCCAGCCATCAAAGACGGAGGCTTGGTGGAATACTTGTCCGCTGCCATGGCTCACGCACCGTTAAAGATCTATAAAAAAGGGCTAACCGCTCGATACCAATTGAAGGACCGAAATGGCAACAGAGGGGGTGAATGGTGCCTTAAAATTAAGATCCTCCTCTCAAGTGTCCACACAAAGAATTCAAAACTTATCGTTAAACAAAAGGTGTGATGTGAATCAAATCCAAAAGTTAAACACAAATGGGTCGTTTCACAAATATCGGAAGCTCCGATTCTACCTTGTGGTAGTTCCAAGATCATGTAGTTCCGGTTTCAGCATGAAGTTCCGCTCGCAGAGTTTCGCTTTGACAATCTAAGTTCCATTGTCCCGACCAAGAACAAGACGCTGGGTTTTGCCCAAAAATCCAAATACTAACTCTTGAATGCTCTTCTCAGGTCAAGTCTCACAGGACATCATCCTAAACAACATCTTGACCTCATGGAGAAGAATCGCAGACAAAGATCCATTAATCAAGGCAAAAACGGATTTCTTGAGTATTAGGCAAGAAATACCAAAAACCACAAGTAGCAAGATTCTTATGTTCTTGGCTCATGAAACTTTGAGGATATATTAGCAATATCAATAAGACTCTAGACATCAAGTTTCATGCCATCCCATAATTCGAATCAAAAGTTTCACCAAAACCCTAGATATTCAACACGAACAGACAGAATAAAAGAGGCATAAACAAAGAACCAAAACCTCAGGATTTCATTGATAGGAATCACAAGATTACAGAGGAAAACACAGAGGAATGATTACACAAATTTCAGTTCATCCTCTCCAACTCAACCACCTCTCAAAAAGCAAAACAACCTCTCCAAAGGCTCTTTAGCTAAAGCTAACCTAATTTTCTCTCACCAAAAGTCTAACCCAATAACCAGGGGTTCACCTCTATTTATAGCCCTTGGCTAACGGGTCTCCAACCCGTTATGCCGGCTAAACCCTAACGGAGCCCGCTTCCACTTGTGCCGCTTTGCGAAATTACCCTTTCGCCCCTCGCACACCTTCTGGAAGCTCCCGCGTTCCTTGTTGTTCACGACTCGCAAACGCCTCGAGTGCACACCGTCTTCGACACATCTTTACCGTTCTGACCTCAACGCCGCCTGCGTCTAGTCCGGTCTCCACGTGTCTCGCCACGACTCCACCTCGATGCCCTGCAACCAACACAGACAAGAAACACATCACATAGCATTGCTCAAGATAATAGAATCATCATTTGCATTTACCTCAAAGCAATTCTCAACTCAAAATTAAAACTATGCCTTTCGCACGCTTACGTCCACAATCGAAGTTCCGATTTACCATCGCGAAGTTCCGATTATCGTAACGTCCGCACTCCTGTGTTGGAAGATCCGATTGTCGCCACAAAGAGAATACTCTTGTCGATTTTCTAAGTTCCGCGATCCCGCCATGGAAGTTCCGATTATCGACCGTCCGCACTCCCAAAGTTGGAAGATCCGATTGTCGCCACAGCAGTAATACTCTTGTCGCATTTGAAGGACCGAAATGGCAATGAGGGGGTGAATGGTGCAATAAAATTAAGAACTCCCTTTCAGATTTAAAACAAATCTACAAAACCTCTGGATCTCTTAAGAAGGGTGAAGCAAAATCGAGAATAAAACAAACTTGATCGTTTCACCGAAATCGGAAGGTCCGATTCTACCCGCAGTAGTTCCGCACCGTAGTTCCGGATCGAAGCGAAGTTCCGCCATGATAGTTCCGCCGTTCCGATTGTCCCGACCAAGAACAAGGCGCGGGTTTTTCCTAAAATCCAAATATTAAATCTTGAATGCTCTTCTCGTGTCAAGTTTCACAGACATTATCCTAAACAACATCTTGACCTCATGGAGAAGAATCGCAAACAAAGATTCAATAATCAAGCCAAAAACGGATTTCTTGAAGAAGGGGCAAGAAAGACCAAAAACCAAAATAGACAAGATTCTCAGATTCTTAGTTCATGAAACTTTGAGGATACATTAGCCATATCAAAACGACTCTAGATATCAAGTTTCATGCTATTTCATAAGACGAATCAAAAGATACACCAAAACCCTAAATATTCAACATGAACAGGAAGGGAATAAGAGAGGCATAAACAAGTAATCAAAACTTCAGAGTTTTATTGATAGAATCAAGAGATTACAGAGGAAACACAGAGGAATGATTACAAGTATTTTTCAGTTCATCCTCTCAACTCAACAAACTCTCAAAAAGCAAACCAAACCCTTTTGCTAAGACTAACCCTAATTTTCTCTCTCAAAGTCTAACCCTAGCACCAGGAGTTCACCTCTATTTATAGCCCTTGGCTAATGGGCCTCCAACCCATTAAGCCCGCTACACCCGAACGGAACCGCCTCCACTTGTCCCGCTTTGCGAAAAGACCGCTTCGCTCTTGCGCACCTTCCGAAGCCTCCGTCTTCCTTCTTGTGCACGACTCGCAACCGCTTCAAGATTCACGCCGTCTTGACACATCCCGACCGCTTCGACCTCAACGCCTCCTGCGCCTAGTCCGGTCCACGTGTCTCGCCACGACTCCATCTCGATGCCCTGCAGTCATCACAAGCAAAAACACATCACATAGCATTGCACAATATCATAGCATCAACAATTGTATAAGACTCAAACTCATACAAAATCAAAATCACAAATTAACCTTCTCTACACAGTTCTGGACACAATCGGAAGTTCCGCACTTACCACAGCGGAAGTTTCGATTTCCGGAACGTCCGCACTTGTCAGGATTATCGGAAGTTCCGTGCTTACCACTGCGGAACTTCCGATCTTCGGAACATCCGCCTTTCCAGTTTTTCAAATCCGATTATCATCTCAGAGGAACACACAACATCAGTATTATCGGACACTCCGCCACCCTAGGTGCGGAAGTTCCGATTTCCTTCAGTCTAACTCAAAACCCAGGTTAATCGGAAGATCCTATTTCCAACGCCGGTAGTTCCGATTATCGGAACTTCCGCTCCATACACAATGTAGTTCCGATTTTCTGATTCAAAGAAACAGTCCAAACCGAAAAACTCAACTCTCAACCTATTCAACACGATGTCAAATACTCATCACTCAGAATGGAGGACCTCTCACATGGTCTCTCAGTATTTTCGGAAGTTCCGCGATCCCAGTTGCGGAAGTTCCGATTATCAACTCACCAGAACACAATCGTCAGGATAATCGAAAGTTCCGTTTTACCAGGGCGGAAGTTCCGATTATCGGAACTTCCGCATTCCAAAATCGGAAGTACCGCACAGTACAAAACAAAACAGCAGCTGCGCAAACGCGATAAATCCAATCACAAACTATTCAACAAAGCGTCAAATACTCATCACTAGAAAAGGGGACCCTACTCACATGGTCTCTCAGCATGTAGCGAAGCCCTCCTTGTACCATCGTCCACCGATTACCAGCCATCGAACCCATCATTCAACCCAATCCGAAGCACCATTCCCAGCTCCATTGTCCGCCAACCAACCATAAGACCTTTAGTAGTTCAAAACCAATAAAAGAGAGTTGTAATAAAATCGATTGCTGTCAGAATACCATAGGAATCATCACGGTTCCCAGATCGACCTAGATTAGCCGGCACGCTAAGTATCGAGACTACCCACACCAAGCTAGGTTAACCGACATCTTGATTTTCAAGCCACCTAGGCTAACCCAGATCAGTTGGCACCTGGATACCCCCGATACCTTGACTAATCTAAGTATTCGGCGCTGTCTTATTTCCATAGGTTTCATCACTCGGCGTTCTAGAATCCAACACCTGCGTATACCGATTCGCCTCGACTGCAGAGAATCCCCTGTATATTGAATTGCTAGCCAATGGACCAAAATACCCACAGCCCAAAAATATCTGGTGAGAGCCCTTCAGATGAACACAAGGGCAAAAAAGGTCACACATGGATCACAAGGGAAGGCAGCCAGATACATCCCCCAGTCGAGTGCATCCCCCCATTCAAGCCTTACAACTCATTCACCTCAAAGCCAGCAAGAGTACAAGCACCACCAAGCCAAAGCAAGGCCAAGACAAACCACAACCAAGCTTCCCACTACCTAGACCAACAGAACCACTGAGCAAGCCACAACCCACAAAGAGCAAGGAGGAGAGGAGCTCAAGGTGATGGGGAAGACCGACAAAGCGTGGACGCCATCGGCGACGGTGTTGAACCATCGACGACCAACCGGACACCGCCCGACCGACAAGAACAAGGACCTAAAGCACAGAAGAACACGACGACAACCACACGGCCACCACCATTACTCTTCCCGAACCAAACCGACCAACCCAAGGTAAACCATTTTTCTCCCATAAGAAACCCCCAATATGAACTGAGCTCGTCACAAGAACACTAGCAGTACTCCATCACAAACCCACCCTTCCTTCCCCATTCTGTTTTTGCCCAACCCAAGACCACCATAGGAACACCACATGCCCAGAATGCACATACACCAAAAGCCCACATCATTCATCCATTCTGCATCACAGAGCAAGGGGGAGCAAGGTAGAGAAGTAGAAGAGGGGGCTGTACCTTAGTGCCCAGAACCGTAAGAGCCCACTTCAAGTGCATCCTCCACCCCAGTTCATCTTACATGCATAAACCACAAGCATCCAACTCATGAAAAGAAGTAACAAATCGACATCAAACCTTAAAACGGGGTAGGGGACCAGATCCACTGAGGAAAGATCAGAACCGGGTCGAACTGAGCGCGTAGGCGGCAGCGGCCGTGGGCTGGTGGAGGTGCACGTGGAGCCCAGAGCAAAGAGGGAGGAGAGGCCAGGCCAAGGGGAACCGAGGCGGCGCAGGGTGCGCCGAGCCAGGACCGGCGCACGGGCCGAGCGCCGAAGGCTGGAGGCCGGGCCGATAGGAGTCGTTGGCGATCCGAAGGAGGCGCAGGGTGTTGGAAATATGCCCTAGAGGCAATCATAGAGATGGTGATATTTCATTATGTTCATGATTTTTGATAATATGTTATCGCGTTCTTTGAATGAATCATTTGTTATAGATCAATAAGTATGTGACTTATTGGTGGAACTCTTTAACTTATATCATGTCATTCTAAATGTATCCCTGGTCGGAATACCAGTGACTCTATGACTAGTACATATATTGATTGATGACCCTGTTTCACCGGTCATGGATATAAGGATATCGAATCAATAATGTGAGCTCATGTTAGAGAACATAGGGCTGGATAAACCCATCATTGAGACACTATTGAGATTGTTATGAATCTATGTGTCATTAGTTGGTCTCTAGTAATGATGATGTATAATCCTTAGACCTGAGATTAGTATGGTTCCCTACATGTGTAATAGCACTCTTAGGGGTTGCCAAACGCTACTCGTAACTAGGTAGTTACAAAGGTAGCTTTCGGGTATGCTATGAAACATGCGGAGGGATGTGACTGGTCGAGATGGGATTTGCCCCTCCTAACATAACATGAGAGATATCTCTGGGCCCCTCGTGGTGATTGGATAAAGAAAGTGCATGGCCATGCCAAAAGTGGTCGAAGTGTCGACCATATGAAGTTATCCGACACTCGATGGAGAAAGTATTGAACAGTCCATGGTTGACACGTCATCTCACTTGGAGTTCAACCAGACATCGTGAGGCAAAGGGAGAATGCATGAGTAGGTCGCTTAGTTCGATCAGTTACAGACTAGTCGTATGGAGATACGTGCTGGTCGTAGACTGGTCGAACGTAATCACGGAATGGTAAGAACCTGGTCGTAAGGAGTTACGAACTGGTCGTGACCAAATACAACCTGGTCGTATGGAGATATGAACTGATCGTAAGTGATGAGGACCTGATTATAGATCATATTACATCAAGGTTCGTCCGATATATTCTATGTGTATTTGGGAATCGTTATGTGCTGCTAGGTACCGCTAACGACTGGTGATCGAAAAAGAGTTTATGAGTCATAACCGATTACACATAAACCTGTAGGGTCGCACATTTAAAGGGCTAGGATTTGATTTGGATGGTGATTCGAATTCATATAGGCCACGAGTTCCTAATGGGCCTCAATGTCGAGACCCATCATGGATGCCTATATAAAGAGGGGCGGTGGCATGGGGTAAAAGGGTGAGGATGATCTTTCGAAGAACTCCCGAAACCCTAATAGCAACGCCTTCCCAACCACGCTGCCGGTACTAGCACTCCAGCGCGTGGTGATCCTGCCCCGTACGTGTGGATACCTCGGAGGTATTGTTGCGAAGCATCAGCACTAGAACGATCCGCAACTCGTGACGATCACCGGAGTCAGAGGAGAAGTCGTGTGGTGAGTACGACCACTCGAAGGAGCGGACGCGCGGCTAGTATGACCACTCAAAGGAGGGGACGCGTCGTGAGTACGACTACGACTGCATCAACTCGCTATAACGACTCTACTTCCGCTACGAGTCGGCGCGTCTAGCGGTAATCTCGTGATCTATTACTAGCAGGGGTTCCTTGGTTGCGCAGTAAAAATTTTGTTTGTGCTATTGTAGCATTGCCGCGATCCCTTCACAGGGAGCCGAGCTGGAGGGAGGCGACGCCAGGAGGAGGAGGCGGCGCCTGGGAGAGAAAGGGGAGAGGTGAGAGAATGGTGAGAGGAGAAGAACGGATGGGGGAAAGAAAGAAATGGGGAATAGGAAGGGGGCAGTAGGGGTTCAACCGGGGGATTGGGTTGGAGAGAGAGGAGAGAGAGAGAGAATAGAAAATAGAAGAAAAGAAAGAAAAAAATTATATAAATTTTTTGTAAAATTAAAATCAGGCAGTGGAGAGTGCTAATCAAACGGGGGTCCGAAAAATGTTATTAAATTAAAATCCACTGACATCATAAAATCCACTAATCTATGTATAATTATATCACCCAAAAGTAACTAAGTATTTATTTAATTATTTATTATTTAACATTGTCAGCATTACTCTGAGGACGAACCAATGACGAGTGAGTAGTGATCCGAATTCTTCAACGCCGACCTCTTTTACGTCTACGAAGGCAAGCTTCCCTCTTGATCATAAATATAGCTATATTAAATGTAAACCATATTTTGCTGTATCTTATATGTATTGTATGAAAATTATATTCAAAAACTCAAATCGAATAAATGAGATGATGAGAAAAGATAAGAGAACAGAGATGATGAATGAGTTAATATTGTGGCTGGTAAAGGGGACCCAGGGCAGGGGAAGAAGATGAAAAAAAGATGATGATGAGGCAAGAGGTGGGACCCCTTTACATATGGATAGTATATAAGGACCAACAAAACTCTTACTCGGAATGAGGCCGTATTTAAGTGCCAACTATTTTCCCATTTCGACGGGCAGAAAATGCTACCTTGTTACATAATTATGCTCTCCACACCGGGTAAGTAATATGTGTGAGTGTGGTGTAAGAAGAGGCGCTATAGCGCTAGGTGGAGTGTTGGGTGCAAAGAGGATGAACTGGCCTAACCAACATTACCAGAATTCGGTGGTGGCAAGGTCAGCACCGACAGAAAGTAATGGGTGGAGAAATTAATCACGTAACCTGAAAAACGTTCTGTATTCTGAACTCGAAGTCGCATCAAAGGCAATACGATGGACCTAGCTTAGAAAGAGTTCAGAATAGCTATGGGTAAAGTGGTACAAAGCCTGTGCAGTGCTATACAAAATCATGAATTCATGCTAATATCCTGAATTGGAGTCTACGGGGACCGTTAGGGGTCTATCTTCTTCCGAGTGACTAGTGGTCTTTTCAGAATTAAAATTTGCCACCTAATGTTTTAATGAATTATTTTCTAAAACAGAGATGATCTAGAAAATGATGTAAAGAACAGAGATGAGTCATCCAAGTGCATTTTTTTTGTTATTAATGCTTGCTGAGTACATTTGTATTCAACCTTGTTAGTATTCTCCTTTGTAGATCCTAGTCCGACCGGGAGATATCCCGAGTGGGACGAGGGACATGCATGTATAAATGAGGCCGCAGGCGACGAGAGCACTTGCTGCGAGGAGCTTGCCAAGGTGGACTTTGCACTAGACGAGTGGGTTGAATAAGCTGCCGGTACTATCGGGTAGGCCAGAGAGGAGTACCTTTTGAGTTGTATATTACTTGTATTAAGGACTATAGCCCTGCGTGGCTACTGTTGTAATAAAGATGTACATTTTCTATCTTATTGTTCTGCTGCGTAACTCTGATAAAAGCTTACTATTTGTTGGAGTAGTGTTTTACTGAGCAAACGAATAATTATCTATTTATCTAAATATGATTACTTCTAAGGTAATAACACAGGACACTACAGGGCGAGGCGTAGAAAGCAGAGGGGCGGGGGCGAGGCGAACAAGGCGGAGGGCGACATTCTCGGAGGTTATAGTTGGTGATGAGGCCGAGATAGTAGTAAAGAAATAGCAGCCGTCTCGGCTGTTCGTTAAAAAAAGGCGTGTTTCAGAAGGAGAGTGGAGCGCCGACCGGACAAATGGACATATTAATTGTTCGCGTGCCTTGCTTTGGGAATCCCCTATGTATAGGTCTGCTTGCCCCCTAGTTTATATCCAGAACTCCATATAAAGCAGAAAGACAGTCATTAGTACTTTGTGGTCAGACATATCCTACGCACAAAGTTCCCCCAAATACTTTGCGATGAAGACGTGCCTGGCTGATATAGTCCGCTGTCTGCTCGCACTGTTGCTGCCGCTGACTGCATCTGCCATCCAAAGAAACCTACCGGCGAACGGGACGCTTCCCTACGCCGCCAATTGTCCAAAGAGCTGCGGCAACCTGAGCTTCGAGTACCCTTTTGGCATCGGATCCGACTGCTTCCGGCAGCCAGATTTCGAGCTCATCTGCGACGACTACGATGATGACCCCACGCAGTCACCCAGGCTCTTTCTGCACAATAGCACCATAGAGGTCACCAAAAACATCTATGGTGTTTGGGGTGGATCGGTTCAGGTCCACTTATCGCATACTATTTTCATGAGATCTGATGTGGATGTGTACAACATGTCTTGGAGACAGTGGGGTAGTCAGGTATCTAAATGTGTAGGATCAACTATTTTTTTAAAAAATTAGATTTTTATAGACTTATATATAATTATTAGTACTAACTAGATTTTTTTATATAAAAACATGCAGAGTCAATTCAACCTACCGGAACAGGCTGACTACGTGACTGACTGGAGACCTTCTAGGAGATCCTTCATTCTTGATTATGCAAATTTGAACATCACTGGTTGTGACTTCCATATGTACTGGCTGCAGCTGGATCCTGACACGAATACAACCAGGAGGCTTTGCACAGTGACCTGCCCTAATGAAGAAATCACGGACACGGTGGCTAGACAGAACTGCAATGGGACAGGGTGTTGCTCCGTCGGGTTGATCACTGGAGGTCGCGACCTCCAACTCATGTTTGTCCGCCACAGCCGGGAACGCAAGCTCGCTAACCGAAGCTCCCTCTGGGATAGAATCAACATAACTACTGATGAGGCGTATCTCGGATGGAGTATCACGGATCAACCGACATGCTCCGCCGCATCGGGCAATAGGACCAACTATGCCTGTCTCAGCAGGGACAGTCAATGTGTAAATATGTCAGCTTTTGGTTACAGTTGCCGGTGCAATTATGGTTATGGAGGCAATCCCTACATACTTCATGGTTGCACCCGCAACGAAGGTGATGTAACATTCCTCGCAACAACTTTTCTTTAAGCACTAACAGTTGCACGAACCACAAACATATGCATGAGACACCAATTAGAGGTCGTAGGATCAGATCCCAATAAACTAACAAATAACCATATAATCAACCATTTGAGGCATATAACTGGTATGATTTAGGCAACGATATATATTAATTCAACGTAGCAACTCAAGTGCCTTGCTAGCCGGACATAGTATTAGTTTCATTGAATCAATTAATCTAGATATTTTTACTTATAGTAGTACTCAAAATATAAAATATTAAGAAAATTGCATTAGAGGTCCCTAAACTTATACCACTTAGGTCCCTAAATTTGAAAAGTAGATTGGCAGCCCCGTAAACTTAAATTTGTGCCACTAATATCCATAAAGTAGCAAAAAGATGTTAATTAGTTCATCTGAACCTTTGGATTTGCTCAAATTGCTAACATGATTGTGGAAAAAGTATGTGGCTAAATTAGGTTAAAGTGATAAATGACAGTTTGTTGGAGGTGCGAAATTGATGCTAATCTCTAGGATAAATGTTGAAGATTGCAATTTTGGATCATAAAGATTCACGTTGGCTTGAGGATGTTTTTTTCACCATTAAATCAGCATATTTACTTCAGCAAAAGATGCCGCGACCTAAGTGTCACAAATTTGCAAGCTGATGGACCTGACAAGCTAAATTTCAATTTCAGGGACCTTTCTCGTACTTAGGTACAAATTTAGGGGCCTCTAGTGCAGTTTTATCTAAAACGTATGAATACTCATTCCCCAAAATGACAAAAGATTGTAGACAGAAGAAAGTACTTATTCTTTACGTGGGGTTACAAACATAATACTAAATATTAAAACTCAACATCCAAATCAGTCACAGGATTTTACGCACAGTTCTTCCCTGTCATAATCTAAGGTGCCAGATATGTTATAGTTTTCTTAATACCCCCACGTACCCACCGACCCACCGACACTGTGGTGGCTAACAATGGCAACCATCGACGCTCTTTGTTGTCAACCGCCGCCGTTGATCCATACCAACTATGAACGGCGGCGAGGCAAGCACGAGATCCAGCATTGCAAGGTGTAAAAGCATGTCAGCGAGGGTCTAAGCGTAGAGTTTTTTCCCGCTTAAATGATACTGTTTTACGATGAAATAACAAAAATAGTTTTTTCATGAACGAATTAGCAAAAATAACACGACGAACACGCCGGTAGGCGACACATGCCCCTGTCGCGCCCGACCACCCGGATCTCCTACCGTGCACCCACTGCACGCCAAGTGGCCTACAAACGTGTCCCTAACTGCACATCTGCAGTGCCATTTTTTCTTTCTCACTGAGAAGAGGCCATTTTTGTTATTCTAACGGCAAACAACACCTAATGAGTCAAAAACTCGATAGGCGTCAAGCATCAACATGGAGACGGTGAGATGACACGTTACATTAGCCTAAGGTGACAGGCCAGATAGCACACCATAGATCAGTTGTTTCATATGATACTAGTCGTTAACCCGTTCACTTGCACGAGCTGGCATTTAAATTTAAAACAATAGAAGTAAGCATCCTTGTTCAGCATTCCAATTTTATAAGATCGATGCTTACATCCACAATCTATTCGAACTTTTTTTATTTTATTTTAAAATTAACCTACCGTGAACTTTATTTCCAATTCTGACCACTTTTGTCACGCCATCACTCATGGCGTGACAAAACAACACTGTCATGTGGTAGATTAAGTCCGCTAAATAGCACTTTTTATCACGCCACTAATGATAGCGTGACCAAACAATATTATCCCTATCGTAGCAAATGGGCTATATAGTAGAAAGGGGGGACCCCGGCCCGGGTAGACTCGCGAGGATACAGTAGAAAGGGGGGACCCCGGCCCGGGTAGACTCGCGAGGAGTCGCGGGGGTCATTAGGAGAAGGGACCAGCTAGTGGTGATAAGACGTGCTTTTTGTATTGCTCTGAAAAATTATGATCCCCTTTACATGAGGGAGATGGCCCCCTATTTATAGCCCTTCATGACAGGGTTTTTAAATTACCATTCTAACCCTATGGTGGCACTGCGCGCGTAGGGGCTGCAGGGACATTCCCCCACCCCTACGCTTAGCTTGTGTCTATGGTGGGCACCCCTGGGACTGGTCCACCCAGCTAGTGCACCCGGTCCATCTGCGCCCGGAGCGCTCTGCCTTCGGGTTTTCTCTAGTCTGCCCGGAGGGTTTGCTGCTCCAGGGACCATCCACCTCGGGGGTAACCTGGAGGGCCTATCGCCGGGGCTGGGGCTCGGGTCCGCCGAGGTGGCCCGGGGCTCTTTGCTCCGGCCTTGCGGGGCTTCAAGGACTCTCCGGGGGGCTCCGGGTCCGCCCCGGAGTTGACCTGGAGGGCCTGTTGCTCCGGGCCTCGCGGGGACCCTCCAGCCGGGAGCCTTCACCTGGGGTTCGCCCCCGGGGGATTGACGATGGTTTCGCTTGGCCATTGGGGCCGGTGGGGCCGCCCCTACGACAAGCCCCTCGCGGTCGAGGTCCTGCTTTGCCGTGTTGGCGCATCGTTCTTCCCGGCGGTACAGTACACCGTCCCCTTCGCCAGCGGCGTATTTGTATCGTTAGCTTGCTCGGCTCTTTATGGCGTCGTATGGGGTTCTATGTCTTGGCCAGCGTCGGTTGGGGTTTCGCGTCTTGACCAGCGTCGGTTGGGCATCGCGCCATTTAATGGGGCGGGGCTGTTCGCTGTCCTAGGGCACACGTGCCGCTCGCTGGTTATCGTGCTTCTGTTCGGCTTCTATTCCACTTCGTTTTGCGCGCCCAGGCCGGCTATAAATATGATGGGGGTGCGCCCCCAGTCATATACCGCATTTGATCGCCCTTAGCTGCTGTGATGTTCCTCTGCTCTCACGCCCCGCTCGGCTAGATGACGAAGCGTTCACGAGATGGCGGAGTCCCAGCAGCCCATACGGACGAACTGGGGCGCTTGTTGGTGACGCCGCTGGTCCTACGGTCCCTCCATGATGAGGGGAAGATTGATAATCTGGCCCTTGCACGAGCCCCCGGGCCAGAGACGGTGCCGACACCTCGGAGGACGAAGCCGTCGTCTTTGTTTCCTTTCTTGACGCCGGCCTCCAGTTTCCTTGCGTGGAGTTGGTCAGCTGCGTGCTGCAACTTTATCGGGTGCAGCTAGCCCAGCTGACCCCGAACTCCCTTGTGAAGCTTGGGGTGTTTGAGTGGGTGCTGCGGTCCGCCGGGGTCGGCGGCGAGAGTCGGTTGTTCACCTATTTTCACGATGGTTGCTGCCAGCCGAAGAAGAAGAAGGACACTGGCGAAACGCTCAACTTTGGGAGCATGAATTTCCAACCGAAGGTGTGTTGCCTTCGGTACCTGCCAGCTCCCGCCTCCCGCAACCGCTGGGAGACGGACTGGACCCAACAGTGGTTTTACCACTCGTCCCCCTCGGGCGACAGTTTGCGGTCGACCGGGGGGCCCATTCAACTTGTCCCCTCTCCGGAGATCGAGTTGACCTCAAGGGAGGAGTCGCTTCTGCAGCTCCTCGTGACGGCCACGTGCAGGCTCTCCACCCAAGATCTCGTGGAGGAGTTCTGCGCGCTTCGGGTGTGGCTGCTAGCGCAGGGTTGGGACATCCATCTTGGCACCACGAAGGGTGGCGTTCATTCGCTTGTTCTACCTGGCGGCGGGGACGATAAGTGGTTTCGTTGTGATGGTAGGCTGCTTGGCTTCCAGATTATGCATGTGATCCTCTTGTTTGGGGTGCCGTGAAGTGCTACCGGTCGACGAGGCGGCTCGCGTGGCGGAGCAGTTGCTGGGTCCTTACACTAGTGAGCACCACACGAAGTGGGGCTTGTGGTACAGGAGCCACGGCTGAACCACGCGTACTCGGACCCGACCGTTCGTCTGATGGAAAGAGTGGACCCCAACAACGGAAGGTGGCGGAACGGCCGGGTGCCCAAGGAACTGAACGTTCTGGGGCCCATTGATGTCGTGCCTCTGCAGTGCAGCGGAGCTGCGGGTGCCAGCGGGTCGCGCTTGGTGGGAGGTACCTCGCCGACCCACCCAGCGAAGGCCGCCCGCGTCCCCTCAGGGCGCGCCGAGCGGGTGGCCTCGACAGGCTCTTCGTCGGGCGCACGCGTAATTGCCTGGGTTTCCAACACCGGGGTCTCTGGGCCAGTGGACAGGGCGACGGGCTCGTTCTGCGTGGCGAGCCTGGCTCTCGAGGAGTCCTCCGGCGGGACTCCTTCGGAAGTATACGGTCGAGGGACCAAGGACACCATGGTGGGAGATGTCCTTGGCGACGCTCCGGCTACCCCTTTTGAATTCTTGTTGCTGCTCTTTGGTTTGTGGCCGCTGTAGTGACGTTTGCCTTGTAGGCGGGGGCTGTGAAATAGGTGTCGACGTTGCCTTCGACTGATGGGATTCTGGGGGCGACCCGGAGTGTGGTGAGGGTACCGAGCGCTCCGGTGCTCGTGGGGATGAGGGGGGGGGGCGCCGGTGCCTCCGAGGCCGTTCCTTCGGCGGATCTTGGTCCTTTGTGCACCAACGACTTCAAGGTTAGCCATGGTGCAGTCGTGGTGTGCGAGGAGGTGGGCCAGTTTGCCGCGGCGCCGCTGGTGTCTCATCTTTTCGAGAAGATGCCGTTGAGCCAGATGCTCCGGTTGGTCGAGGCGAACGCCGCTAAGGTGATTTGGTGCTTTGCTTAGTATATGGTTGTGCTCCTCTCTCTGCAGAAGGGCGGCTGTGGGCATGTCGACGCCCTCGGTGCGCAGTCCCTGCCCGTAGCTTCGGCGGTCGACGTCGTCGCCGACGAACGGATGGTGCGGAGGACGACGAATGCCTTCGCTCAGGGCTTCTGGGCACCGCAAGGACGAGGGGCTGCGATGACATCTCTCCGTCGGGTGCTGGAGCGGAAGGCAAAGGGCAAGGCCGGTGACGCACCCGAGGATGCCAGCGGGTGGGGGGCAACCACCGCTAACAAGGTGTGATCCTCCGCCTTACTCCAACTCCAGCCGTATTTTTCTGTAGGTTTCTTTTTTGTTTTAGGTCCCTCTCCTGTGTGGGCTATTTTGGGGTTTACTGCTCTTTGCCATGTGCCCGGATTTTGTAATGACTTCGACTTTTGAATGGAAAGGCGTATTTAGAACTCGCCGTCCTGCGGTTATTTTATGGTTTTACTAATTTTCTTAGGATTGACCGACGATGGTTCGGTGAGCCGCCCGCCAAGGACCCCATGTGAGAACCCGGGGTATTTAGCTGTAATGCTTAGCCATCCGCTTGACTCTAGCATCACAGACAAAATATTCCACGCGTCGGTGTAGTATGTACCTCCTAGGAGCGGTACACATACACCATCACAAAAATCAATATCAATCCGTACACAAGTGCTTACAATATCAAAACTTTGAAATTTATAACATATTGAACTCACAAGGTTCAGTTTCATAAAAAGGGCCGACATGACAAATAACAAGATAAATATCAAGTACACATCGGAAATCAGTAAATAAACTAAAATAAAATCATGAATTAACCATTAATGAAGTCACAATGGCTTGCCATAACCCACAGGGCAACTGACTGGGTTGAAACCTTAGCAAATCGACGTTCCTGCGCATGTTTCCTTATTTGATTTGATCTCAGTACCTGCTGTCTAGATTAGTAAATAAAGCAAACGGTGAGTATACGAATGTACTCCATAAGACTTACAAGTAATAAACCTATACATAGCTACATGCAAGCTGAATCAAAGGAGAAGGCTATAGGGTTCATTTGACGCACAAAGCAATATTTTAATTTAAATACAATGTAGTAGATTCAAATGGCAAGTGAGCAAACATTTTTAAGACTTTAAATAACAGCGATTAAGTAAATATTAGTCATCACAAAACATCTACAGGTGGCTGCACCTGTAGCGCACAAACATAGCACGAGAACCACTCTCAATGCCACCGATCAAGTTTTTAGTTTAAATTCCAAATGTTGAGTCTAACTCTCGAAAGAACTCTCCAAGCGTGTCCATTACCAAGGACTTGGCTATTCAAATAGATTAAACCCTGCAGGGGTGTACCAATGTACCCACACGTCTGACCGCCTCTTTTGCCACCGGATAAAGCACACTTCCTTAGGTATGCCGGCAAAGCTAAGTCCTACGAGATGTTTCCAATATAAGGTATTAACTATGAGTCGCCCGTATGGATAGAAACTCATACGTTGTGTCGTGGTCATCGTAAAGCCTCGGTCAACTACGCCTCACGGGTAAAACCTTGGACAACTACGATGCCCCTCGAGGTGGAGAACCTACCTAGAACTCTACCACCGCACACCCAATAACAACAGAATAGTTCCTTTTTCACACAACACACAACCCACCTCCTGTGATCCGGAGCTAACACACGCCAAAGTACTAAGTCAAGAGGGGTTCCAAATACCCTCATGTGGTTAGCACGCAAAATTACTTGGTTCAGTGTAAGAAGATGTTCGGTCCTTGTTGACTTGGACACACTACCACATACCAATAACCACACCATCATCCATATGCCTAAGTCCAAATCTTTTTGTTTTCCAATACAAAAGCACAGGGTGCTGGATATAACATAATAAAAATGATTCATGTGATCAAGGTTATCGACAAAGTTGACAACCGCCCAATCTACCAGAAACTAAGCATGATATCTCATAAGCATAATTAGACCATATAACATCTACCGGGCTCTAATTCACCAGTGGAATTATTAACTTAGGCCAGTGGCAGGGGATGAACATTTATAGGGAATTCATGCAAAAGGATTAACTATCTCTAATCACAAACATAATTTGACAAATAAAGCATATATACATACAACTGCAAAACAAGTTAATAGTTTTTGAATGTAATAGGATCAACGTGCATCAAAGGAAGAACTGCTTGCCTTTATTTGCTGGAACTCTGGACATTCACACGAACTTCTTAATTGCACTCTGAATCATCGTCATCTAACGGTAATAACTGACAAATCAAAAGCATCGAATAAACACCAGAATTCCAAAAAGTCTTCAAAAAATTATGAAATTAATACAAAAGATAGAAAATGATTTTAGATGCATTTAGGTGATAATTTTTTTAGTTCAATTGGAGTTCAATTCAATTAATTAGGAATTTGTGAAGTTTAATCAAACTTCTTGCTTGCTAAAAGTGGTTTTTTCCTTAAGAGGACACCTAGTACTCACAAGCTCTCTCTTCAGCATTCTATGTATATACCCACGATGACCATACAGTCAAAATCAATCCTCTTTCCTCTTATATTCTCTCCCGTTTATATTCTCATTCCAAGATGTCACAACACTACAGTGAACTAGTCTCAACTAGAAACTCTAAGGGAGTTACTTAATGATGTAGGATCACACTATTATGTAGGCACTTTTATATAAAAGAGTATTTTGACCATGCCTAATTGTTAGGGATAAGTTCTAAATTGATTATTAGTTAAGTTGGTTTAGAGAGGGCATTGACTAATTAGATATTTATCAACCAGATAATTATCCTACTACAGATTCGCTTTCAAATTTGTTAATCCACTATAGTGACCTAATTGTCACACACCACATTTGTTTAGCATAAGAGAAATGAGTTTGCAAAAAGGTTTCCCACTAACAATTTCAGAGTTTCTCCTAACTACCTTCTTCTCTCTGTCCATTCATTTATAACAGCAAATGTTTCAGAACCTAAGTTCTAATGACTGAATTTCCCATTTGCTAAATCACTGAAGTGACCTACTTCAATATCAAAGCATTAGCTAGCAGAAAGACAACTTGATCGGTCTAGCAAGAGGATTCCCTGACATTTCAACTCCTCCACATAACACCTTCTCATCTCTGCTCATCTTCTCATTCTAAACAACTATACTACTATCAACTAATCTTAACATTACTCCAATTATCCATTTGTCAAATCCATTTGAGTGATCAATTGTTATACACAACTTTTGTTAAGTTAGGAAATCTGGTTTTTGCAATTGATTGCAACTGACAATACAACTCTTCTTCTAAAACACCTCCTCTGCCCATACATCAGCTCATCCAAAAAAAGGCCTTACCATTTTGACAACCAAACTTCTTATTAAAAACAATTTTTCATTTGTCAAAAATATTTGGGTGATCAAAAGACATTCACAAAACTTGTTAATCTTAATAGTGTTGTTTTGCAAATAGGTTCTAGCTTCAGTTCACAGGGAGGAATTTCAGAGATAGAGCTACTAGACAGGCAGGGGCTGAGCGGGGAGCTCAGGTAGGGAAGCTCGGCCGAAGTGGGGGAGCGGTCGTTGTCGGCGATTGAGTGGCGGGGAGGCTAAGGCGATGCTCAAAATGGGTTTCCCACGAGCTACCGAAGCTAAGGGTGGCGGCGGTACGGCTTGAGATGCATGGTGGTGGCGCGGCAATGGCGAGCGACGGTCGGCCGTGGGGGTGGAATGGGGCGCTGACGCTCGGGTGGAGTGGGGCTAAAGTAGGAGGAGCATGGGCACGAGGGTGACACAAGGAACTCACCAGCGTGCTCGCTGATGGAGGAGAGTATCCGAGGTGGTCCAGCGATAGCGACCCGGGCGGCGCAAGGTGATCCTCGTCGGCGGTGACCTGGAGAAGATGGGAGCACAAATTAGGGCTAGGGAGAGGTAGAGTGAAGCTAGGAGATCCTCAGGGAGGGAGTAATCGGAGAGGGATTCCTCGTTGGAGAAGTGGCGGCGGAAATGGCAGTGTGGTCGAGATTGGGGAAGAACCCGATTGCGCAGCCCCATGGTGGCATCTTCTCCATACTGACGAAGAGGGCTTGCTCCTTGTGGTGTATGGCTAGCTGTGTCGTGGTCGGAAACCGCCGGGGATCGCCGAAGTGGCCGGGACGAGTTCAAGGGAATGCGGCGGCTTTGGCGCTGGAACTCTGTAGGTGTGTGGAAGAAAGAAGATGGAGAAAGAAAGGCAGGGAGATGAGGCCAGGACATGGGGCGGCTTGGGCGAGTACGTGGCCGACATTCGAGCTTGCTTGTGAGACGACGACGCGTGTCCTCGGCGGCGGTGGCAACGCGTGGCGCAAGCGCCTCTACCGGAAGAAGAAGACGCGCCGACGTGTGGGGCCCGATGACCAGAGAGATGAGGAAAGCGGCTCGGGTCAGACTGGGGTCAGCACTGTGTGGGTCCAGTCAGTTTCCAATGGGTTTGATTGAATAAAGTCACTACAGCGCAAGCCGGCTCGGTCGGTCCAACAGTAAACGGATGATTTGGATTTTAAACTCCTCTTCTTTGACCGAATTTCTAAAAATAGCAAATAAATTTATAAAAATATAAAATTTGATAGAGGTGTTACTGGTATGACCTAGCACACATAAATTTTTCCGAAAATCACTGTTCAAATTTTGATTTCTTGTTTTAAATTCATTTATTGCAAAGCTTTTAGAATTGGTAATTAAATTTTATCAAGGTTGATTTGAGATCTAAAAATTTGAGAAAATTTATATTTATTTATGATAAATATTTTAAGGTTTAAATAAATTATTTCCCAGAGAATTTCATAAGTATTTATTGTTGTTTTTATTTAGAGCTTCGATTGGAGTTATATGTTTAACTTTGATTTTCTTGGTTTGACTCACTATTTTAACCTAGCAAATAATTTCTAAAATTTTTGTAATTTTTAGGGTGAGTCTAAAATATGTTCCAAAACCTAGAAAAAATATTTCCAGGCACTGTTCACTTGATTTGTTTGTATTTTAAATTCAAATTCAAATTGAGTATGCAAATAAAATAGAAACCAAATAACCTCCAATAAATTCCAGAAAGTCCAAACAGGCATATCAAAGAATATAGAATCCAACTAAAATATTCCCACATTTAAAACTTATTTTCTACAACAAAAGGTTTTAAAAAGTCCAACATTTCACAAATGCACATTAGATGCTTAATTAATCCAACTTAAGGATTTTGGGCTGTTACACCCCGGCCCTCCGAAGGGTGGAACGCCAAGATGACCGCGCCGCCACGTGGTGTGAAGTCCGAGTGCAATGTTCTATTCGTTTGGTCGTTGCAAATTGGCTACCACGGTGGTGTGTATCAAGGGGCTTGGTGGCAGCGGTGGAAACAGTCTAATCCGGATGGATCGATGGAGCGCTTTTGGCGTTTCTGGGAGTGCAAGGCCCCATGAGGACACACTGAGATTCGCGCCTTCTGGGAGGGGCGAGGTGTCGTTTTCGCCTCAGAAGGCCCGGGTGCGCATGGTACGCATGAGTCTTCGCGATCCCGTCCTAAGGCCGAGAAAGAGTACGAGCGCCTTGTCTTCTTCGGAGCTTTCGAGGGAGAACTATTCGCATGGGCGATCCAGGAGTACGGTCGTCTTGTTGCAGCCGGGGCCTCTGACGAGGAACGGTTGGCCTGGGCGGCTAGGGTGGGGGAGTGGGACTTTGCGACGTAGCGTTGTGGGGTCATGATGCCTTTCTGCACCGCCGTTTCTCTTGTTTGAAGGGATTCGCGTGTAACGTCCTGGTGTATTGTTGTATTGTAATCTCCTGTACGAGGTGATTTGTGACGAGGTGTATTGTAACATAGTTTCATGTACGAATATATTTGTGACGATGTATTGTAACGTAGTTGTTGGTACGAAGAGATTTGTGACGTGTAAATGGCGCTTCGCTGGGATCTGTGGTAGTGAAAACCTTTGTGTGTGGATTGCGCGAGGGGGAGGCGGAGCCTGCGCCGTCCCCATATTTTTTTGGTTGGGCTCCGGGGAGCCCATTTGTAGATTATACGAGGGGGAGGCGAAGCCTGCGCCGTCCCCCATATCTTTTAGATTGGGCTCCAGGGGAGCCCATCTGTAGATTATGCGAGGTGGAGGCGAAGCCTGCGCTGTCCCCCCTATTTTTTAGATTGGGCTCCGGGGAGCCCATTTGTAGATTATGTGACGGGGAGGCGAAGCCTGCGCCGTCCCCTCTATTTTTTAGATTGGGCTCCGGTGGAGCCCATTTAGGCGAAGCCTGCGCCGTCCCCCATATTTTTTAGATTGGGCTCCAGGGGAGCCCATTTGTAGATTATGCGAGGGGGAGGCGAATCCTGCGCCGTCCCCTATATTTTTTCGATTGGGCTCTGGAAGAGCCCATTTCTAGATTGTGTGAGGGGGAGGCGAAGCCTGCGCTGTCCCCCCTATTTTTTAGATTGGGCTCGAGGAGAGCCCATTTCTAGATTATGCCCCCTTTTTTTAGATTGGGCTCCGGGGGAGCCCATTTCTAGATTATGCGAGGGGGAGGCGAAGTATGCGCCGTCTCCCATATTTTTTAGATCGGGCTCCGGGGGAGCCCATTTCTTGATTATGTGAGGGGGAGGCGAAGTATGCGCCGTCTCCCATATTTTTTAGATCGGGCTCCGGGGGAGCCTATTTCTAGATTATGCGAGGGAGAGGTGAATCCTGCGCCGTCCCCCATATTTTTTAGATTGGGCTCTGGGGGAGCCCATTTGTAGATTGTGCGAAGGGGGAGGCGAAGCCTGCGCTGTCCCCCATATTTCTTTAAATTGGGCTCCGGGGGAGCCCATTTCTAGATTGTGTGAGGGGGAGGCGAAGGAAGCCTACGCCATCCCCCATACACTGACACCGATGGGGCTAGCGTGCGCTAGAGCTCGGGGCCCTGTTAGGCGTATTTACTCGTGCCTGCGGGGGGCAGCGTTGGGCACTGGGGCCATGGGCCATGCATGGTGTTGGTTTATACACTTCACACCCCTGGGGTAAGTTAGTGTGTGCCAGAGCTCAGGGCCCCGTTAAGCATCTTTACTCGTGTCTACGGGAGGCAGTGTTGGGCACTAGGGCCATGGGCCATGCGCGGTGTTGGTTTATACACTTCACACCCCTGGGGTGAGTTAGTGTGCGCCAGAGCTCAGGGCCCCGTTAAGCGTCTTTACTCGTGCCTGCGGGGGGCATCATTGGGCACCAGGGCCGTGGGCCATGCGTGGTATTAGTTTTATACACTTCACACCCCTGGGGTGAGTTAGTGTGCGCCTGGCTCGGAGCCCCGTTAGGCGTCTTGTTTTTTTTGTACACGGCTGTTAGCAATCTTGTTACTTTGCCAAAATGTGCTTACATGAGAACAGGCTTCCCCTGCGCGAAACCGGGGGGAGCCGTGATCCGGGCGCAGCCAATGTTATCTAGGGGTAGAACTTTCGGAGGCTCTTGGTGTTCCACGTGTGGTCTAGCTGCTATCCTTCCGGCGTTGCCATGTAATAGGACCCCGCCCTTGTGCTCCGGGTGATGATGTAGGGCCCTTCCCACTTTGATTCTAGCTTCCCCAATGCCATGGTGTTTGCTGCTCTCTTGAGTACCATGTCGCCTGGGGCCAGGGTGCGGATCCTAACCTTACTGTTGTACGCTCTGGCGACCCCCTCGGTGTAGTTTGCCATTGTTGAAATGGCTTTGATCCGGTGCTCCTCTAGGAGATCCAGCGACACCGCACGATCTTTCATGCTCCGACCCTCGATTGACCGGAGGGACTTTGCTGCGATCTCCCCCGGTGTCATTGCTTCGTCTCCGAATAGGATCTTGAATGGGGAGAAACATGTG
This sequence comes from Hsuehochloa calcarea, assembly GCA_036346395.1. Classification (NCBI taxonomy): domain Eukaryota; kingdom Viridiplantae; phylum Streptophyta; class Magnoliopsida; order Poales; family Poaceae; genus Hsuehochloa; species Hsuehochloa calcarea. The sequence continues at coordinate 18,850,165 of CM070599.1, read as the reverse complement.
ACCCTCGTTGGGGATGTGCGGATTGCCCATAAGGCTTTTTGGAGCTCATCCAGCCATAGTCCCATTGGGAGGTCGACGAAGCGTTTGGTTAGTCCCGCTAGTAGGTTACCATTGGCGCGCTCGACCACCCTGTTCGACTCGGGGTGGCCGACCGATGCGAAGCATATCGTGGTGCCGATGTTCTGGCAGAAGGCTCGGAAGGCGGTGGAGTCAAATTGCGTCCCGTTGTCGGTAACGATGTTGCGGGGTAAGCCATACCGACACACGATGTTCCTCTAGGTAAAGCGTTGTGCCACCGCGGTAGTGATTTTGGCGACTGGTTCGGCCTCCACCCATCTGGAGAAGTACTTGATGGCGATGAAATCGAACCAGAGGCTGCCCTTAGCTGCCGGGAAGGGGCCGATGACGCCCCCACCGCGCGAAGGGCCATATTGGGGCAAGCGGTTGCAATGGTACAGGCGGCGCTTTGGAATGATGGCTAACCCATCGCGTACCGGCAATCTTGCACTGTGTCTTGTGCATTACGAGCCTTGAGGCGGTAGAATCCTTGGCGGAAAGTTTTTGACACGAGGCCTCGGGGGGCTTGGTGTGCCCCGTAGAGTCCCTCGTGTATTTAGTTCAGCAAGGGTTACCCTTCGGCTTGGGAGATACAACGCAGCAAGGGGGCGCATACGCCCCCTTGTAGAGTTAGTCGTCGATGATATGGTAGTTGCAGGCTCGATGCTTTAGGCGGTTCACTTCGGCTGCTTCCTAGGGCTCTTCCCCTCCGAGATAGCTTTGAATGTCGCTCCGCCAGTCTGTGCCATTGATATGGAGAACGGGGCGAGGCGCTCGGGCTGCACGGGCTATCCACGGCTGCCCTAGGGCAGCCCCTGGTGCTTCTGGGGCAGCCCCTTGTGCTTCCGGGGCAATTGATGGCACGTGCAGATTGGAGTACAGTACGTCTGGCGGGGGGTTCTCGTTGGAGTTGGCTATTTTGGCCAGCTGTCTGCCGCGTAGTTGCCGTGGAAATGCTTTGCCTCGCCTCGGACCGCCGCTAAGTACCGGGACATCTCTGGGTCCCTTGTTATGAATGACTTATTGAAGTGGCCGGCGACGAGGCGGGAGTCACTCTTGATTATTATGCGCTTCGCGCCCAGCGCTCTGGCCTTCCGCAGGCCCAACAGTATGACCTCGCACTCGGAGGCGTTGTTGGTTGTTGGGAAGTCTAGGCGCGCCGCGTAGGAAATTGTCTGGCCGTCTGGTGCGGCTAGGATGGCAGCGGCCCTGGCCCTGCTGCGCACCATGATCCGTCGGTGGAGATTACCCAGGGTGTCTCAATTTTTCCCAGCGCGGTCCGCGGGTTGCGGGGTCCACTCGGCGACGAAGTCAGCTAAGGCCTGCGACTTTATTGTCGTGCGCGCGGTGAAGGTGACGTCGAAGGGTGCCAGCTCAGCCGCCCACTTGCCTATGCGGCCCGACGCATCCTTGTTCCTCAACATCAGGGCCAACGGGTAGGATGTGGGGATCACGACGGCCTGCGCTAGGAAATAGTGCCAGAGCTTGCGGGAGGCCATGAGAAGGGCGTACGCCAGCTTTTCTAGCTCGGTGTACCGGGCTCTAGCGCCCTGCATAGCCTCCGAGACGTAGTACATCAGGCGCTGAACACGTTCGTCTTGGACGAGTACCGCACTGACGGCGGACGAAGAGGCTGCGAGGAATAGCAAGAGGGATGCGCCATGTGCTAGGCTCGCTAAGCTTGGGAGCTTGGCGAGGTACTCCTTGAGTTGTAGGAATGCGGCCTGGCAATCTTCGGTCCAGCTGAACGGCTCCGCTCCGCAGAGCCTTTCAAAAAACGGCAAGGCCCACTCCGCCGAGAGGGACAAAAATCTGCTGAGGGCTGCGAGGCGGCCCGTGAGTTTCTGCACCTCGAGGGCCGTACGGGGTGGTGCCATCTCCTGGAAGGCTTTGATCTTCTCCGGGTTTACCTCGATTCCCCTCTGCGGTACTTGTTGGGGTTGAGCATTATCCCCTTTGCCCTGAGGTTGGCGAATGTCTCCCGGAGGTCCGCCACATGCGAGGCCTGGAGTTTGCTCTTTACCACTATGTCGTCGACATATGCCTCAATGTTCCGGCCGAGCTGCTCGGCCAGAACTTTGGTGATGACCCGGCTGAACGTGGTTCCCGCGTTCTTCAGACCGAAGGGCATCCGATTGTAACAGTACGTGCGCGTAAGGGCTGCAGGGACATTCCTCCCTACGCTTAGGCTTGGGTCTACGGTGGGCACCCCTGGGCCTGGTCCTGGTCCACCAAGCTAGTGCACCCGGTCCATCCGCGCCTGGAGCGCTCTACCTTCGGGTTTTCTCCATCTGCGAGGGTCTGGCGCTCCGGGACCCTCGGAGGGGGACTTGGTCCGCCTCGGGTGACCCGAGGGCTCACGCCTTGGGCCTTGCGAGGGCTCTGGGTCCACTCCGGAGGTGACCTGAAGAGGCTGCTGCTCCGGGCCTTGCGGAGCCCTGGGGACCCTCCGGCTGGGAGCCTTCACCTGGGATCCGCACCCTGGGTATTGACGGTGGCTTCGCTTGGCCGTTGGGGCCACCCCTACGATAGTCACACCACCACTAGTGGCATGACAAGAGCTTCGTAAGATACGGGCTGGCGTGACAGTGTTGTTTTATCACACCATAGGTGGTGGCGTGACCAAAGGGTCCAAAATTGGAAATAAAGTTCGCGGTAGGTAAACTTTAAAATAAAATAAAAAAGGGTTAATTAATTAAAAAATCAATCTATTCATGGATTAATAGCTATGATGAGATTAATTAACTCATGAAAAAAATAACAATCTTGTGTGTTTAATTTGGCTCACCATTGTTTTGGGCACAAATTGGTCAAAAATAACACTGTATCGGTCTTGTGTTTTCTTCATATCAGAAATATTTTTGCTCATCATGTGATCTGATCACAAATTTGTAATATTAAATAAAAAGGGTATTAATTTCAGAATGTTATAATTTTTAAAATAAAAATTAGGAATTTTTTTACTTAACTTCATAATCCATTTGGACTCATTCTTGGGGAAAAAAACTAGTTATAGATTTTAAAAAAAAGGCGGACCCTTGTTGTACTTCAGCTCTTGTTTTATTTTAAAAATAATTGTGATTTTCCTATATTGAAAATTGTATTATTATTATTTTTTTATTTCAATTTATTAAAATTCCGAAAATACAAAATTAGCAAATTTATTTTTAAATCTATGTGCACCCCTTTTGAAATAAAATAACTAAAACTAACTTTATTTATCGTAGTATACATGAACTCTCATCAGTCTTTTAAAATCTATTTGATATGGTCCCATTGGATTAACGGCTTGTCTGCTTTTCTTGTTTTTTCGATTGACATAGGTGTTTCCTCGGAGCTCGTAACTAGTATAAGTATAGATACTTTTAACTTCTGAAAATCTATTCATTTGCTTTATGATATGTCAGAGCAGGCTGACATGCTACAAAGTAAGCCAGGCTAGGTCCCCCTCTTTTTCTTGCTTTTCCGTGACACCAAATTTTTTTTAAAGGCCCACAATTTTGGCATATGAATTGTTTTCCTAATTTTTGATTTCCTCTTTTTGAATTTGGTTTTTGTGTTGCTTTTGAAATATATGGATTTGACTCTTATGAAACATAATACCCTTTATTAACGGCTTGATGACCCCTATTTTTTTGTTGTGCCCACAACTTTGGCATATGAATTGTTTTCCTAATTTTTGATTTTGAATTTGATTTTTGTGTCGCTTTTGAAATATATTGATTTGACTCTTATCAAACATAATACCCTGCCTTTTGTTTTTTGCCACTAGATTGAATGGTTTAAATCTCTAACAGGGTCGACATTGATGGCACCATGTTATAGTGAAGTAAGTAGCTGCACCACACGAGTGGCCAACGGGTTTATGCGAGAAAGACATGTTTTCCAAAAAACATTTGAAGTGCCCACATGTTAAGACTATTTTGTGGGCGTGTATATCTAATTTTTAGTAGCCTCCTATAAAATATTCCATCTATAAATGGACTTGCTTTTTTAAGCTTATATATGTAACTTTAAACTAACAAATTTTTTTCCTCATAAAAACAGGGTACAATCCAGATCAAAATAATACAAATTGCACTCGATGGTGCGGGAACATCAGTGTTCCATTTCCGTTTGGCATGGAAGAAGGTTGTTTTGCGAGGAAGTTATTTCAGGTCAACTGTACAAATGCAATATCATCCAACCTGACATTCAATCGTGAACAACAAATAATTTATATAAACGTTAGTGAGGGGCTCATGGACATCAAGGACACCCGAGATTACTTGAATGTGCCATCTGGGATGTCTGCACCTGACGAACCTAATCTCTACTTTGATTTGGTCTCTGTGCACTGGTCTGTTGCGAGTTTAACCTGTGAGGAGGCACAACAAAATAGATCTGGATATGCATGTGTTAGCTCCAATAGCATGTGCTTGGGTGTCAGCTCAACAGATGGTTATACTGGTTATCGTTGTAGGTGCATGGATGGTTTCCAAGGAAACCCTTATATTCCACTTGGTTGTGAAGGTACACACAATCTCTCTCTCCCCCGTGCTTAGACATGAATTTATCTAATAATAGATTATCGCCCGCAAGCTTTGCGCAATAAGATGCAAATTGATTTTCGTTATATATCGTATAGCAATAGACCAATATACATACTGATAAATCTGAGCAGTATATTGATACACATTTTTTTGAAATGTTGTATGTGCATTACGTACAATAAGATAAATGTTTTCCCGAGAACACTACATTAAGATAGGATATTGATACACATTTTTTTGAAATGTTGTATGTGCATTACGTACAATAAGATAAATGTTTCCCGAGAACACTACATTAAGATAAGTTAATTTGTCAGCACTCAACACAACCAGAGGCAGGCTTCATGCTGCCATTGTCTTCATAAAATTTAATCAAACGCTCCCAAAAAAAAAGCGTTATCCCAAGTAAAGGTCAGGTATATAAAGAGGTGTGTTATGCTGTGCCTGTTGGTACTGTGGTACTATTATTTTTTATACATGGTTGATAGTTTCCTAGGATAAAAAAATATTTGGTTAGATAGGTTATTTTAGTATTCTTTATCTATGAAGTTATTGTTAGGGATACGATCTTATCTATTAGGATTATTATTTTTAATAGTTGAAAATATTATATTGGATGGATACATTTTCTTATAAATTATTTCTTAGACGTCAAGTCGAGTTATCCCTATAAAAAAGATATCATATATCAATTATCAAGCAAGTAATGAATAAACAAAGTTCTTAGTCCATCTACTTCCTCTTCAACAAAGCCTCCGAGCTTTAGCGGTGACATGATTAACCATTCAAAGGCGAGTACCATACCCTCAGTCTTGGGACTCATATCCAACCAATCCGAGGCATAATATGCCACAGTACCAATAGATATTCATACACGGCTGCAACATTTGATGCTGTTTACGCGTCTGTCAATGTGCCTCGCGGGCACCTACTGCATTTATGCTGATTGAAGAGCAGCCGCTACCGCCTCGCCTCCACAGCCCACCCTCACTAGCCCGGGCTGCGCCGTGTCTGCACATCAGTCAGCACCTGCATTCATTATACTTATTTTACTGAAGAGCGATGCAAGACGGAAAAACCATATCGTTCTTATATGATCCGTATATGCATATGTACAAGCGTGACAACCTTCTAGTTGTAATCTGAAATATGCACATCTGTAAGCATGTATCTACTACATTATTCTTCATGGAAGCTTGTGAAATTGTCTATGCAAATACTACTGCTTAAGTTCAGCTTACAATGTCCAATAGAAGCTGAAAAATAAGAAATTCTAGTATCAGCTGAAAGATTTGCACAAACAACTTAACTACAAATGATATGGAATAACATTATTTTCCCTTGTAAATTTCCCTCTCACTTTAACAATGTGTTGCAGATATTAACGAGTGCCTGAGACCAGGCATTTGTAAAGGAATTTGCCGTAACATTATAGGAAGCTACTATTGCACAGACACGTCAACAAAAAAGAAAAATATTATACTAGGTAACTTCTATGCTACAATCCCATAATGAACTAGATATAAAAATAATACATGGCTGACCAGCGTAATCTTTGCAGGTATTGCAATCGGGCTTAGTGTTGGCTTGATCGTTCTACTTCTCATCTTGAGTACAATATTTCTTATGCGAAGATGGAAAAGAGACATCCAAAAGCAACTACGAAGAAAGTATTTTCGAAAGAACCAAGGTCTTCTCCTAGAACAACTGATATCATCGGATGAAAATGCAAATGACAAGACCAAGATTTTCTCCTTGGTAGAGCTTGAAAAGGCAACAAATAACTTTGATCCTGCACGTATACTTGGCCGTGGAGGGCATGGAATGGTGTACAAAGGCATTTTATCTGATCAACAGGTAGTGGCCATAAAAAAGTCTAAAGTCATTAAGCAAGGTGAAATCAGTCAGTTCATCAATGAGGTCGCTATCCTCTCACAAATAAACCACCGAAATATTGTAAAGCTCTTCGGATGTTGCCTTGAGACTGAGGTTCCCCTACTAGTATATGAGTTTATCCCTAATGGTTCATTATTTGAAATTCTTAAGGCTGATCAAAGTAGCAACTCTTCTTTGTCCTGGGATGACTGCTTGAGAATTTCTGCGAAGCAAATTGGAGCACTTTATTACCTCCACTCAGCAGCTTCGATATCAATCTTTCATCGTGATGTGAAGTCCTCTAACATACTCTTGGATGGGAATTATACAGCGAAAGTATCAGATTTTGGTGCATCAAGGTTGGTTCCTATTGATCAAACCCATGTTGTTACAAATGTACAAGGCACATTTGGATACTTAGATCCGGAATATTATCACACTGGAAAGTTAAACGAGAAGAGTGATGTTTATAGTTTTGGAGTAGTACTTGTAGAGTTGCTACTTAGAAAGGAGCCTATTTTTACAAGTGAATCGGGGTTAAAGCAAAACTTATCCAACTACTTCCTTTGGGAGATGAAGATGAAACCGCTTGCTGAATTAGTAGCTGCTCAAGTTCTTGAGGAAGCAACGGACGAAGAGATTAATGATGTCGCCGGTCTTGCGGAGATTTGTTTGAGACTTCGAGGCGAAGAGAGGCCAACTATGAAACAAGTGGAGATGACATTACAGTCTGTGTGATCGAAAAGGTTAAAATCATGTCAAGTTGCTCCAAGAAATGAAGACATGCAGCCTTTGCTAACTGGACAAAGCCAAGCCTCCCGTCAGTTGTTGACTGTTGGAATTGATACTGTAGACAACGTAGCTTCTAAAAGAAACCAAAACTGCTACAGCTTGGAGCAAGAGTTTATGTCATCAGCAACTCTACCACGCTAGATCGTCATGTTTGCAGCATTATGTTTGGCTGTCCCATTTTCCCCCCTTCTTAAGTGACACGCAATTCTTCTCCTTCGATGAAGAGTAATATATACTCTGTCGTGCACTTATTTCAATAATGGGTATTTTCAATATTCTTTACATATTAATAAAATCTGAACATACTATGAATCTGTCATACCATCGTGCTGTTTTATTTTTTAACTCGCGATTGGGCAGGATGGTTTCAGTTGGTCCGGGAGCAAGAGAAGCAGAAAACACCAGTCTACTATGTGCACAACATGTCAGATTATTATTATCTTAGCCACTCCTACCGATTCCCCTCTCTTCGTGGTCAGGATAAACGTATGATCCCCTCTGGTTCCTTGCCAACTATTTATTCAGCCTATTGAGTTGTTGACATCACACCAAGCCTATCAATAATATGTGAAACTCTCATAGTAATTAATTATGCAGCTTTAATGATAACAGTATATACTTTCCTCTTTAAAAGCATTTCGTTTACTCCGGGAATTAAGTGCTCCCAGTAGATGTCTGCAAGTTTTCAATTTGCAAAGAAGCAATGTTCCATGTGTTCCATGAGTCATATGCCGGGGAGGCGGTAGGGCCGGGCCTGTGTGTGTGTGGGGGGAGCTGGGCTAGGGGAGCTGGGCTGGGAGGAGGTGTGCCGTGTGATGTCTTATTTTCGGACGGTAAATAGTGCATACCGTTTGGTTTCGGTTTTCGCTCGTTTTTCTGTGTGTCACTTGAATTCCAAAAACTCCAGGCTTCTTGTAAGCTTGGGTTTGTGTTTCAAACCTCCCGTCAGTTTCTAAATTCAAAATTCAATTCAAATTCAATATTTTCAGATTTTGGACCCCTTCCAAAATCTTACCTCCCTTTGTTTTGCTTGGGCCAACTCTATCCCTTGTTGGGCCGACCCATTATTTCTGGCCCACTTATCTTTTTCTTTTCCCCCCATATTTTCTCCCGACCGGCCTGCTCTTTCTCCTCCAGCCCGGCCCGCGTCACAACACCCCCTCCCCTTTCCCCTCGGCCTTCCTCCTGGCCCGGCCGTTTTCTCCCCCTCCTCTTCTTTTTCCATCCGGCTCGGCCTGCATCACCCGGCTTCGCCCCATTCCCTTTTTCTCCGCCTGACCCCCTTCCCCTTCTTTCCTCGGCCTCATCTCCCCGCATCCCCTCATTTTCTTCTCCCTCGCCCTCCTTCTTCTCCCTCGCCCCTCAGCCATTCCCCCTGCTCAGCCCGGCCCTCTCCTCCCTTCGCCCAGTTCCTCCTCCTCCCGATCTCCCCCTCGGCCGCATCTTCCCTCTGCTCAGTTGCGCCGCTAGGCCCGGCCTCGCCTCTTCCCCCGCTCGGCCCAGCCCACTCCTCCTCCCTCCGCCCAGCCTCGCCTCCCCTCCGCCGGCCTTCTTCTCCTCTCGGCCCTTGACCTGCCGGCTCCTTCTCTCCTGGGCCCCATCCTCTGTGCCCCCCACACATCTTGTCGCCCCACCAAGTCACCTCCACTGCCGCGCCCACTCCGTCGCCATGCCGCCGTGACGTCGCCCTTCGTCCTCGCCGCGTCACGCGCGCGCCTCCACCCGGTCCGAGCGGTGAAGCACCCCAGGTCAGCGCATACGTCGCCTCAGCCCGGTCCGTCGCTAGCTCCACCTGCCCCGCCATCTCCGCCTGCATCGCCCAGTCCCATCGGCGCCATGGACGCCCACTCCGTCGTACCCTCGCGCCATGCCGTCATCAGCACCTTCCCCGGCTCCACCTCCCTTCCTCCGGCTATAAATAGCCCGGCCCTCCGTCTCTCCTCACCCTGCTCCTCTCCCCCTGGTAAGCTCCTCCAGAGCCGATCTTGCCCTTCCTCTCCCCCTTCGGCCGAAGCACTTTTCCACCGCCGGCCGCCCCTGTCACCGCCTCGACCCAGTCGCCGGCGCTTGGAGCGCCGTGGCGACACCCCCATGCTACTCCAGTAGCCGGCCGCAGCTCCCGGCCACCGTGGACCACCGTCACCAAGCTCCCCTCCTGCGCTACATTCGGCTCCTGCCACCAGCGTGCTCCGCCACTTCCCCTCCCTAGACGACAGCTCGGTAAGACTCCCCGCATTGCCCTGGAGCTCGTGCACTCCTCCTGTCCTTCTCCCCTCCCTCCAGTAGTCGGCGCCGCCAGCTGCCCGCCACCGAAGCACCCCCCCTTCTCCCTGCTCTCCCTCTCCTCTACCGACTGCTCCCTCCCTCTGTTTGTGCCTGATCCGACAACGGATAACCTGTGTTAATCTGGTAGTAGGATGTTTTGCTGGCAGTAGTCTGAGTAAGCTGGATTAATGTCTTGAATGATTGCTTCTTCAATTCATTTTTTGTCAAGAGGTAGCAATGATCTTCAGTAGTAGTGGCAATACAGTGATTGTGTAGCTGGCAATTGAGATTTGTGATCTGGAAATTGAAACCTATATTTGGTCTAGCAGCAGGATGTTTAGCAAGTGTTTGGAGTAGCCTGGCAATTGAAATTTCTGTGTATTGTTTGGCAAATGAAATCTGTGTCTAATCCGGCAATTGAAACCTTTGTGCATAATCTGTCAATTGAGAAGTGGTGTATAATATAGCAATTGTTGAAATATGTGATTAATCTGGTATTTTGAAACCTCTGTATAATCTGGTAAATTAAGATTGGTGTAATAACTTGCAATCAAATTGCTAACCATCTGTAATCAATCAACTTTCAAATTATCGGAGTTCACTAAAGTTATTGATGCACTAATATATATAAAAGCGGCAAGATTCATGAATTAAAATTGCAACATTTTGGGAAAATCAAAAGTGCATGCAAATCAATTTTGAAACCCCTTCTTTATCCATGAGAAATAATGCCAGTGAATTATAAGGTTAATTTAATTAATCTTTTTCCAGCAATGTTTAAGTTTGTGAGTTGTAAGAATTTGATTTGCAAAAGTTCACTCAAATAAAGTAGAAAGCTATTTAAGAATAATTGTGTTAATACCAATAATTTGCTTTGAAAACTTGAACAATAATCTCCCAAATCTTGTCGATTAATCTTCCGTCCAAATTTGAATTAACATATCGTTGTCCTTGATCAAAAATCATCAAAGATAATTACCAATAATGTAAAGTTAGACCCGGTAAAAATTATGCAATATCCTCTCTTTTTTCTACCTAAAACTCTAAAAAGACCATTAAAAATGGTAATTTGTTATTTAGGGAAAAATAAAATAACTAAATCTTAAAATCATTAATAATCATCTCAATTATAATTCGGAATAATTAAAAATACGCATTCTTGTATAATCAATGAATAAGTTAAAAGATGAAATATTTAACCAAGATGCTTGCCTTTCAATATAAAATACAACTTGAGTTTAATGTCTTGCTAAAAGTGTAAACTTGCCCAATTAATATCAGTCCGAGTATTTAAATCACCAATAATTAATAATAATTAATATACAACAATTTTTAAGTAATCACAAAAGAAAAACCTTGGTGATAATATGACCTCTCAATTTAATCTGGCAATACCTTTGGTATGTGATCTTGCACCCAAACCTCTTTTAAATAATCCTTATCAACTAATTTAAAGAAGTTATTGAATTAAAAAGATCAAACTGTGCTTTTCCCCGATCGGCAATGTCTTGCCATCTTCCAATTCCGAAGTGGAGTATCTCTGCAAAAGATCCTTTGACTTTTAACTCTTCTTTGTTTTTCCCTTCCGGCAGAGTTTCTCCGCCATTTCCTCTTTCGCTCAATGGTCGTTTCATTTTGTCAAACATCCCCGTGTCGCTCAATCCTTTCTATCTCGTCCTCCGCGATCTTATTTAAGGCTCTTGTATTTTATTTGGTCTTTTGAGTTCTTTGAATTTATTTGGTTTCTCTATCATTGTCGCGTAATTAGAAATCGAAGACCAGAAGAAGTAACGACTCGAGCAGGACCAAGATTGGAGCAAAGACGCAGACCAAGACCCACCTGCCTATAACCAATGCAAGTCAACACTTTGATCATGTTGAGCCTACATTTTATGCACATTATATTCTTTTAAAATATCAAAAGACATGCTTTAATTTTGTATTCAAATGTATGTTAAAACTTAAGGTAGTTAAATACCCACTTGATGATTAATTACTTAATATGCCATCCTTTGATAAATTTGAACCATTAATCCTTATCACCCTAGTAACTATATGGTAATACTAGTTATAGTTTGTACTTAAGCGCTATGCTAGTCTTGCTTAAGTACCGGGACACTAAATGTCCCAATCATCATCATCATCTCAATATGAAAATGGTTTTGGGCAGTCATTGTGGGTAAATAACTGAAGTGGTTGTGTTGGTGTATTTTTTGCTCCTCAAAACCCTAATAACTTGCTATTACCACATCTGGGCGGATGGAAAGAGTGGTGGGTGCCGTCGGGCACGAGAGTGATTGGTATGTGGTATGAACCGCCAGGATGGATTAAGGACTTAATCTTGTTAAGACCTCCCGTGTAACACAAGTGCAACCACAAGTATGCAAAGTGCAACTTGGCTTAGTAAATTTATCGGACCCTGAAAGTCATCTCACTGGTGGAGGAGTGAGGTAGTGCAAGCATGAGCTGGGAAGGGACACCGATGGTGAAGTTGCCAGCTACGCTAGTCGTAGTGGTGAACATCCCGCACAACTTATGGGACCCACCACAAGTGGGAGTAACCCCATATGGGTGAGATGATGGAAAGGGCGAGGTAGGTCGAAAGGTTACTGTGACGATCGCTCAACTACATGACTACATAATCATGTGGGGTAATGAGTATGATTGTCTCTTGTGGGTAAAGTGTACAACTTCTGCAGAGTCAAAACTGTTTAAACAGCCGCGCCTACGGTCAAAGGTGGACATGGAAACTTAACTTGAGTTAGTTCTATTTCAAAAAAAAAAACTTTGTGGGTGGTATGAAAACCAGCTCGGCTCACCGAGCCTGAGATTTGATTTTCCCTGGATCGTCGTATCCAGTGTTGTTAATGTGTGGAGGTAGCTCCAATCAAAATGAAGCATGAGTTACAGTTTTCGACGGAGGGAACCTCTGCGGTTATTAATTATAGCACAATTAATCTCTTTAAAATGCAATTTGGTTAAAAAGCTAAGTGATAGGACTTTCCTAGTATATGTATTTATAAATGTTGCTTTGCGCAAATAAAAAAACCCGAGTCATCCTTGTTAAACCTTACATGTATATTATTGCATCTGTTGTGTTGGCTCGTGAGCACAGTAGTTGTGCTCATCCTCGCTCTTTTCCCAAATCCTCAGAAGTAGGAAATCCTAAAGACTACGACTACTACGAGGATCCAGAAGTCTAAAGACCCAGGAGCTTTTGAAGCGTAGTTTAGTCTTTAGCTGTTCTAGTCTCCTCTCAGTCTAGTTGACTCCGTCGGTACTTGCGTGCATCCTATATTATCTGAGTTTTCGGGTAATATCGGGCGCACACGGGTTTTCCCCAGTTGCTTGCGTGTGGAGAGATGTGCTCTCACCCCCTTTTGATTTCGTTGTTGCTTCTGCTATCTTTTGTAATGTAATCAATTGGCTTGTTCAGCCTTTATTGTAAAAATTGGCTCAATGCGGTCTATGTAAACTCTGATGTGTAAATTAATGAATAGTATGGTTTTACGCTATGTATGATTATGATTTAGCAATGTGCCTGTGAAGTGCTATATACTGATCCGGGGAATAGCACGGTGTTTTCACAGAGGAATCTGGATCGAGAAATCTGGGTGCCTACATGCCGGGGGGAAACGGCTGGGCCGGATGGGCCAAAAGGAGATGGGGATTGGGACGGGCGACCCAAGAAGAAAAGCGGGCTGAGCCCAAGTGAAAGGAAGGAAAAACTGAGAAAAGGTCTAAAATTTGAAAAGATGAATTCAAATTTGAAATTTGAATTCGAGAACTTTAAGGAGGTTTGAAACATAAACTCGAGCTTAGCTAGAAGCTAGAGGATTTTAAAAATAAACGATAACTTAAAATACTATTGAAAATCGACAACTAAATAGTATTTACTACTCACGTCTGAAAACAGATCGTTACAAAACCCTTATATTCCACTTGGTTATACAGGCTCTCTCTGTCTCTTCGCGCTAGCACATAGACATGAATTTACCTGATACTAGATTATCACCCGTAGGCTTTGCAAAATAAGATGCGAATTGATTTTGGTTAGATATCGTATAGCAATAGACCAATATACATACTGATAAATCTGAGCATTATATTGATATACATTAAGATAAGTTAATTTGTCAGCACTTGGCACAACCGGCGGCCGGCTTCATGCAGCCATTGTCTTCACCATGAAATTTTATCAAACGTAAAAAAAAAACCATTCAAAGCGTTATCCGAAGCAAAGGTCAAATTTATTAAGTGGTGTGTTACGGAGCAAGACGTGAGACTCTAACAGGAGCGGGGTATCGCGAGTACCGCACAGATATGTGAACAGTATAACATAATGTACCGTTGCACGCACATTCCGTTATTTTCCGTACATGGTTAATGAGTTTCCTAGGATACATAATATTTGGTTAGACATGTTATTTTAAGATTCCTTATCTATCAAGTTATTGTTAGATATTTGACTTTATCTATTAGGAAGATTATTTTTTATAGTTGCAAAGATTATATTGAATTGATAGATTTTTTTATATTATTTATTAGGCGTTAAGTCGGGTTGTCATTATAAAAGAGATAACATGTATCTATTATTAAACGATCAATGTATAAACAAAGTTTTTGGTCTCTCACCTTCTTCTTAAACTAAGTCTTGGAGCCTTAGCGTTGGTATAACCAACTTCATGCAAGGGTGAGGGCCCTACCCTCGATCTTCGGGTCTGCACCATGCTACTGTACCAGCGGGTGCTAACACGCTACTGTACCAACGGGTACCATTCATGCACAGCTGCAGCACAAGGTATTGTTCATGTGCCACTACAACACTAGATACTATTTACGCGCCTCTTAGAGTGCCTAGCGACCTGCTTATAACAACGTGGAAGTAAAAGCCAAAGAAGGGAAAATGTAGGATCGTTAATGATAATCAGAGAGAGGTGAATGATTGTGGAAGATTTTCACGATAGAAAATCCAGCCTCGCTCCGACCTCATGCACAGAAATCAATCTACTGTAGATTATATCATGCACGTCCCCCTGGATTCACTCAACGACCCAGCACCTTTTTCTTTTGGAGATCAAATCAACAGCCACAGCTAGCACAGCTCCGCTTGCATCGGCCGCACTTTTTCCTGCAGGAGCTGCCGACCCTCACCTCATGAAATTTTGCCGCGCAGGGCACTTCAAGTCTTCTTGCATGAAGAAAAACAGCAGCACTTTTTTCCCTCCGGCCGCACGTCCAGCACACCTTGAAAACTGCCGCAAGCACAAAGCTGCCGACCTTACACTAATCACGAGAAGCCGTGCCCTCCAACACCAAAAATCCTGCAGTCCAGTACACCCGTTTTCTGCCGCCGTCCCTAATTCTCCCCTAGAAACCAAAAACAACCGCAGGATTGATAAGGAATATATTTTTTTGAGGTGTGAGTTAAAAGTTATTGAATTTTTACTGTCGCTGTTGTCTGACTGTCAGACTGAGGGAACAGCAAACTTCACCAGAACATTAGGGTTAATAGAAGGCCGAATCAGTAGTCTTTCCCAACTAGGTTATTGTAGCCTGTTTAGTAATCTTTCCAAATTGATAAAGATCATCTCAATTGGATCTGTAGAGTGAAAGTTATGCCATGTTATTTACTGCTGTGCTGTATTCTGGACAGATATCTGTCAGTCGTTTGCAACGGTTGTTTAGACCACTAGTTTGGCCGAATCAAAGAACCCCACCAACTAGAGTTTCGTAGCCTGTTACGTTAAGAGTATTTGAGCACTGGTTTCAAGTCATTCGGAGTTACAGATATTTAATTACGATTTTTCTCGTACTGCTGTCCCGGGAAGCATTATGCTAGAATGCCGGGAAATTTGGGTAGAACCTCTCTTTGAGTCATAGGTCTTGAGGAGTTGGATTAAGGGGTGTAAACGGAGTCCATCATTCATCGTATTTATTGTTACCGCTATGCTTGTGTAGGAGGCGGAGTTCCAGAGTAGAGACACCAATTTTGCTTTCTCGTGTGCCGTAGCGGGAAAGAAAGAAATAGGAAAGTGCACCTATATTGTGGTTGTTATGTGATTGTTCCATATGACGAATCATGGTAACATATGCTTGTTCGAAGTACTGATTTATGGTGATATGTATTTGTTCATGATGGCTATATTACTAAAATTCGATTAACGTCATTTTATTGTTCATCATGTGCACTCATGAATGCAAGTTGTGGACTTGCGACACCCACGGGAGTGGGTGGTGATTGTAAGACCCACCATTCCAAAGTGGGCATTATGTATCCCCGGTTGACTTGTTCTCAAACGGGCTTTGGATCCCCGCGTGTTGTAGAACGCGGGCATAAGTGAACACCGACGGGTGTTCACTCACTATACCGGTATGAGCAAAAGAGAAGTGCATGTGCATTCATTCATTCATATGTTGATTTGATTCATGATGTTGATACACTGTTGGATAATGAATGATTTTGTTATGTTTCGTATCATTGGCCTTGGTGAGTCTTGGACTCATTCTTGCTCTATTGTTGTTTTTAGGTGACCAGTGATGATGTTTTACTCGGGAAGGGCTAGCGCACTTGGAATCATGCACTTCACCCAATTATTTGATTCATTGGACATGAGAAACTTTTAGAATAACATGAATATTTATATCTAGGACATGATGGTATTGAATAACCATAGATGCTTGGTTTATGTTAATCTTGGTTTATTATTTTGCTATGCTCCTAGGTCTAATTTATCTATGATTGTCATAGTGTTATGCTTGTGTTAATGCGACCCGTGGATGGGTTTTAATGTTATTATGCTTGCTGAAATTTTATAGTAAGTTGATGTAAATTAGATGGTTATAGTAGTTTAGTGGCATTCTAAGCTCAATGTTGGGCTGGGGTGTTACAACAACCGTACTCGCTAGTCATACCACAGAATGCAATTTATAGATGATGGCTTATTCCAAAGGAATGGCTTTTGTGGTTATTTTGCAGAAATGCAACATTTGCAGTTGAATACAAATAATAGATTGAAAACATGATTCAAAACAAATAAATAATAATAATGTATCATTTGATTTCACAAAGAACACAAAGCCTAATTAAGTTCTTTCACACAGCTGAAAAAGTTACCTCACACAGCTGACCCTTTCCAATTATTTTATTAAAATCTACCACTTATGTGAAATCCCCGAGCATGTCCATATCCGATGACACGGCTATTCGAATAGATTGATTAACACTCTGTAGAGGTTGTACACTTTACCCATACGGTACAATCAGTGTAGCTAGCACTGACCATAACAAAACATTCCAGAGATTTCATCTCAAGCAATGACACTCCCGATGTGCTTTCCTGCTAGCCAACCGATACACACAGCGTTTGGTTACGACACACATTGTTGGACAGGGATGCAGCGAACCATCCCGCGATGTGACATATCACACCTCCAGCCCATCACACAGCTTAAAATACAACTTGAGTTGTCAATGTCAAGACTCCATAACTTACTAAGTTAGACCCAGCCCATACTAGGCATGTGGTTGTACAATAAGGCCTAGTTCAATGGCGCATAAAGTTAAGTCCTTAATTGACCAAGGCAAGACTTCCAGTTTTTTTCAAATCACAAAGTTTATAGCACACAGCTCCACCAATCACACAGAATCCACCACTTGTCTTAGTCCAAATCTTTTCCCACCCTGTTGATTTAGTGCAACACATGCCATCAACGAGTAATAGCACACATCACACACAGTTTTATCATACAATTCCATAATCACTTAGTCAAGTTTATAATTGCGACTCACATGAAATGTTGACTTGTGGCATGGCTAAGCAGTCTACTTGTATCTAACCAACCCACGTTGGTGCTACGATAATACCAACTAATGATGAACCAACCTAGGGTGACAAAAGATCATGGCATACAATATACAAGGTGGATATAACAAATTTGATTAATAACTAACCCAAAAGCATTTAAATTAATACTTGAAATAGAATGCAATACATTGAAACAAAGTATTTTGAAAACTGGTTCAATATGATCAAAGGTATAACTTGCCTTGCTATAGCAATGATGGTCTTATTTATCTTCAATCTTCTACTTCTTCAATCTTCAGCTCCTTCAGACGATTCCGAGACTTCAACGTCTAACGAGAAAGAAAGCACAAAAACAAACTAAATTCAAAAAGACAAATCAAATAAACTCCAAATTGAAATTGAATGGTACTGGAAGATAGATATTGAATTTAGATGAATGACATGTGGGCCACTGGTCTACGGATCAGGTCCACAGAGATTTGCTAGTCCACGGTGGACCAAGCTCATGGGAGAGGGTTGACCAAGGTCGACTGACACCCGGGACCCACATGTAAGAGAGATAAATAATTAGGATTTTTATTTAGGAAGGATGACATGTGGGGTCAATCTGAAAGTGAGAGAAGATATACATACATGCATACATACGTACATATATATACATACATGCATAGATATAGAATATCACATCATATCATAGATTAACACATCATAGCACAAAATAATGCAACAATGACTCATTAATCGAGTCACAACGATTGAAATGTGGAAGCAACAGTTTACCCAACCCTTTCCTAGTGTGCACAGTGTGTCAATTTAATATGTTTGAATGAACCACGGACCTAAAGCCCGCTCTGATACCAACTGTAACACCCTGGCTATTCGAAAGCCAAGATGCTACCTAAAGAACTATCTTACAACCAAACTACGAAAGATTTTAGACTGTAACTCCTCTAAGTACATATAGAGACCAACTTTAATAGAATCATGGCAGGAATAAAAGCTGAATTCATCAAAACATAATCAAGGAATGATTAAAACGAACCACTAGCATCATTTGACAGGACAACATAACATGGAGAGAAATATCATGCAGTAGTAATCTTATTTATTACAGTTCGTCGATTAACAAATGAAAGACATAATCGACATTATCAAGGAAAGTAAATTATGGTGAACTGTGTGAAATGTGCTTGCCTACTCCCTCCCAACAGAGTCATCATCAACGATCACCTAAATAAATACAAAAAATAAGAATGAGTCGAAACTCAGCAAGTACAGTAAACAATTGAACATACAAGGTTAGGAACAAGTCTATCTCAATACGAAATCTGAACTTACCTCTGAACACTTATGAGTATGAATGGAATGAATGGATGTATTGAAGGGAAAGGACTACACACATGCTCATACCGGTATAGCGAGTGACACACCCGTCGGTGCTCACTTAAGCCAGTACTTAACAAAGTCCGGGGATCCAATCACCGTATGAAGAACGTTTCATACGGGTGTCCGAAATTGCCCACATTAGAATTGATGGGTCTTAACAATTCCACTCCCGTAGACGGAACACGAACCATGCAAGAATGGAATGAATATATGCCATGAGTGTCACCTCTTTCATTCACATGGATTTTCAACTAAGAACGAATAAATATCATGAAGTTTGAATCATGGATCATAGAAATAACATCACATCAAAAACATTCAACTGTAAAACATAAAGTATGAACATGGATCATAGAAGTAACATCGCATCAAAAACATTCAATTGTAATCATCATGTCTTAACACATTGTACTTGCCTTCCGCGATGTGACGCACTAGGAGGCAACGAAGGTGTTTCTCCACTCACTGCCCCACCGCCTACACAAATAATTAATCGAAATAAGACTAACAAGACATGACATGCTACAAGCGTTTTACCAAAACCGACTAACTAACCAGACATAAACAATGGATCAAAATGACATCCTAACTAATCAGCCCAATTTCAACCCTTCTGATCAGCAGTACGAGAAAAATCATAATTAAATATCTGTAACTCATAATGACTTGAAACCAGTGCTCAAATACTCATAACGCACCAGGCTACGAAACTCTAGTTGGTGGGGGTTCTTTGATTCGGCCAAACCAGTGGCCTAAACAATAGTTGAAAGCAACTGACAGACATCTGTACAGATTGCAGAACAGTAGCAAAGAAAATTATATAAATTTCAATATACTGATCCAATTGAGGTGATCTTTATCGACTTGGAAAGATAATTTAAAGGGGTACAATAACCTATTTGGGTGGAGGTTCTGAATCTGATTCTAACTAGATCAAAACCGAGGAACAAACCGACAGTCTCCAGATCCAAGACAGACAGAGCAGCGCGCGGTTAAAAATTCATATCTCCTAAACCGTAAGGCGGAATCTCGTGATCTTAGTGCCACAAGAAAGCTAACGACCTCAGGAACAAAACTCTAGGAGACGAAAACCGGTGATTCGGCCTCTAACAACCCTCAATTGGCTGCACAACAGACTGAACCTAATCTGGATGATCTGGAACAGCAATCTGATTTGACTCTAACGAACAATTTCACATCTAAAACAAATCAAACAGTGAGTAGACATGATCATTACCCTTGAAGACTCGCTGAGGGATGATGATCAAGCTCCCACCAAAACCC
Source organism: Hsuehochloa calcarea (assembly GCA_036346395.1). NCBI lineage: Eukaryota > Viridiplantae > Streptophyta > Magnoliopsida > Poales > Poaceae > Hsuehochloa > Hsuehochloa calcarea. Next base: position 18,830,166 of record CM070599.1, on the reverse strand, counting down.
CCTTGCTTCCTCTCCCTTCCTACCTTGGATCGACCACCAAAACCGAAGGAAGGAGGAGAGACCGGTTGGGAGGAACAGCTTGGGCCTTGGGAGTCGACGACGGCGATCACCGGAGACCAGCACCGAGGGGAGGAGGAGGCACCTGGGAGGGAGGAGGCGCTGGTTGGGGGAGGATAGGGGTGGAGGGAGCGGCGGCTCTAGGGGGGAGAGGAGGGAGTGGGGAGGCGGCTAGGGTTGGGCGCCTCCCCCCCCTTGGCCGGCCCCCCTTGGGCCGGCCTCCCCCTCTTTGGCCTCCTGGGTGGCGGCCCGCGGCCCAGGTTGGCGAAGAAAAGCAGAAAACCCCCCGCTAAACTTGAAATTCCGAGTTTGCATTTGTCTTTTACCCCCTCCAGCTTCTTTCTATTTACCGAATTCTATTCCGGAGTATTACATTCTACCCCCCTTAACAGGATTCGACCTCGAATCTAAACACAGATCTATTCAACAGAAAACTGCGACTGGAATTTATTAACGATAAACACGTACTAGAAACGAACAGGTCTGGTTACTTCTCGCACACGAGGGACTCTAGCTCTCAAGCGGCCTCTCTTTCGGACCAGAGAAACCACAACCCAAAGATGCAAAACGACGCTTGACCTAACACTCAACCTGAACTTTCTAGGTACACTCATCAGAAGAGGATCGAAGGTAAGACCATACTCGATGGTCAACGTCTTAAACTATAACTCAAACCTTGAATGGTTCAGCTGCCCACTCAGCACCAGAACACACCCAACGTTGCGTACTTCGCGCATGTACCCGAGACGGTCAAAACGAAATGCCAACTTTCTAATTTCTGCAACTTTCGGAAACATAGAGAATCCAACTGGAAATAGAGAGTTCTCATCGCGTCCACGCAATGCTAACTCTCCACCAAAAGATTAAATTCCAAATTTGACAATTCATCTCAAAACAAATCTATTTTCTAAATAGGCAGTTTACAAATGAACACCACTACAACCAAAGGAGAAATCACTAGAACGTCCAAACAAAACACTTGCGGTTTGTCTAAATTGGAAAGAATCTACACGCCAACACAGCCCCAACTCAAACCGCAGAAAACACCGGTCAACAACACAAAACTCAAACGAGAATCGAGAAAACGCCTCATTATCCGATGAAACATTCTATTCCACAGTTTCTCTCTTCTTGGAATAAAATTTCTCTCGAACCTCGAAATTCGAATTCATCGCATACCACCTGAGATTAAACCTCTTAGTTAAACATCCTCACATTATGTTCAACCTAAAGTACATCATCCACGCCATTGTGGAGAGGCTATATTGAACCCACCGAATACTCTAGATAACTCATTCTACTAACCAAAATTGATTTGATAGAAGGCGTTCAAAGCACCACAGAATAGGTCCCACACAATCACGTTACCTCCAATTTCCAAGAACAACAACTCAGAATTCTTAGCACGCACGTTCATATACTACATCAGAAGGGTTCTATCAATTATCATTCCACTGCTCAGGAAACTCTATTATTCCACTCTCTCGACAGACAATCCTTGAGTGACCAAAGGTCTAGCATAAAAATGCAAAGTTCAGATTTAACCTCCAAGACTTCTACAACAAATTGCAACTATAACAGATAGGGAAATCAACGGATTGAATCTCCAACATTTCCACAATTCTAACATACTCACTTATTGACATCCTCAGAAATTACCTACATAATCTCGCAATATTATCCAATTGCGTTACTCCATAAAAATTAATCAAGGTCTCCATACCTTCGATAATCTCCAATATTTTAACATGAACTGAAGTTCTGGAATTTCACTATGCCATAGGTTCTACTCAGCCATAACACTATTCAGGTCTACCTTGGAACCAAACATTCCCTGTGGATCAAATTTTCCTTCAAGAGATACAGATCAAAACCATTTCACATACTACTACTCCTCCAATAACCAGATAGCAAAATATCACCACTACCAAAACTTAGCCACCACCAAAAAGAGGTCAATTTACGCTTTGTAAAACTTTGCAACAAAAATGCTGGGTCCTTCTCAAAAGAAAGAGGCGAATAAGGACAAGCTTCGTCATACAGAAAAACGTTGCTCCTCACAATGAGCATGAAACCAAAAGAAAGAATCCGGTAAGGAGGACCTTAAAAGAAACAAAGGTTAAACCCACAGCTGAGGGCACACATCCCTCAAAAAGCAATTAACAAGTAACAACTAATAAGGAAAAATGACATTACGATTGAAACTCGACATCTCTTGAGCGGAAAGAGCAGAAAGTCTAGGCAAGATTCAAATAACCACATGTTACAAAACTTGACTCAAATTATCAAATACTTCTACTGCACTCTTTTCTTTGACACAACAATTGGTCCTTGAACTAACAACACTTGCCACGACGAACAAGGTAAATTCTTTGGTCCAACCCACAGAACTACTTAAGAACCAATGAAATTCTTCCACACGCTAATTTTGCTCAAAATAGTTCATCTACTTATGAAACATGAGATCTAAATGATCTCAGCCACAAAAACTCGAAACATTTTCCTTTATAGGGTTTCATAGAAAGCAAATGGATTAATTCCCTCTTGAAGAAATCAACAAAATTTTCTTTGATTGCAACCTCACTTAGCGAACTAAAACCAAAGAGCCTTTAAGGCTAAATCACACGAATCTCTTAAGAAGCAATAGGACATTCCCATACACCATATTATTTAAAATAATTTTAGCTACCATATTATTCATGAGTTCCAAAAGATCACGAAAATTAAACTTGAAGTATTCTCATTTAAGCGATATCACCAGAGGCGATCAAATTGCTACAAGTATTAACATCAATCTCACAACAACCATTAGAAAACACCTTGAAAGACCCATGTGGAAAGATTGGGTTGAATCTTTCTCAAAACAAGAGGCACACGAAAACGATTTTCGCCAACTAGAAAATTATTTACCACTCGCAAGGAATACATGACCAAGGGGAAAACCAATTAGGCAAAGAACTCAGAAAACATATGTGAAGTCCACAATTGAGGCCACATGACCCGCACGAGAAGAAGATCAAACTCCAAATGAGAAGAAGGTACTGATTTTGAAAGTTAGAAACCTTAATGTGGCAAAAGCATAAGTTTTCAACAATCTTAGCATGCCAAGAAAAATAGATAAATCTAGCACTTATGTAAAATCAGCAAGTAAATGTTTATGGGGAGAACACTCCAATTACTCCAAAAGGAATGAGATGAGTCAAAAGTTTCTTCAATGAACTTTGTGAAAGGAAATTTGCATTCTCCAAAATGCCAAACGGATAACCAAGTCACCTTTATCAACAAGAAAGATAGGACTATCATAAGGAGAACGAACTTGTCAATAATAACGTTTACAAGTAGTAAAGAGAGCTCAGCAGTCAGAAAGACAATAATCGTTTTGAAAAAAAAACAATTAGGGACCAATAGAAATCCGTAGCCCATAATTTTGTTTGATTACAACCTCCGACTTAATCACAACAAAGCACCACAAAAGAGTTTTAACACTTTTCTTCCGAAAAGAGATGCATTAAACTTCAACAAGCGAAATGATCCAAAAGAAATACATGGAGCCAATGCTTTCTCATTTTAACGAACTTGCAACAGAAAACTCTCATTATTCAAACTATCAAACGAGTAAAGGAGTCGCTCTTTTCCAATGAGAAAGAAGGAACAACCATGCAAATATCAATATTGCCAATTGACGAAGATGACTAATAGTAAAAGCACTCAACAGTCGAAAAACAATAATAGTTTCATAGAACCACTAAAGACCCATTGAACCTCATCAACTACCATGAACCATGAACCCGAGAGAAATTCATCAACTACCACCGGACAAGAATTTATCAAATTCAAAAATCAAGGAAGAGAATAACTTTCTAAAGCAACCCAAAAGAAATATGCAAGGTCGACACACACTTAATAAAGAACTTACAAAAGAAATCTTCCGATACCCGAAATTCCAAGCGAACAAATGAGATAAATTTTTCAACAGGGGTAAAACAGAACTTCCGTGAAAAGATAAATCTTGGAATTTAACTACGCTCACGTGGAGTAGAAATATCGCAATAATCGAAAGAACAATAATTGTTTCAAAGAACGATCAGAGATCTACTGGAGCTTGCCCACTTCATCAAAACCCCCATTCAAAAGAAACTCATGAACTGCAAGAAACTACAACCAAGAAACCAGATACAAGCTCGAGAAAGACAATAAATTCATCAACGAGCTCATGCTCAACACAGAACTTATGGAACAGGGGTAAGAACTTCTCTAATTTCATACCATGAACAGTGGTGTAGCCTGCCAAAACACAGGACAACAACCACGAACTCAACTGCTCAACATCCGCTACCAATACACATAACCAATGTATTCAATTATGAATATATATAGGATCATCTCATGACAATCATAGAATAAATTCATAGATATAGGATATCACATCATATCATAGATTAACACATCATAGCACACAATAATGCAACGGACGACGGAACTCTGGCGATCTTCGGGCGAAGGGGCTGGCACCATGACGTACAGCACGACGACGCGAACCCAACGCCAAAGACGGTTCAGCCAGCGAACATCGGATGTAGGAGAAACTCGCCGGAGAACACCTTTGGCAGGAACTCGGTATTCTGCGATATGCGACGAAAATAGACGGATTTGGAGGAAACCAAATAGGGGATTGGAAGAGGACGTCGAGATGGACGCGTGGGCGCAGACGGCTCGCTTTTATATGCACCGAGAAAAAAGATATGGAAGTTTGAAGTTTGGATTGGAAACGGAATCGCGTTCTGGAATCAGCTGCTCGGCTTGGTTACAATCGGCAGGAAATATGGATGAACAGTACCATGTGTGGTACTGTAGCAACAGACCAGGAGAGAGAAAACAGAATTTTCAGAATTAAATAAATATCCCAAAAATCCAGGAGATCAAATAAATAGGAAATAAATCTAAAAAAAATCTCCAAAAATACCAGAAAATTCCTAGGAACACAAGGAAGCCAAATAAAATATATTTAGATTTAATTGATGTTTAGATTAGTCAAATTAAATATTTTTATTTTAGCAAAATTCAATTAAGCTTTATCAATTCAAATAAAATTAGTGAAATTTTTTAGGGTCCTAAACTACTCAGAAGATTTTTAAAAAGATAAATTTTGGGAAGTTACAGTACCCAAATGTGTTTTGTACATTTGTAACAACATGAGTTTGATGAATAGGAACCAATCTTGAAGCGCCAAAATCTGGTACTTTACGAGTGTAGTTTGGATCTAGAAGTGTATTAGTGGACTTCACATCGCGGTGGAAGACTGATACTGAAGCTGCCAAGTGGAAATAATAGAGAGCTCCTGCAGTTTCAACGACAATTCTTCGACAGTCGTCCCATGACAAAGAGAACCCACTCATTGAACCAGAACGTAGTATTCCAAATAATGAACCATTGGGAATGAAGTCATACACCAATAATGGGACCTCGATGTAACATCCTAAAAATCTCATTTTGGGAATACATAGTATAATTAAAAGGGGAAAGTAATTTTGAGATTATATTGTATGAAAGATTTGTTATTCACGAATTATAAACTTTACATAAAGCAAATGATGAAATTCAAACAAGAACTTGTAAGAATTTTGGGAAACAGAATGAAAACAAGTGAAAGAATATATTTAGGCATTATTGCATAGGGAAGAATTTATTGAGCACCTTTTTTGAAAATTCATCTAAAGCAATAATGCATTTCATGAAAAACAGAAACTTGTAAGCATTTTTGAGAAAATCACAACAAGATAAAGTACAGACAAATTTACATAAGCAACTACACTAGGTCAGGAGCCCTCACAAAAAAAAATTCATAAAATTTGGACCTTGTTTGCTTGGTACAAAAGTTCAGCAAAACCCTCAGCCTTCAATTCGAAAATTCTAATTTTATTCTCCCTCTCTCCTCTCGCTGACGCGTGGGACCCACATGTCAGACTCTTTCTTCCACCGCCGCTCGCTCGCCAGTGTGTGCTCGCGAGTGCTTCGCCAACTCGCCCGCTGTTTTGCCACGCTGCCCATAGTTTCGCCACTCAACTGCTCCCGTTGCCTCCGCGTACCTGCACCCATGCTGCCTACCTTCATAATGGTGGCCAACTCCCGTGCGGGCGGAGAGACCAGACCTGCCCACGAGTTTCTCACCACATCCATTTCTTCTCGTTGTCCATCTCCTGAAATTCTCCTCCTATTTAAGCATTTTGAGCACGTCACTATCGCTCAAGCTCGCCCCTTGTTCACTCTCGTGCTTTCTCTGAGCACCAAGCTCATTGAATCAAAGAGAACGAGAGCACCGTTCTCGGCGCCGGTGAGCAAGCTCCGCGACTCTATTTCCTCTGGTGATCTCCTTTACCCTCATCAACTCGTCATCACCCGCCTTGTACCTCACTGAACCTTTTTTTGTGCTTGATGTAGCTCTGAGAAGCCTGTAGCTCCAGCAAGCCATCATCTTCCTCACCCCTGGCGCACAGCCATTCTGGAGCATCTTTGTTTCCGGAGATCAGGTGAGCCTGAACCTCCCTTTTCCGCGTTAGATCGTGTCTTACACATCATTGATGTGTTTCCTCTCTGTTAATGAAGCTTCAACTGGAAAGGATTCTCTGGATTGATCTTCTTCCCTGTTTTAGGCCGCCGCCACCATTTTCTAATTAGCCGCCGACTCGGTGTGTCCCCTGTCGATTCCTTCAGTCTCTACCATCCTCAGGGTGCTAGAAAGCTACTACACACCTTCTTATAGCATTTCCATCGTCATAGCACGCTGTCGATGGGAGCCTCCTTCGCGCCACCACTACTCAACGTCATCAAGCTGCTCTAATCGTCCTCTAGTGCCTTCAAAGCCTTCGGTGAGCTTCTCGTAGCCCCCTAGAGCTTTTGCGCCTATTAGAATGAAGGATTAGCTAGCTCATCATGCACTTCACCGTAGCCGATCATGGAGCCACCACAGGAAACCATGTCGCCGCCACTCTCGTGACCTTAGGTCCCCGAGCCGCTGCTTATAGTATCGCAACAACACCTTAAAGCTAATGAGCGCATGCATATAGCACCAATTTGGCCCAAACACGAAAACCACCTTAACCGTGAGGATCTCCGCCGCCTCCGGTCATCTCTCTAGCTGCCACCACCACCCGGTGGCATCGGCGTCGAGAAAGGGTTCCATTTTGGCAACTCCTAACCATCACCATTTGGCCCAATCGCCATCCACGAACACCAACAGAAAGCCCCCTCTGCTGCTCTGTTTGCCCAAAAATGAACCGATACTGTAGCTTGGTCATTAAGACCAAATCAGTGTCGGTTAGGACAAACAAATGATTAGAGTTGAGTTAAGTATGTCTCTGTTTGATTGACATGAGGGCCTAGAACAGTTAATGGGAAACTAAGAAAAATCATATTTGAATATGAGTCTCTAACAATGAGGTCCCACCACCTTAAGCGCACAGTGTAGACCGCCTCGTGGACGAGCACAATACGCATGGACCTCCGGTTCAAGCACTGTGCACATGGATCGATTCAATGACAGGTAGGCCCCACATGCCAGATTAATTAAAATCAAAAGAAAATGGAAATGCGCTTTTAGTTATGAGGAAATGCTCTTTTCGGTTGGAAAGCGTAAAGCTCGGTAAAGCTCATAGGAAATACGTTTTTTTACTCAAAAGTGTAAACCTCAATAGAACATAGAAGAGAATATGTTTTCTCTGCTGGAAAGCGTAAAAATCAGAAATACATTGTTGACGTCATCTTTTCTTTTTCAGAATTTTTCAAACAGAACCAAATCGAAACCTTAATAACTTTTGCATGAAAACTCTAAATGAGATGATTCTTTTGTCTAAATTCATTTAAAATCATGCTCGACCAGAATATGCAAAAATATTTGTATTTGATCACTGTTGAAATTATTTTGCCTTATTTGATTTGTTTCTGGCTCTTTTTGAAAAGACGTTGTAGGACCGAAATGGCAACAGAGGGGGGGGGGGGGTGAATGGTGCCTTAAAAATTAAGATCCTCCACTCTCAAGTGTCCACACAGCAATCCAAAACCCTCTGATAAACAAAAGACGTGAAGTGAATCAAATCCAAAGAGTTAAACACAAACTGGGCGGTTCTGTCAAATATCGGAAGTTTCGATTGTACCTAGCGGTAGTTCCGCACTGCGGTAGTTCTGGTGTTCCAATGCGGAAGTTCCGCATGCGGTAGTTCCGGCGTGTAAATAGCGGAAGTTCCGATTGTCCTGACTGAAGAACATCACGTACTGAAATTTGCCAAAAATCTAAAATCCTCACAATTTGCTGCTCTTCTCGGGTCAAGTTTCACAGGACATCATCCTAAACAATATTTTGACCTCATTGAGAAGGAATCGCAGACAAAGATTCATTAATCAAAGTAAAGTCGGATTTCTTGAATATTTGGCAAGAAAGACCAAAAACCTTAAATTCGCATGATTCTTGAGTGATGAAACTTTGAGGGTAGCTACTTAATAGCCTATAGCTTTTACATGCCAAGTTTCATGACATCTCTAGAAGGAAAACAAGATTTTCATCCAAGACCTAGGTACGGGAAGGAAGAACAGAGAAAAACCAAACTCAAGAACTAAGCTTCCAGTTGATTTGCTCTTGGGAAAGTTGATCAAATGATCTTGTGGTACCATCCAAACAAAGAGCAACCCATTTTGGTACTTCCCAACAAGAATCAAGCCAAAAACCAAAGTCTCATGAATCAAGCCTTAATAAGAACAGAGACAAGAACATGAAGTAAACAAGAGATTTTCATTCCTTGCAATAACGGATTACATAGACACAACCAGAGGAATGATTACAAGAAAATCAGTTCATTCTCTCCCTCTCCATCTCAACAACTGTTGGACCGTAAAGGCGACTAGAGGGGGGGGGGGTGAATAGGAGCACGCTCACTTTTTCACAAATTATGAACTCAATACAATTTCACTCCAGTAGCTATTAGAAAGCTATGAAGATCAATATACGATCAAATGGAAGACTAGTATTGAATCAATAAAACCCCTAAGCAATGCGACAATAATCGACAAGAATCAAAGCAACACAAATCTTGGCGGTCGACCTCTGTAGTGAACCGGTCGGACCGATTGCGGCGGTCGGACCGCTGTTATCTTGGCGGTCGGACGCTCCAAATCGGTCGGACCGGTGGTGACAATGATCGGACCGGCGATCTGAACCGATCTGAAGCGATAAAATCAGCCGATGACGAAGTTGCAATTAGGTCTAACTTTTGATTCTCAACTCCAAACTTCACGAAACTTTGCACACACCTTCTCTATGCTATTGAGGACCTATTCAATCGAATATTATGATAATTCTTGGAGCGATCTTGAGCAATTACCAATTGATTAACAGAAGGTCTAAAACCGGGCAAGAACAAAAACTTGATCCTAAAGCTTGTTCGTGAGGGATTGATGATCAAGATGATGCTAGATAGATTCACACATATCACAGCAAGCTAATTCACGTGAAAGAATCAATCACAAACTCGCGGATCAAAGAAAGCCTAAAAACACGAAATTGAAAGCAAGAGCGAAAAGAGACTTATCTCAAGCAAACCTTGCATAGATTGATTTCGTGATTGTTCTTGGATTACATCCACACCATCATGGATCGTGGACAATCAAAGATCACGAAATTTACCACAAACCATCAAGAGCCCTTGCCTCCACCTCAACTCCCTAAAGACAATTAGGGTTTTGAAACATAAAAGGCGAGAGAGAAGAGGTGCGACCACCATCTCCTCCTATTTATAGTGGAGGCCTAAAACTCTTATGGTTTGACTTAATTGGGCTCCCGTTAAGGCCCACTAACAAACGGGTCACACACGCACGCTTCGCGAAGCGCTGTCTTTAACTTTTGACCTAAACCGCTTCACCATGTGCCATGGATTTGCCAATAGGTCACCCTTGTCCATCTTGTGTCACGCTTGAGTCGTTGTGTAACACCCCAGCCCAACACTGAGCCTAGAATGCCACCAATCTACACTTTAAACTAATAATTAATGACACACTATAAGCTTACATCAAGAAATCATCAATAATCATATCAATGGATCAAACGATAATGAATAATCAAGGGAATAAAACTAGGTAAATAATCCAAAGCAGCATCAACCAATGAATCCAAACTAATAAAGCAAACAGTCTAGTCCAAATGATATCCTAAACATTATTCAATAACTAACATGTCCAAGTGTAAACCAATATTGACTGAAAAGATTATCATGGCGAATGATCATGTGATGTCCATGTGCTCTACTCGCTCTCAATTACGGCATCCTCGAAGATCACCTAAAGACAACAATAGAGCAAGGGTGAGTCCACGACTCAGCAAATACATCCATAAACAACGAACAATAATAAATCAACAGCATTCAATAACTTCATTATCATCACATGCACTTCTATTAACATTCTCATTCATTAATCTCAGATATCAATGCAACTCTATTCTATATGTCCACATGCACTTCTTTCGCGTATACCGGTATAGCGTGAGTGAATGCTCGCGACAACATTCACTCTCAAGCCCGTTCCTCCAAAGGATCGGGACCTCCTCCACTCCGTGGAGTTGTGATCATCATGATCACCTTCTCATATGCAAAGATGCTTATGTATACAAAATATGCAAAACTCCATCATAAACATCATATCCAACTTTTCATCATGTCCATTAGCAATATAAATCCATACCATTCCATTGCTTGCAATTAAACAAAATAAAAGCACAACAATAATGGTAATAGAAGATAAAGAAAACAGTGATCGATCATTGATCGCTGTCTACCATGCACTTGCCTTTACTAGCGGACGCTTGCGATTTGATTAGAAGACGGCAACAAGCACGGCGCCTCTCCTATATTAAATACACCAACTTCAATACAAATTACAGCAACAATAATAGCAATCAATATACATCGCTCCTACCGTCCCCAAATATACCACGTTACGCGGTGCGAAAAACTACCCATTGCTGTCCGGTTACTAAAAAGAGCGCAACTTTTGACTCGAAAGTCCAATCACCACAAACCACCCCATTCTGGATTCTTTATAAAATTCTCCACATTTACTTAGATTACGAAGACTTCTAATTAAATCATCTAACCCTCCGTATTAAGCCCGAGAAGCCGATCTGTCCGCTTGAACAGCGGTCTTACTAAATTCATAACTTTTGTTTTACTCAGCAAAATACGTGTTCTCAGATCCTACAGAATCATTGGACAATTATCTACAACTTTCATGTAGATCAAAAACTCTAATTAAGCTATTTACTATTTTAATTTACAGTCTACCAAAACAGCGCCTAAAGGCGATAACCCTAAAAACAGCGGCCTTCTCAAAATCATATCTCAAATCTAATTGTCCGATTGACATGATTCAATATGCTATAGAAATATATCGAAATTATCTACAATTAACTAGTAGATGACATTTTCAACAATTGCCATTAAGATACCCGAATAAGTCGTACAACAAAACAGCAGGCTAACGGATCTATTAATCGACCTCTCTAATTAATCTCAATTATAATCTCTAATTAACAGTGTCTAGCAAAACAGAGAGAACATGTATTACACCTGGTTTTCCACGCGCAGGAGAGCGGCGGCGGCGGCGTGCGTGCGGCGGCAACGATGCGGCCTCGGCGCGAGGAAAAGCAAAGATCGCGAGGCTCGGCTGCGTGGTAAAGGTGATGTTCGGCCGGCACAGCAGCAGTGTAGCGGCAACAGGCGATCCACGGCAAGAAAAGAAGACGTAGCAGCGGCAGTGCACGGTTTCAATGGCGCAGATCCAGCGGGATCAGCGCCAGACACAAGACCGCCGGCGATGAAGCAAGCCGCAGGAGAGCACTCTGCGGCGGTCGGCGCCGGCGGCGAGGAGAAATCCAGCCAGCGACTCGGTAACCGCAGCCAGTCGGATCGCATGTCTTGGCGGCGAGGAAAAGCGTACGTGGCGGCTCGGCGGCAGTCTTGACCAAGAAATAAGGCAGTCGCGCGAGCGCTAGCTACCAAATGACAAGAAAGGCGATCATTGGATCGACAAAGCGACACAGCGCGCCAGAGAAAAAAACAGCGAAGTCCACGCGGCCGAGAAATCAAGAAAAGGCACGGCAGCGGCAAAGGCTCGGCAGAAGAAATTGTGGCGGCTGCGCGGCTTGGAAAAATGGGTATTAGGGTTTCTAGAAAACCCAAAAACTATTTATATAGCACTTAAAAATTCTGAAATTTCTATTTCTCACAAACTCTTTTTATTTAATTACGCACAAGCCCTTAATTCTTTAACTAATTAATTTAATTACACTCCGACCCTTAAGACGCTTTTATTAATATTATTATTATTTTTCGGAGTATTACATTCTACCCCCCTTAACGGAATTCGACCCCGAATTCTACTCGCCGTTCTACTCAAATAAAAACTACACTGCTGAAATTAAACAACAAAATAACACATACCCGACGTGAACAACTCCGGGTATTGCTCGCGCATGCGAGACTCCAACTCCCAAGTCGCTTCTCTCTCGGACTGATGCGTCCACAGCACCTTGACGTATACCAACGTCTTGTGCCTCAGCACTCATCTCGTCATTTTTCGGTACACTCAACTGACAGAAGTCGAAGGTACGGTCTTACTTGGTGGTCAACGGTTCTAAGAAAACCTTGTAATTCTAATCTCTCAAATACTACCTTGACATCGGGTTATACAAAATGTTGTGTGCCCTGCGCATGGACACGAGACGATCCTAACGATACACTTTCTTCAAAAAAATCTCCACAACTTCCAGAAACCAACTAATGTAACTTGGGCCAAACTTCGTTTTGGTACCAAACCACACAATCTGTACATAACACCTTTGAACTCTGTCCTGTCTCCCAATCAACCACTTCACATTTGCAAGGAGTACCTCCTTTAACCAGGAACGCACAACCAAACTAGTTTCAAACGAACTCTTTTATAAATAGAACCCAACTGAAAACAAAGGATTCTCATCGCAATCACGCGTTACCAACTCCCCATCAGAATAGTCAAATCCAAAATCAAAGATTCATCACAAAAACCTTTCCATTTTCCAAATAGGTCGTTTGCAAATAAACACCACGTAAGCCAAAAGAAAACATTCGAATGCCAAAATCAATCACTTTTTTTTCCTAAATTAGAAAGAATCACATGCCAACGTAAAGCCAACTCAAATTGTAAATGACCTCATCATAAACACACAGCTCAAACAAGAATCAAGAGGGCATTTCACTACAGGAATCAATTTTTTTCTCAATTTTTCTCTTTTAGGAATAAACTCTCTCTCAAATCATAGGATTTCAAATCATCACACTAACTCATTCCTCTTAGCTGGTAATCTCAAGCGATGCTCAACACGAGAGCAACAACCGCGCCCATTTAGAGAGACTCTACTAACCCATAAAAGATACTATAGTCCCCTCCTCTACCAAAGAAACTATTTTGACAAATGATTCCCAACACCTCAAATAAAATCTACACCCACAATCACATCACCTCAATCTTTTAAGGATGATCAACTTGAAATTCTCTACCCACACACACTGATTTAAAACCAAAGGATTCTATCAATGATCATCATACTATTTGGAATCCATTTTTGTTCTACTACTTCTACACATGATCATAGGGCAACCAAGGTTCTAGCATAAAACACATGCTCAATTTCAACAGCCAGGACTCCTAAAGTGACTTCTGGTATACTTGATAGAAATCCGCATATTCGCTGTCTAGAATTCCCACAATCCAAACAATATCCTCAATCATTAATATCAACCATCATCACTAATCAATTGACTGCCCAAAACGATTTACTTTACTAATCTTGGACCCTCAATAAACCACACCATTCAATTTCACCTACATAACCTTGCAAAGTATACCATCACAATATCCCAACTATTCGATAATTCCAATATTCCACCGTCATGAACAAATATTCTTGGATCACTATTCACTATAGGTTCTACTAATTGTAACAATATAATCAGTTTGGTCCCAACGACCATAATTCCTTTTAGATCCAATTCTCTATGAGGTTTATATCATGAAATGAATTCATCCTCTAATGTTCCTCAATTAACTTGCAACCCAGGGTCTCACCACATCATATACTTGACCACTATTAAGCAGTTCCCAATATACACTCTTTAAGGTTTTGTAAAACAAATCGACTATTCCTTTCTCAAAAGAAGAGACAAATAAAAAGATTTTTTTTTTTTTAAGACCAAATCACATTAATCACTTAAGAACCAATAAAGCTTTCCGACTCGTCACTTGCTCAAACCAATTTCATCTACCATATAAATCATGAACTCCAAAAGTTCATGAATCCAAAACTCCAAACTTTTCATTTAAACGATATTACGAACGGCGATCAAATTACATTCTTTCTAAAAGAATCATCACCACACGAAGCCACAATCCCTTACAGACAATCTTACTAACATTAAGAATAATACACTCTTAACATGATCCATTATCGTCAACTCTTCCATTAATAAGCCCCGAAAAGTTCACCAAATTGTTCCGTACTACTTTACCATCACATCTTCAAAATGAGATTATACCCAAAACCATACAACCTCACTACAACAACTACTTTATTTTAGAAGGGATCCACTACACAATTTAAAAGGTTTTATCAAAACCCTTTCATCACGGATATGCTATTGTCTGACTATTCCACAATTGTCTAGGTATAAGCCACCTATTAAATCACACCAGCTCAACTCTTAGTGATGCTCAACACCAAACTGTAACACTCAGGAATTGCACTCCAACCATTGTTGTTATCAACTAGCTTTCTTATGATGTCTAGCTGCTACCTATTTTCATTTGCGAATCACTTGAATATTTACCAACACATATTCAGTTGTTCCTCCTCACTTTTAGTTTTCAACAAAATCACCCTAAAACTTCAAAAGTCAAAATCTTCTCTCGATCCAAAGTCACAACAACACTATAATCAAATTCATCGTGTCATCCTATAAAGAAGAACTATCCAGAACTCCTCCTGTAAATTCTAGATCCACTGGTATTCAATCCCTTCAACCTTTTGTACACAATTCCAATAATTAATCATACTAAGGTATATGTAAAGCTATCAACCAAATATGATCACCAAGTGTCTACAGTAAAGATAACACCACAAATAATATCTATTAAGGCAATAACCTAGCATCTCCTCAAGTTTCCCTTTACACACAATTAGATTAATCCATTGGTACCCAATCCAATAAATTCAACAAACTAACCAATTTTAATGTCCAAGCCAGTCCATCAACGTTCCATACTTCTTAATAACTCTTATGACTCCAATTAGGTATGGACATACTCTTAGTCACTACTCGACTCGTAATTACTCTATGACAATATCAAATTAATCAAGTTCAATTCTAAGGATTTGGGTTAAGACCAATCATGCATCACGCTACAGATCCAACCTGATACTCATACCTTATCAATGAACTTCTATGTTTACCACCTCTAGCTTAAACATAACAAGTCAACACAAAAGGATTTTAACTCTTTTCAGAAAAAAATAGGCATTAAACTTCATTTTCGAAATAATCCAAAAGAAATACATAAAGCCAAAGTTTTCACATGTTAAAGAACTTGCAATAGAAAACTTTCAAGTATCCGAATACCAAGTGAATAAATAAGTCATATTTTCCAATAGGAAGGCGGAACTCCACGAAAAGATCAATCTTCTTTGTTAACCGATGTTCACACAAAGCAACAATAGATCAACAGTCATGAGAACAAGTAATGGCTTTATGGAACCAAAGGAGACCAATGAAATATCACCCGCTGTATTGTAAACACTATCTCAAGGAAAATTCATCAACCGCAACTATAACCAGAATTGCCCAAAATTCAAGCTCAAGGAAGAGAACAACTTTTATAAAGAAACTCACACACCATACCTATAACTACTGTAATCAAAGTAGCTACCTCTCTATTCCCATACCACGAATGGTGGTGTAACCTGGTAAAACCCAGGGCCACAACCACGATCTCAAGCGCCTCGGGAGGGGCCCCACGAAACCACGCCCATGCCCCGACCTCCACGACCGTGGCCACCACGACCACGTCATCTATCCCTCGACATAACTATCAATCACAATCAACATTATATAATAAGCTCAAAGATCAAAATGAACTCATGCATCAATAAACAACATAACGGAAGCGTAAAACTATATTCGTACCTCTCTCTAACCTACTGTGCACTAGTGTGTCAAATTTTAGGTTAGTTAACCATTAGCAAATTTTAGTTGATTTACTAAACTAAAACAAATTTTAACAATTTTAGTTTGCCTATGTTGTTAATCTATTCACCACGGATCTAAAGCCCGCTCTGATACCAACTGTAGCACCCCAGCCCAACACTGAGCCTAGAATGCCACCAATCTACACTTTAAACTAATAATTAATGACACACTATAAGCTTACATCAAGAAATCATCAATAATCATATCAATGGATCAAACGATAATGAATAATCAAGGGAATAAAACTAGGTAAATAATCCAAAGCAGCATCAACCAATGAATCCAAACTAATAAAGCAAACAGTCTAGTCCAAATGATATCCTAAACATTATTCAATAACTAACATGTCCAAGTGTAAACCAATATTGACTGAAAATATTATCATGGCGAATGATCATGTGATGTCCATGTGCTCTACTCGCTCTCAATTACGGCATCCTCGAAGATCACCTAAAGACAACAATAGAGCAAGGGTGAGTCCACGACTCAGCAAATACATCCATAAACAACGAACAATAATAAATCAACAGCATTCAATAACTTCATTATCATCACATGCACTTCTATTAACATTCTCATTCATTAATCTCAGATATCAATGCAACTCTATTCTATATGTCCACATGCACTTCTTTCGCGTATACCGGTATAGCGTGAGTGAATGCTCGCGACAACATTCACTCTCAAGCCCGTTCCTCCAAAAGGATCGGGGACCTCCTCCACTCCCGTGGAGTTGTGATCATCATGATCACCTTCTCAAATGCAATGATGCTTATGTATACAAAATATGCAAAACTCCATCATAAACATCATATCCAACTTTTCATCATGTCCATTAGCAATATAAATCCATACCATTCCATTGCTTGCAATTAAACAAAATAAAAGCACAACAATAATGGTAATAGAAGATAAAGAAAACAGTGATCGATCATTGATCGCTGTCTACCATGCACTTGCCTTTACTAGCAGCGACGCACGATTTGATTAGAAGACGGCAACAAGCACGACGCCTCTCCTATATTAAATACACCAACTTCAATACAAATTACAGCAACAATAATAGCAATCAATATACATCGCTCCTACACGTCCCCAAATATACCACGTTACGCCGGTACCGAAAAACTACCCATTGCTGTCCGGTTACTAAAAAGAGCGCAACTTTTGACTCGAAAGTCCAATCACCACAAACCACCCCATTCTGGATTCTTTATAAAATTCTCCACATTTACTTAGATTACGAAGACTTCTAATTAAATCATCTAACCCTCCGTATTAAGCCCAGAAAGCCGATCTGTCCGCTTCGGAACAGCGGTCTTACTAAATTCATAACTTTTGTTTTACTCAACCAAAATACGTGTTCTCAGATCCTACAGAATCATTGGACAATTATCTACAACTTTCATGTAGATCAAAAACTCTAATTAAGCTATTTACTATTTTTAATTTACAGTCTACCAAAACAGCGCCTAAAGACGATAACCCTAAAAACAGCGGCCTTCTCAAAATCATATCTCGAAATCTAATTGTCCGATTGACATGATTCAATATGCTATAGAAAGATATCGAAATTATCTACAATTAACTAGTAGATGACATTTTCAACAATTGCCATTAAGATACCCGAATAAGTCGTACAACAAAACAGCAGGCTAACGGATCTATTAATCGACCTCTCTAATTAATCTCAATTATAATCTCTAATTAACAGTGTCTAGCAAAACAGAGAGAACATGTATTACACCTGGTTTTCCACGCTTGCGAGGAGAGCGGCGACGCAGCCACAAGCGGAAATGCGATCGGCCTCGACGCAGGGAAAGCAAAGATCGCGAGGCTCGGTGCGTGGTAAAGGTGATGTTCGTAAGACAAAGGCGGTGTAGCGGCAACAGCGATCCACGGCAAGAAAAGAAGACGTGGCGGCGGCGGTGCGGTTTTCAGTGGCGCAGCGATCCAGCGGGATCAGCGCCTGACACAAGACCGCCGGCGATGAAGCGCGCCAGAGGAGCACTCTGCGGCGATCGGCGCCAACGGCGAGGAGAAATCCAGCCAGGCGACTCAGTAACCAAGCGGATCGGTGTCTTGGCGGCGAGGAAAGGCGTGTGGCGGCTCGGCGGCGCAGTCTTGACCAGCCAGCAGCGGCAGCAGCGCGCTAACTACCGGCGGCAAGAGGCGATCGGTGGATCGACAAAGCGACACACGCGCGCCAGAGAAAAAAGCAATGCGCGATCCACGCGGTAGAAATCAAGAAAAGACGGCGCAGCGCAAGGCTCGGCAGAAGAAATTGTGGCGGCTGCGCGGCTTGGAAAAATGGGTATTAGGGTTTCTAGAAAACCCAAAAACTATTTATATAGCACTTAAAAATTCTGAAATTTCTATTTCTCACAAACTCTTTTTATTTAATTACGCACAAGCCCTTAATTCTTTAACTAATTAATTTAATTACACTCCGACCCTTAAGACGCTTTTATTAATATTATTATTATTTTTCGGAGTATTACACGTTGACCTCACCCGGCATCGTCGATCGTTCTGGACCTCAACTCTTCAAGTCTAGTCCCGATTCTCCTCGCCGTTGACCGTCGTTGACCACCAAGCCACCTGCACAACCACAGACAAGAAAACACGTATTCGGGAACAAGTTCTTCACAACTTGACCCATGTTAGTCAAAACATGCATCATGCAAATCATATGCCATGAAACCAATGACTTTGACCTAACAAAACAACATCGCCACGAAGTTGGCCGGCGTTCAAGTAGTTCTGGTCCGACCGCTCCAGGAGTGGCCGGTCGGACCGCCCTATGGCGGTCGGACCGCTCCACAATGAGCGGTCGGACCGCCTAAGACTTAGCGAAATTCAAGCTCCCAAAATCCAAACCTTCGAAACTTTAAACCAATAGAACTTCTCACCGGAGACTCCAAAATTATGAGACCAAGTGCATTGGGATCCCTCACTTGCCTACAACACCTATTTTTGGCCCGACTCATTTTGACCATCAGGTCACCGCCGGTCCGACCGCCCTACATGGCGGTCCGACCGATATGGGACCGATCGACCGCCATGCAAGGACCGGTCGACCGCGCGTCTGGAGACCGGTCGGACCGCCCACTGACGATTAGCTCAGTAACTTTGTCGGCAGCGTGAAACGACAAACCGTAAACGCCATTGCCAATTGTCACATCATCCTAAGATCAGGACATATCCCCATGAAATCCACAATCTCCCCTTGATGAACACATTGGCAATTATCCGGAAAATGTAAGTAAGAGGTTTGAAAACGAGTTTACTCGCGATTTTCCAAAATTATGAGAC
Source organism: Hsuehochloa calcarea (assembly GCA_036346395.1). Classification (NCBI taxonomy): domain Eukaryota; kingdom Viridiplantae; phylum Streptophyta; class Magnoliopsida; order Poales; family Poaceae; genus Hsuehochloa; species Hsuehochloa calcarea. The sequence continues at coordinate 18,810,475 of CM070599.1, read as the reverse complement.
CAAGTGCATTGGGATCCCCTCACTTGCCTACAACACCTATTTTGGCCCACTCATTTTGACCATCAGGTCACCGCCGGTCCGACCGCCCTACATGGCGGTCCGACCGATATGGGACCGATCGACGCGCCGTGCAAGGACCGGTCGGACCGCCCGAGCAGCGCTTAGCTCAGTAACTTTGTCGAAAACGCGTGAAACGACAAACCGTAAACGCCATTGCCAATTGTCACATCATCCTAAGATGCAGGACATATCCCCATGAAATCCACAATCTCCCCTTGATGAACACATTGGCAATTATCCGAAAAATGTAAGTAAGAGGTTTGAAAGCGAGTTTACTCGCAGTTTTAGCACAAAGACACAACTTGGTCCATAAGCAAGAAAAAGCAATGAAAGTAACCAAGCCGCATCGAATAGTATAGGCATGTGAGACAAGGCAAAAGAAAGCATAAAAACTTTGATTTCCAGAAAAGGGTCAAATTTCTCACATAAGGTCCAAATGAAAGAACAATTGTTCAATTGACCTATGATCATTGTGAGGATAAAATAATGCAATTCAAGTTCAGAATATTCAATAAGACAATAAGAATGCAACTCAAGAACTCCCCCTCACTATGATCCTCAAATTTCAAATTTTCAGTTTCTCCCTTTGTACAAACTTCTCCCCAACAACTTCTCCCAAAGAAAGAAATATATTCTCATTAACACATCTTCTCTTCTCATTTAACACATCTTCTCCCCCTTTGACAATGGATTCATCAAGGAATCACACCTTCCTCTCATCCAGAGATAATAAATATAGAATAAAGGAAGAAGCAGAAACAAAAGAAGCATAAGGAGGAATATGCATGAAATGCAATGGAGTGGCTTCAATTTTGTATTTTCAATTTTTGATTACAAGAAGCTTTGGAGATTACCCAAAAGAACAAGCTAGTATCTCTAATATTGCACAAAAACATATCAAGCTGACAGCGCTAGCAAGATCATGGTAAGACATATATATCAAAGCTAAGCACAAAGGCTCAAAAGTAAAGCAGTAGATTTGATCAATTTAAGCAACGCTTCAAATTTAGCAAGTTCATCAACAGGATCCTAAAGTGAAATTGGCCATGTCAAGCTGTCAAAGTGAGATCAAAAATCTAACAAAGACCACGATAAGAGTCAATCAAGTCCGTATTGAATCATTTTGCTCAATATTTTATAAACGCCCATTTGTCAACATTTTTCTCATTTGCATTGAATATTGAAGTTGACTAATGATCTAACTTAGTGACAAGATCCCGGACTAGGAGCCATCCACAAACTCATCCTAAGCTTCACCAAAAGTTTGATTAAAGGTATATCTTAGTAAAGAAGATCCCGGACTAGGAGCCATCCACAAACTCTTTCTAAGCTTCTCACAGGCGACAAATCTTGAGGTTCATGTCATTTCGACAAGCAGTCCCCATGAGATCGTTCGGTTCATCAAACTATCTCCAAGTTCATGTCATTTGACAAGCGGTCTCGTAAGAATAGTTTGGCACAATTTAAGCATAAGACAATCTTGATTTTCATTTTTCACATGAGTACTTTTAGAATCTCAAGAACACAAAAGCTCAAGTAATGGTCAATTCTAGATCAAAGAGCTAACAAAGCAATTCGACAGGCCAATGTCACAAGAGGAGCACTAATTACGCAACTCGCTAAAACATCCACAAATTGCAATTTTTAGTTTGAGTTGTTTAAAAGGTTCTAGCTCATATAGCAAAGACTTAGCTACACATGTAAAAGCATGATAATTCTAGCAAGTCAAAGAACTAGACATGACATTGAGCAAGAATTGAAATACAAAAGCTCTAAAGGGTAATAGGCAAAGCTTCATCAACTTTAAAAGATAAGCTGAAAATCTTATATTACAATGCATCTTTTGGATTTTTCATACCATTTGTTGTAACCACTTGATGGAGTTTCTATATGAATGCAATATGACACAATGAGATGCAATTAAAAAGCCTAAAAACCTAAAAAGTTCGAAAAGATCACTACGTTCAGAAAAAGAACAATAAAAGATCAAAAGAACAAGGAAACACTACTACACAAAGGGTCATCACAGACGGTTCGGAACCGTCATCACAGACGGTTTTTCAACCGTGCGCATTTTATGTCTGTGATAACAAAGCGGTTATCACAGACGGTTTTGCAACGTGCGCGTGATACGAGTATCACGAGCGGTTTTTAATAGAACCGCTGCGTGATACGGACGTATCACGAGCGGTTCTTGGTTTAAACCGTGCGTGATACGAAGTATCACGAGCGGTTTTTACTAGAACCGCTCGTGATACGGAAGTATCACGAGCGGTTCTTTATTCAAACCGTCGTGATACTTCAATATCACGACGGGTTTTAATAGAACCCGCCCGCGATAATTCGATATCACGATTTATTCTATTAAAAACCGTCGTGATATTGAAGTATCACGACGGTTTTAATCAAGAACCGCTCGTGATACGGTATCACGAGCAGTTCTATTAAAAACCGTCGTGATATCAATATCACGATCGGCATGACCATCGGTAGTAGCAAAACCGAAATGGGAAATCGTAGGTAGCTACGGTTTGAGTTTTAGCAAAACCGAAATTTGATGATTGCAGAGAAATAATTTGGTGCTTCATTAGACTAAGAGAAAATGATATTTTGATTAAGCTACAGCTAAATGAGCAATATTTAAAACCTATCTCATCACATAGCATCGGCTAATATTCACTAGCAAGATGATTAAAAAGCGGACTACGCTTTGAGTTTCTAACAAAACCGAAATCTGGACAAATCTCAAAGAAACAGATTTAGAAACTAGGATTTTAGAAGAAAATGCTACTCTGGATTAATTCTCAGTTAATTGAGAAATTTACCAAGTCTAATTCATCACTAACTATCAGTTATCAAGCAAAATCAAATTCGCTTAGACTGTACTCGATTTGAGATATGGCAAAATTGAGATTTGGGCGGTTGCAAAGTGATAGCTTGCTGATTTTTGCTTTGAACCAAGCAATGATTTTACTTAGATTACTTGTTAATGAGTAAAACTTAAAGCCTAACTTATTATTTAACATCAGTTACTAGCAGTCATCAAAATTGGAGGCTTACTAGGAATAGCAGATGTCAGATTTTGAAATATGAAAATCTGGACAAATTTAAGGATGAAAATTTGATGCTCCATTAGACTATAACAAATTGACATACTAGATGGAGTTACAGCTAGATAAGTACAACTACAAGTTTAACTTATCACTTAACATCTATTAGCACTAATTAGCAATTTCAGTTCAATCGAAGTTGCGATTTTGATTTGCAAAACCGAAAGCAGATGATTAGCACAAGCAAACTTGCTGCTATATTAGACTGAGAGGAAATAATATTTCGGATTAAGCTACAAATAAATGAGTATACTAAGAAGTCTAACTCCTCACCAAACATCAGTTAGCACTAACCACCAGATTTCAGTTCAAGCGAGTTGCGCTTTTGATGATTCGAAAATGAAGCAGACAAACACCAAATGCAATTTCTTTGAGTTAAATGATCACAAGTACTATACTTTAGTTTAGAGTATTCCTAACATGGTTAGCAAGATAACTCATCATCTACTAGCACCAAGTGATAGGAAATAATGAAGTTGCTGCACCCTGCTAGAAACCGAAAATAGATAGAGTGCGATCAATTTCTTTGAAAATAAATCTGAGACTTTAAAGTTTGATGGGTGATTAAACTTTGAACAAGATGATAGGTTTGCTTAAGTTTAGAGTATACATAACTAATACGAGGACCCAACTTAATCTTTAATCAGTAATTGACAGGAAATAAGGGAGGAAAACTGGCAGTCTTTTGGTCAGGCCGACCAACTGACAAGCAGCCAAAAGACCAAGTGCAAATTTCAGTAGATAAGGAAATACTCTAAGCAATTGATTCTCAATTGAAGCTAAAGCTAATCCTGAGAGTAGAGAATACCTAGACCTACCCTTGCTAACACTAAATGATCCAAGTAGCAGTAAAAGAACAAAAAAGAATGTTTGAAGTATTGTCGCTAGAGTTACAAATTGAATTACAACTAGTCAAAGTGAGTTACAATATTGAATCAATTACAACTAGTCAAAGTGAGTTTTAATATTGAATCAATTACAACTAGTCGACGACGTGAAACTCTCCGTCGGGTTAACGATTTCCGACTTGATGAAGTCTGCGAGCAACCCTCGAACATGTGTGACCTCGTTCTTACGGAGTGCTTTTAATCATACGTTGAAGTCCTGCCGCTAGCAAGAGTAAAGTAGTAAGAATATATATTTAAATTTATAATTAGAAAATAACTATAGCGAGATTGACCTACACGGGATCGTGTATCGTGGAATTAATCAATAGCCGCATATGATGGCATACGTAGAATGCGCATAGGTGATCTTGTTTTTCTTGGCGACCTTTGCAAAAATGGGTATACATATATAGTATGCAGTCATTTGAGGCGCAATATTTACGGAGTATGATATAAACCTTAAATCGCATCTTGTGGGTTAGTGTGGCGTCAGTTCCTTGTATAAACCTCCCTCGGCAACATAGCCGATGAACGCCCTACATGATTCCAAAAGTTATCCTCGTCCATTTCAAATGAAGGAAGACTACAATACAATTATGTGCGGAGGAAATGATCGTACCTTTGAGTATTTCTTTAAGAAGGGTGAAGTCATGGTTTTGTTGAGTAGAGAATCAAGGTACAATACCGTGTTCCTCTTTGGCACAATAATCACAAGAATCGATGGAACCTACTCATGTATGTCGCTATAGTCATAAACCTATATATGTTCAAGCGAATTTTGTGTAGCAAGTAGTGAAGCACTTACTTACGGTTGTGCGGCACCATTATGTACTCCTTGCCGTCTGAGCAAGCAATCCCATTTTATGTAATTCGCGGCGTAGGATCGTCTTGGTTTATTGTTTGCTCGAGATCACGTGCGGTCGAGAAACCCACCGTTCGTTGGTTCGACGGGCACATTTCATCATGTATCCAGACGTAAGGAATGAGTTGTGATATTTATCGCTATCACGTGAGTGTAGAAATTGATTGTACACACTTACGATGTCCAACATCGTAGAAGTGAGCGTCGAGGCGCTTAGGTTGTATAGGTCGAATAAGTCCTCGAAGCCCACGGCGGTAGCCCGCCTCGTGATGAAAATGCTCGCTCCGTGTCGACGCCGATTCGGATGGCTCCCCTCCTCTCGGGTCTTGCGCATGTACCACTCATGCAAAGATTGACAAGCTAGTCCCGAGCGGTTAGTTCTTTGTCGAGACCAGCGGATATCAAGGGAGTATTGCGGGCTTGGCGGCGCTTCAATCTTCTTCGATATCGATTTGCGTAGCAACGGACGCTGCGATACGTCTTATCCGGAGATGACTCGGGGACCGATATGGTGACACGCTTGTCTTGTCCCTTCGGCGCTTCTCGGCGGGAACCGATGAGGCGGGCTTCGGCGAAGGTCGGGCGGACTCATCGAGGTCCTATTGGAGAGGCGGCGTCGTGGCGATCTCGCGTCATCTGCGAGGTCGAGCGATGTCCTTCTTGGGCCATTGGATAAAAGTGTGCACGGCATCCCCTAGTGTTGTGATTTCTTCGTTCGGGAATTTCGGGGATGGCCATGAAATTGTCATGTACCATGTCCACCGCACCACGGCGTAACCTGCGCCACGGTGCACCGTGTCTTTGCGCCTCTTCTGGTATGGATACACCATACCCGCCAAACCTCAATAGAAATCGACCCAACCATCCTCACTTGGAGCTTGCGGCGTCGGCTCCTACAAAGCGGTACACAATTAGCTAAGGCGTCCTATATGTCTATATTTGGAGCATTCCAGATGTACATTACCTCGATGGCGTCGATCGGTAATTGCGTCGTCATGTCGAGATTATGTGTGGGCGGCGCTACTCCGATGTTGAGGAGGACTTGCTCCCAAATTAACGAGGCGGCTTGCGCCTCATGAGTTCATTTACTTGGTTACGTAAACTTGTTATTTGTCCTTGAAATTTTTCAATAATGACATGTTCGGTAGAGCGTCGTGTTGGTCCTTGGATCTCTTCCTACTCCTATATGTGGCGGAGTCGTGTGGGAATCCATCCTCCAAGGTACGTAAACCCCAACGCCTCGCGTTCGACCAGGTGCTCCTTGTTTCCCGGGGCGTAGATAGTACATCCTTCTCCTGTCCATTTCGAGGAACCTTGGGAAGATCACGGAAGTCAATGCTTCTGCAAGAGGACATCATGTTATTATAGACACCATGAAGTTATGGACTTATTAACAACTAAGTGGTTCGACATATTTACGAGCGTTGGGACACCGCCTGCCTCGCACTGGTTTGCGAAGAGATCTTGCCGAAGGCGTGGGCGATGCCCTCGCTCTTAACTGGGCTCGGCGCTTCGTCGAGATCCCACAAGCGGTCGGGCATCGGTCTCGTCCTCCGCCGCCCGCCGTTGGCTTTACCGCGTACCAGGGTGCCGAGTTTGTGGGGTGAGTGTTTTGGGCACGAGAGCTCATGCGCCGCACTTTGCTCCTGAAATTGGCCGTCGTCTTCATCTCGCACGAAGGCATCCCATGTATCCGCGACAAGAAAGGATGCTTCGTGAAGGGCGTCCACCGGTGTTCACAAGCTGCGTGACAAGCGGGCTCTTGAAGGTCCTCCACGCGTGGCACATCGCGGCGGCGCGTGCCATCGCTGCGACGTCTGATACGCCGCTTGGAAAGTGAGCGAGGCGGCTCGATCCTGGCCCACAATCTCTCTCTGTACATCCGTCGGACACTTCGAGTTGGGGTGGTTATGGGGACCCGTTCCTTACAAGTACCCGAGCGACGGTCCGGAATCTCGCAGCTGCTTTCTTGGGACTCAGCGGGATCCCGACGTCACTGACCTCCGTGATCGTCATGCGGCCCGAGGGCAATTTGGATATTCCTCTGCCTTCTCGCCTGCGTACCACCTTGATCGGAGATCCAGACGTATTTGGCGACGTCGATGACGGCCGGCGAAGGCGATGCCTCTGCCATCTAAACACTTGCTATCTATATAAATTACGTCGCAATTATTACATAGTATATAATATATGGGAAATTGCACAAAAAATATAAACAAATATAATCAACGTTTGCCATCTCAGAGTAAAATAAAATAAATTGCCGTCAGTGTACCATAAGAATCATCACGGTTCCCAGGTTTACCCAGATTAGTCGGCACCCTAAGTATCGAGACTACCCACACCAACCTAGGTCAACCGGCATCTTGGTTTTTCAAGTCACCTAGGCTAACCCAGATTAGTCGGCACCGGGATACCCATGATACCTAGGCCAACCTAGTAAATCGCACACGAATCGAGGCGGGCCGAGGCGGGCCGAGGCGCAGAATCGAGGCGGGCCGAGGGGCGCGTGAGAGGTGAAGAATAAGCAAAACCTAGCGGTCCCGGCCATAAAGATAACATCACAGACGGTTCTATATTAGAACCGTCTGTGATATTATATCATAGACGGTTCTAATATAGAACCGTCTGTGATGAGCACCCATCACAGACGGTTCTATATTAGAACCGTCTGTGATGTGTGAATATCACAGACGGTTCTAATATAGAACCGTCTGTGATGTGTGAATATCACAAGCGGTTCTAATATAGAACCGTGCATGATGATAGGCAAGATCACGAGCGGTTCTATATTAGAACCGCTCATGATGTGTCATATCACGACGGTTCTAATATAAAACCGCGTGCGTGATGTGTGCTTATGATCTTTTGGATAGCAAAGACAAGTTTGAGTGCCATTGAAAATCGTGAACCTATTACCAAAAAAATTCTATATATGTTTTAGAAAGACATATAATTGAGCTAATCTTTTTAAAAAAGCATTTGCGAAAAAGCAAACTAACCATAAGCCTTTATTAGAAGGTATACTCAAGCAAAAGTGTCATCTTCCAAAAGCAGAGACAACACATCATATATAGATTGAACAAAAATCTTAAGATCATCTTTCACGCCATTTTAATTAGGTTGTTTTGCATCTTGCTAACTAATATTTGTAGAGGTGTAAATGTGTGATGGTTTGAAGCAAAATCCTTCTATATTAGAACTGCATGATGTGTGCATATCACAGACGGTTCTATATTAGAACCGCTCTGTGATATCCCACTACAAAGATGTATGATCATTGGATAAGCGAAGATGATGACAAGTTTGAGTTCAAAAGTTCATATCTAATTCAACTCAACATTACCATGAATATCCACATTGATATCAATATTAAAGATCACAAGTCCATAACACATTAACACATGACAATGGAATAAATAAATTAATTACAATGGAGTAATTAAATTCTTAATTAAAATACAGCCCTTCATGATGATCGACGCGCATATAGCTAGCTTCCTCACTGGGTTCTTCCTCGAGCCTCGATCACGTCTCCGAAAGGTGGCAACTCGTCAAATTGATTGTATTCTTCCTCGTCCACTACATTCTCAACTCCGACAATCCTCCTTTTCCATGAAGAACTACGTGGCGCTTCTTATTTGCCGGCCGGTTACATAGAAGACTTGAACAACTTGGTTGCTTGACGAATGGTTCGTCTTTGTATCCGACACGCTCGAGGTCCACGGTAGTGACGCCGCATTTGTCGACCTTCACCGTGGGAGATGGACCCAACGGCACCGAAATAGGGGATCTTGAAAAGCACGTGAGTCGATCTCCCATATCTCCTCTATTTGCCCATAGTACGAGCTCCTCGACCCATCGATCTTGAATGCATCTATGCGGATACATTGTTCGCGACTGTGCTCTTCCTATCCCGAAGTGCCGTATAAAATGTGTACCCATTTATGTCGATCCTTGCCATGTGACAATTGTAAATCGTGGCCCTCTTGCCAACCATAGCAACAGATCATCACTTGATGACCTCACGAGTGATTCGCGCTTTAACCATTCGTTGAACCGACGGTTGTGCTCTCTGGTGATCAAACCTTCGACCGGTCCGGATTACATTGGCGTACCATGTCTTTGTGCTCGTCGATGTACGGGACACTTGGGTCATGTGTTGCAAGACCGTGAAATGGGCTCGAGCGTGCGTATCCAGATCGGGAGTGATTGGTTTCCTTCCGATGGTCCCGATACCATCCGTCTCCCCTCATGACGAGATAGAGGCACACCAATCGGATCCACGAGCCATGTAGTCGACGCAGAACTCAATGACCTCTTCCGTTGCATAACCTTCGATGATGCCGCCCTCGGTCGAGATCGATTCCGTGACGTAGGACTTGAGAATTCCCATGTACCTCTCGAACGGGTACATATGGCGAGAAACACAGGGCGCATATCTTTATCTCTTTCACAAGGTGAACAATGAGATGGACCATGATATCGAAAAATGACGGAGGGAAATACATCTCAAGATGACACGAGTCGTCACTACCTCGCTGCAGAGCATCTAGTCCTTGGGATCGATGACCTTCTCGAGCAATTGAGTTGAAGAAATAACACACCTCAAGATTGCCACTCGGACCTTGTTCGGCAAGATACTCCTAATTGCAACAGAAGCATTTGTGTCATCGGACACGACAATCATGCGACTTCATACCAATTAATTTCAAATCTTGCATAGAAACAAGTTTCTTAATGTTAGCGGAGTAACCAGACGGGACTTTCACACCGTGCAAGCTCTGGCACAGTTCATTTCTCTCGGCCTTGGACAGAGTGTAGCAAGCTGGGGGAAGGTACGTTCGTCCTGTATCGGTCTCTTTCGGTGCTAACTTGGTCCTTATGTTCATATCGACCAAGTCACGCGTGCGTTAACACCATCCTTTGTTTTGCCACTAATGTTCAAAGAAGAGACCAATCAAGCTATCACATACATTCTTCTCTACGTGCATAACGTCGATGCAGTGGCGAACTTCTAAGTACTCCCAATAAGGCAAGTCCCAAAAAATTGACCGCTTCTTCCAGATGTTCTTCTCACGGGTTCTTAATTTACGTCCCTTCCCAAGCACAACATCGATATCCTTAACCATATCATAGACCTCTTTCCCACTAAAAGCCCTTGAAGTCGAACCGCCTTCCTTATTTCCGTCGAATTGTTTCTTCATCTTGCGGTATGGGTGACTCTCGGAAGGAACCTACGGTGACCTATATACGCTTTCTTGAGTTGTTCACCATACACTCTCCGTAGCATCTAAGCAGTGCGGACAGGCTTTGGCTCCTTTTGTATCAAGAAGCGACAGTTACCAAGGGCGGGAAAATCATTGATGGTGCGAGAACAACATGGCGCGTAAAGTGAAGTTCTCTCGCTTGTACGCATCCCATACACACCCCTTCGCTCCACAAAGTCACAAGATCTTCCAAAGAATGGTGCTAGGTACACATCAATATCATTCCCAGGTTGCTTGGCCCTTGGATAAGTAGTGACATCAAAATGTACTTCCGCTTCATCTGAGCCAAGGAGGAAGGTTGTACATACATAGATTCACGGGCAGTGCTATGTCGGTGCTCATGTTACCGAAAGGATTCATTCCATCCGTACTCAACCCTAACCTTATGTTTCTCGGTTCCGCACCGAACTCTTGAAGCTCCGATCAAGTTTCTCCACCGCGTAATCGCAGGTGTCTTAGCTTTCCATCTCTCTTACGCTCCTCCGAGTGCCAACGCAGCAATCTTGCCTCCTTTGGGTTCGCAAATAAACGCTTCAAGCGTGGGATTACAGCGAGATACCACAACATCTTAGCAGAGGTCCTTGCTTCACCTTAGCGATATTTTGACGCTTGTATCGGGATGCTTTGCACACGGACAATAATGCATGCTGCATACTCTTTACTGTAGAGGATACAATCGTTCGGACATGCATGTATTCTTTCTACTTCCATTCCCAATGGGCAAATAACCTTCTTTGCTTGATAGGTGGTCTTTGGGCAACACGCTTCCCTCCTAAGGATGTCCGCTAGGAGACCTAACAACGCCGTGAAACTCTTATCGGACCAACTATTGCTTGCCTTCAATTTCAGCGGTTCAAGCACGGTTGACAACCTTGTGTATTCCGGCTTGCGGCCGGGGAACAAAGGTCTCACCGAGTCCTCCCTAAGCCCTCGAATTTACAAAACTCTCTCTCACTTGTAGTTCTCTTACGCATCGCGTAGCATCCGATCCAGTTGTCATCGTGCCCCTATCCTCATCAAAAGCACGACCACATCCGCAAATCGTTGACTTCCTCGGCGATGTCGCCATTATTAACTTCGGTATAATCGCTCTTCACCGTGGATGGTCCAACATGTATACCCTTTTTGAAACCCCTTGAATCAAGTGCGCTCGATCTGCGCGCGTTGTTAAACATCTTGATTATCGCAATCAATGCACTGACACGACATAAAATTTATCCCTTCTTCAACATATCACGCCAATGGCTCTTCTAAAAGCAACCACGCCATTAATGTAATCTTGACTCACACGGTTCACACCGTACATCCAGATTCGATCCATCTACACTCGCATGTAACAAATTAGTGTCAAATTGATTAGCGATTAATTTATAGCAAACGAAAATGTGCAATATAAACTCATTCTCCAACATTTGCATCTAAGGTTATTGAAAGAAAAGTCTTCACTAGTTAAGTACCACACGCGGTGGCATAGCGTAGCCATGCCTACGGCCACAACCATGATCCCTACCTCTCGACACCAATATCTATCTCAATTGAACAATCATGCAACCCAAATATAGGCATCATCTCATACAACACTTATTAACTGAAATACCGAACCGCAAATGCAATATTGCTTGACCCAAACCCCACCGCATCGTGAACCGTGTGTAAATTTTATTTTTTTAAGCCAATTAATTATCCTAACTCAAATTTTAGTGATTATTAGACCTAATTCAATTTTATTAAGTTACCACTCCTAAGTCAAATTTTAGTTCATTAGTTATAAGGGAAACCATTATTCAAAACTAAGATTTGCGTGGCTAATATTATTTATTCCAACATTGACGGTGCAAGATCGATCATGTGCTCATACCAAGATAGAGGAGGAGCCGCAGGTTGGAGGAGCTAGGGCAGGGAAGTGGCGCCTGGAGCGGTAGACACAGCGCAGTGAGGAGCTAGGGCAGGGAAGTGGCGTAGGTTGGAGGAGCTAGGGCAGGGAAGTGGCGCCTGGAGCGGTAGACACACAGCCGCAGTGAGGAGCTAGGGCGAGGAAGTGGCGCTTGAGCGGAAGACACAGCGCAATGCGGTGAGGATGTCTCGCTCAATTTATATTAAGCGCAGAAATCACGCATCGGTTCTATTTCGAACCGCTCGTGATGATCAATTATCGAGCGGTTACGATATAGAACCGTCAGTGATAGCTACGACGGTTCTATATTAGAACCGTCAGTGATATCGCTGACAGTTACTCAAATAGAACCGCTCGTGATAGGCCCGCCGCGCCAAAACAAGGCTCAGACAGACCCAACACGAGGCGGTTCCTTAGGAACCGCTCAGTGATGGACCGTCTGCTATAGACTCTTTGTAGTAGTGAAAGATCGAAAAGATCAAACTCCCCTCAAACCAACCCATAAGATAAATAACCCTAACTCGCTTCTCAAGGTGGCAAACCTAGTTGGGTCTAAAGATTTGGTGAGGATAAAAACAAGATACAAGAGAAGAATCTAGTGGGTGACAAGCGCTCGAGGTACTCTTCCTATCTAGCCGACGACCCGCACAATTAGGATAAGAAAAACCCCGAATGGACAAGGATAAAGAACAGAATATCAAATGCCATACAAAGAGAGTAGAGTGTAAGTACACGAATAAGAGCTTAACGGCTGGCGATGGGAAGTTCTCGGAGATGCTTGAAACCCGTCGATCGCGTGAAGGAGGTGAACCATCTTGAGTCTCCGGCAATATGACGTGAACGATCGGAGTTGACAAAGCACGTGTCCTTCCTCTTTCGCGGCAATCTCGAAAAATCAAGGCATGAAGAACGATGTGTCTCGACATCAAGTTAGTTAAACAAGACTTGGGAACCCAATCTCGAGACACGTCTGCGAAGTAGTATGCAAAGCGTATGTTATCCTTGATTTCATCTAAAATTCTGTTATGAGCAATGTTTAAGTTAACATGGAATTAAAGCATCGGGCGGTCGACCGGCGTTGTCTTTGTGGTCGGCCGGTGACCAATCGGTCGGACCGGTGACCACCAATGATCGATCCGGCAACTGAAGAACATGAGAATTAGGATATGTAGAAGCATGATGATTAGCATGTGAGAAAATCCTAATCCGTGTTTATTCCTTTCGGTGTTACCATGTCTCATAAAAGCTCTAGGTTGCTGAATGAAATTCTATCAAGATTTTTCCTATCATTTTTCAACCTCACGCCAACAGAATTTAATTAAATGCCCACCTTTCTTGCAATAAGTGCAATGGTACTTAGTACCACTAGAAGAAGCACCATTCGAATTAATACAAGGTTGGGCAAAACCGCAGATTTAAAAGATGTTTTTGCGGTTGGGTTTTGAATTCAATTAAACCTTTTCCAAGACTTGAATGACTTTTGGGTTTGAATTGTCTTGAAAAGAATTGAATCCTAAACCTTGCTTCTTATAAGGAGTTTTAGACTTGTCAAGAATCATGTTTAATTGTTTCTTACCTTTAGAAAATTTCTCTAATGTATCATGAAGGTAAGCATTTTCTTTTCTCAAGTTAACACAAGCATCACAAGTTTTATCCATTGATTTCTCCTTATACAAAGCAATTTCAAGCTTAAGAGCGGAACATGAAGCACAAGTAGTATTTTCAATATTGTCCTTAAGCTTAGCATATTTGACTCTAGCGACTTCTAAGATATCTTTGATTTCACGTTCTTTTCTAAGCATGAAGTGCAAGGGCTAGAATCAATCACATCAGAAGCAATCAACTTGCTAGACTCTAAGCATTTTTCACAAGGAGCAGATTTAATTTCAATTAGCTCGGTTCTAGCATTTTCAAGTTGTTGTAAAGCAATATTATGAGCAGATTGTAAATTGGTAATTTACGAATGCATAGCATGACAAGATAAACATTCATCGTGTTCAAGAGTCTTAACATTTGCAAGTTCTAGTTTCAGCTTTACCAAGTTTTGACTCTAGTTTCTTATTTTTAGTCATGACAAATTCTAGCGCTTCATCTTGACTAAGCACTTGCTCAACTATAGAATTGTATTTAGCGAGAAAGCTCATCATAAGAAAAAGATACCTCATCATTATCAATGTCGCTCGGTGTCGACCATGAAGCACATGCCAAAAGTCCTTGGCCTTCCCTTTCTTTTCCTCTTCGCTCCCGAGTCCACATCACTAATGGATTGCTCTCCAAAGCGGCAAGGACCCGGTGAGCGGCCTTTATGAGCTTGATGACATCATACTCGAGTTGTTCTCATGAGGCTTCTTCCAAGTCGTCTTCTCCTCCCGTGCTTACCCTTACCTTTTAGCTTGGGGCAATTGGCGGATGTGGTAAAGCTCTCCACACTCATAGCAAGTAACAGACCACCTCTTTTTATTTCTCACATTGTTGTAAGCCCGTGTGAATTTTTTAGCTAAAAGGGCTAACTCGTCTCAGAATATTTTCAAGTTCCTCCTCGTAAATCGCAGATAAGCAAGCAAATGAAAATCCGAAGAAGATTCAAAAGAGTCATCAAAAGCCTTTTGTGAGGATCTGCTACCAAAGCTAAATTATCTTTCTTGGGATGATCAACTCTTTTAATTTCATGAGTCTTGAGTTTACTATAAAGCAATTCTAAAGTAAGACTCGAAAGATCAACATTCTCTTCTATAGCAAGAGCCTTCATCTCCCACTCCTTGGTGTTGATTGCGGCCAAGAGGTGGGTGGCATTTTCGATTGAGAATATTCAATATCAACAACTTTCATTTGATTAATCACTTTATTAAAACGATCGAAAATGTCATCGATGCTCTCTCCAGACGCATCTCAAATTTGTTATAATCACGCTTATAGATTGTTTGGCGACTTTCTTAATTTGAGACGAACCCTCATGATATGTTTCGAGAGTGTTCCAAATCTCGTCTTGTGATGCAAAATTACAAATCCTATCATATTCTTGTCTACCAAGCGCACCATATAAAAGATTCTTGGCCTTGTTGTTGTTAGCCAAAAGAACCACAGAAGCAGGAGTTTCAACCTCAGGAATAATGAGCGGGGATCGAACAACGCCCCACAAAGCTTGTCCTCACTCTCAAGGAATACTACGATACGATTCTTCCAATAGGCATAGTCTTGTCCATTGAACATATGCGGTTTTGTAGTGAATCTATCCATCGCCAAAGTTCGGTGACCTGTTAAGATCAAGATTGAACTAACTGCTCGATACCACTTGTTGGACCGTAAAAGGCGACTAGAGGGGGTGAATAGGAGCACGCTCACTTTTTCACAAATTATGAACTCAATACAATTTCACTCCGGAGCTATTAGAAAGCTATGAAGATCAATATACCAAGACTGTTGGAAGACTAGTATTGAATCCAATAAAACCCCTAAGCAATGCGACAATAATCGCAAGAATCAAAGCAACACAAGTCTCGGCGGTCGACCTCAGAGTGAACCGGTCGGACCGATTGCGGGCGGTCGGACCGCTGTTATCTTGGCGGTCGGACCGCTCAAATCGGTCGGACCGTGGTGACGGCGGTCGGACCGGCGATCTGTAACCGATCTCAAATAAGAAAATCAGCCGATGACGAAGTTGCAATTAGGTCTAACTTTTGATTCCCAACTCAAACTTCACGAAACTTTGCACACACCTTCTCTATGCTATTGAGGACCTATTCCAATCGAATATTATGATAATTCTTGGAACGATCTTGAGAAATTACCAATTGATTAACGAAGGTCTAAAACCGCAAGAACAAAACTTGATCCTAAAGCTTGTTCGTGAGGGATTGATGATCAAGATGATGCTAGATAGATTCACACATATCACAGCAAGCTAATTCACGTGAAAGAATCAATCACAAACTCGCGGATCAAAGAAAGCCCTAAAAACACGAAATTGAAAGCAAGAACGAAAAGAGACTTATCTCAAGCAAACCTTGCATAGATTGATTTCGTGATTGTTGCTGGATTACATCCACACCATCATGGATCGATGGACAATCAAAGATCACGAATTTACCACAAACCATCAAGAGCCCTTGCCTCCACCTCAACTCCCCTAAAGACAATTAGGGTTTTGAAACATAAAAAGGCGAGAGAGAAAGAGGTGCAGCCACCATCTCCTCCTATTTATAGTGGAGGCCTAAAACTCTTATGGTTTGACTTAATTGGGCTCCCGTTAAGGCCCACTAACAAACGGGTCACACACGCACGCTTCGCGAAGCGCCGTCTTTAACTTTTGACCTAAACCGCTTCACCATGTGCCATGGATTTGCCAATAGGTCACCCTTGTCCATCTTGTGTCACGCTTGAGTCGTTGACCTCACCCGCATCGCCGATCGCTCGACCTCAACTCTTCAAGTCTAGTCCCGATTCTCCTCGCCGCTGACCGTCGTTGACCACCAAGCCACCCGCACAACCACGCATAAGAAAACACGATTCGGGAACAAGTTCTTCACAACTTGACCCATGTTAGTCAAAACATGCATCATGCAAATCATATGCCATGAAACCAATGACTTTGACCTAACAAAACAACATCGCCACGGTTGGCCGACGCTCAAGTAGTTACGGTCTCGATCCGCTCCAGGAGGCGGTCGACCGCCTATGGCCGGTCGGACCGCTCCCTGTGAGCCGGTCGGACCGCCTCTTAGGACTTAGCCGAAATTCAAGCTCCCAAAATCCGAAACCTTCTGGAAACTTTAAACCAATAGAACTTTTCACTGGAGACTCCAAAAATTATGAGACCAAGTGCATTGGGATCCCTCACTTGCCTACAACACCTATTTTTGGCCCACTCATTTTGACCATCAGGTCACCGCCGTCCGACCGCCTCTACATGGCCGGTCCGACCGATATGGGACCGGTCTCGACCGCCGTGCAAGGACCGGTCGGACCGCCTCGAGCAGCTTAGCTCAGAACTTTGTCGAAAACGCGTGAAACGACAAACCGTAAACGCCATTGCCAATTGTCACATCATCCTAAGATCTGGGACATATCCCCATGAAATCCACAACAACTAAAGCCACAAAGCAAAACAACCTCTCCAAAGGCTCTTTAGAAAAAGCTAACCCTAATGCTCTCTCTAAAAAAAAGTCACCAAAATAACCAGGGGTTCACCTCTATTTATAGCCCTTGGCTAACGGGTCTCCAACCCGTTACGCCGGCTAAACCCTAACGGATCCCGCTTCCACTTGTGCCGCCTTGCGAAATTACCCTTTCGCCCCTCGTGCACCTTCTGGAAGGTACCGCATTCCTTGTTGTCCACGACTCGCAACCGCCTCGAGTGCACGCCGTCTTCGACACACCTTGACCGTTCTGACCTCAACGCCGCCTGCGTCTAGTCCGGTCTCCACGTGTCTCGCCACGACTTCGCCTCGATGCCCTGCAACCAGCACAGACAAGAAACACATCACATAGCATTGCTCGATATAATATAATCATCATTTGCATTTAACTCAAACTCATACACAACTCAAAATCAAAACAAAACACTCAATGCTCAGTTCTGCGCACAAACGGAAGTTCCGATTTCACCAAGGCAGAAGTTCCGATGATCGGAACTTCCGCACTCCTAGGTCGAAAGCTCCGCACCAAACCAAAACAGAACACAATGCTCAGGATAATCGGAAGTTCCGCTTTCCCAGGGCGGATGTTTCGATGATCGGAACTTCCGCACTCCCAGGCCGGAAGCTCCGCACCAAACCAAAACAGAACACAATGCTCAGGATAATCGGAAGTTCCGCTTTCCCAGGGCGGAAGTTCCGATGATCGGAACTTCCGCACTCCCAGGCCGGAAGCTCCGCACAGTACAGAACCACAATCGGCAGCAACGCAACGGCAGTGAAACAAATCACAAACTTTTCAACAACAGCGTCAAATACTCATCACTCACTTGGGGACACCTCTCACATGGTCTCTCAATCTCCCCCTTGATGAGTATATTGACAAACACGAAAAGGCAAGAAGTTGAGTTTGTGATGATGGTCAAACACAGTCTTAACTAGAAATCAAGAAGGCTCAAGACAATGTTTGACAAAAGAGAAAGACTGGAGCTAGAAATGAAATAGCAAATTTTTCTGTAAAGCTCCAGAAGACTTTTTCTCTCCTAATTTCTCCCCCTTTTGGCAATAAACACATCAAGATGTAATAAAGAGAGGAAAAGACTATATGATATTCATTTTAAGCATTTGGAGCCATGAAGATTATCCAAAATGACCAATAGAGTATTACACCAAGCCATAATAAATAAGAATGCTATCAAGATCATGACAATTGATGTATAGAGTAGCTAAAACATGGAAGTCATAATCTGAGAATTGGTTCAATATCTTAGCATGTCAAATCAACCAAGATAAAAGTCTAGCTGAAGGTATCCAAGGATGATACAAGCCATGTCAAGTACTCTAAGTGGAACCAAGAAGCAAATATTGAGCAGTTTAGAAAGTTATCAGCTTTAAGAAAGACTCATTTGATCAAGAACTTGGTCTCTTTGAAGAGAAGCAAATTTAGCACATTTTTCTTTTTTTGAAAGGCATTTATGGCTTTATCTTAGTAAAGCAAGTCCTGGACTAGGAGCCATCCACAACTATCTTCTAAGCTTCAACCATTTTTCAAATTTTAACCATGTGCTAGATCCCAAGCCTTATGCGATCACTCCAAGCAACAGACTTAAGGAAGTGATCTTAGGTCATCCAAGTCTCCCCCTGAGTTCATGCCTAGTGCAATGGCAAGCAGTCTCATGAGAAAGAGTTGGTGAGATCAGTTTTTTCGCACAACGAGATCATTTTTTTTAAAAAAAGTTTCTAGACCAAAGATTTAATGATAAGTCATGCTTCTTAATGAACTCACAAAACCCAATCTAAAGCTCAAAAGAGATTCAAGACTCCACTCAGCCTTCTTGACATAGCGAGAAACATAAAGGGATAACTTCAACAGACTAGTCTCAATAGCTATCATGACAATATTTTAGTTCAAGTTAAGCAATTTTAGTCACCTTATCATGGCAAAAGACTAAACTACACATAAAAAGTCATGATAAATCTAGCAGTTTAGCATAAATCATGGCAAGATGTAAGACAGTGAAAACAGATCATAAGGGATAATAAACAAGGCTCCATGCAGTTATGTTACAATGCAGGATGAAAAGCAAGAAAAACAGACCCCCTTCAAAATGAGATGCACTTATAATTTAGGTTGAGTTAGACAATTTTAAGAACTAAAAGATCCAAGATGAACTCCCTTTGAACTAAAAGAACAAAAACGAGAAACTGGCAACAGAAACATAAAAGGCAGTCCTTAGAGCATAGATAAGATATAGAGGATACTATGGCTCAAACTGAATCTCATCTACCCCATATGATTCCAGGACTATCAGCTGGATAATTAACACACTAAGGAGCAAACACTATCCCTGTCTACCCAAGGGTGGCCCGTCCCTCGCTAGATCCTATAAGAAGTGAGTAAGCTCAACCTAGTGAGAAGAGAACAGCTAATAAGCAGCATCCTAGTAGCACAAGATAAGAACAAGTAGTCTAAGCAACTCGGCAAGAGAACAATTCTAACCCATGCTGGAAGGACTAAACCCAATGCACCCAAAAGCAATGCAAACAGAAAGGAGTAAGAGCATAATAAAATATAATACAGCAGTAAAGCACAAGCTCCCCCTTACTTCAGTCCATAAAGGACAAACCACCCCAAGCTCTCCCCGCAGAGCTGAAAACCGAGAGCTGTCCAAAGGCTTGGTGAAGATATCAGCTAACTGGTGGTCACTCTCCACAAACTGGAGCACGATGTCACCCTTCTCTACATGGTCTCGAAGAAAGTGATATCTGATATCAATATGCTTGGTCCGAGAATGTTGCACTGGGTTCTTGGCAATGCTAATCGCAGACGTGTTATCACAAAAGAGTGGAACACGGTCTATCACTAGCCCAAAGTCCCGCAGGGTCGAGACCATCCAAAGCACTTGGCTACAGCAACTGGCTGCAGTAACGTACTCGGCCTCTGCGGTGGACTGTGCAACACCGGACTGCTTCCTTGAAGACCAGGAGACAAGAGAAGTGCCAATGAATTGGCAAGTGCCAGAAGTGCTCTTCCTATCTATCCTACAGCCAACAAAAATCTGCATCGG
Organism: Hsuehochloa calcarea; assembly: GCA_036346395.1. Lineage (NCBI taxonomy): Eukaryota > Viridiplantae > Streptophyta > Magnoliopsida > Poales > Poaceae > Hsuehochloa > Hsuehochloa calcarea. Next base: position 18,790,192 of record CM070599.1, on the reverse strand, counting down.
AGTAGGCTCTAAGAGATAGACAAGAAGAGGAAGAGTACCAGATACCATAGTCAATGGTAGCTCGAAGGTACCGAAAGATGCGCTTCACCGCCTGGCGGTGAGATACGCGAGGAGAAGCCTGAAATCTAGCACAAAGACACACGGAGAAATGTATGTCTGGTCTCGAGGCTGTGAGGTACAAGAGAGAGCCTCACACGGAGAAATATATGTCTGGTCTCGAGGCTGTGAGGTACAAGAGAGAGCCTATCATGCTTCTGAACTCCTTTTGATCAACTGGCTCGCCGTCTTCATCTGGGTCAAGTGAGGTCAGAGAAGCCATTGAGTTGACACGGCTTGCCATCAGTCATGTCAAAGCGTCTCAGGAGATCACGAGTGTACTTGCCTTGGTGCAGAAAAGTACCTTCCCGAGTCTGTTTGATTTGGAAGCCAAGGAAGAAACTCAACTCGCCCATCATGCTCATCTCAAATTCCGAGCTCATGACATCGGAAAACTGGGAAACAAGAGCATGCGAGGAGCCGCCAAAGATGATGTCATCCACATAAATCTGGACGAGCAGAAAATAAGTGCCATGACGGCAGATGAACAAGGTCTTGTCTATTATACCCATCTCAAAATCATGACTCAACAGATAGGACTTAAGCCTTTCATACCAGGCTCTAGGAGCTTGCTTAGGTCCATACAAAGCTTTGGAAAGCTTCTAGACATGATTAGGGTACTTGGGGTTCTCGAAACCTGGAGGCTGTCTGACATAGACTTCTTCCTCAATAAGTCCATTGAGGAAGGCACTCTTGACGTCCATCTGGTAAAGCTTGAAACCCTTAGAAGCTGCAAAGGCAAGCAAGATTCTAATAGCTTCAAGTCTGGCTACAGGGGCAAAAGTCTCCTCAAAATCGAGACCCTCAACCTGGGAGTAACCCTGAGCTACCTGTTTAGCCTTGTTTGGAATGACTACCCCATCTTCGCTTTGCTTGTTCTTGAACACCCATTTGGTCCCAATGATATTGTGACCTCGAGGGGGCTCAACAAGCATTCAGACCTTGTTTGTTTCAAAGTTTTCCAATTCTTCATGCATGGCATTAATCCATGACTCATCAGAAAGAGCATGACACACGTCTTTGGGCTCAAATGAGGCAACAAAGGCAGAATGGAGACAAAAGAGAGATATGCCAGATTTTGAACGAGTGACTCGCTCAAAAAGATCTCCAATGATTTGCTCTGAAGGATGGTCCTTTTGAATGTGTCTAGGAGCTCCAGGGTGAGATGAAGAAGTGACCTCTATCTCATGAGCAGATGAGATAGGGACAGAGCCACTAGCTTCAGAAGAAGCAGAAGGCAAAGGCTGATCTCCTCGAGGTGCGGTGGAAGAAGGCACCTCAAGAGAAGGAGAAAGAACTGGATCAGGTAGACAACCCTCATCTCCGTCCTCCTTAGCATCCACAAAGATGGACTCGATCGCTCTGGAGAACTCGAGATATCCGCCTAGTCCCCTGACCGCCTCATCGAAGGTCACCTCACAGGTTTCTACTATTTTGCTAGACTCGCAGTTCCAGACTCTATAGGCACGAGAAGAAGTCGAGTAACCCAGAAAGATCCCATCACAAGATCGTGACTCGAACTTATCTAGGTTCCCAGACTTCAGAATAAAACACTTGCAACCAAACACACGAAAATGCGAGACACTGGGCTTTCGCCCATATCTCAACTCATAAGAAGTGCGACGCAAGAGTGCCCTAAGAAAAACTCTGTTTGAAACATGGCATGCAGTGGCAATAGCCTCAGCCCAAAACTTCCTAGGTGTAGAATATTCATTTAGCATCGTCCTGGCCATCTCGACCAAGGTACGATTCTTCCTCTCCACAATGCCATTTTGCTGAGGGGCGTGCGGAGAAGAGAACTGGTGCTCTACACCTGTCTCACCACAGAAACTCTCAAAGTAGGAATTTTTGAACTCGGTGCCATTATCACTGCGAATTGCTCGTAATGCACCTGGGAGCTCTACAGAAAGCCTACTAAAAAGACCACAAAAATGTGTAAACGTCTCATCCTTCGGGCTAAGAAAAACACCCAAGAGTACCTCGAGAAGTCATCGACCACAACATGAACATACCACTTCCCTCCTGTTGATCAGACTCGAGCCGGGCCAATCAGATCCATATGGAGCAGCTGTCCTGGTGCATCGGTCATTGTCACTGTGACTGGAGAGTGAGAACCGGTAACCATCTTGCCGTGCCGGCATGGAGAGCAAACTAGATCCTTGATCATCTTGAGTTTCGGCAAACCACAAATGAGATCGTGGCCGCTAACTCGGGTCAGATGATCAAATCCTATATGACCAAGTCTCATATGCTAGAAGGTCAAAACACGGGATTCAGAAGCAATTAAACACCGGAGAGGATCACCAGAAGACTCAGAAAAATCAGCACGAAAGATCCTCCCATAACGAAATCCATAAACCGCACTACCCAAGAATAAAAAATTTTGCAATTGTTTTTCTTAAAACTCACCTAGAAATCGTCATCGGTGAGCTGAGAAACTGAAAGCAGATTATACTGCAGCTTACTCACTAAGGCAACATCTTTCAGAATAAATGAATCATTAATGCGCACAGTACCTTTAGCGATGACGTGTCCATACGAAGCGTCTCCGAAGGTGATCGTCTCATCACCTGGAGCACGGGCTAGGGAAGAAAACCAACGATAATCTCCGGTCATATGACGAGAACAACCAGAGTATACAAGCCAAACCTTTCCCTTCCCTGCCCGGCGAGTCTGAGTCAAACAGAGAGTAAAGTCTCAGTACTGGGGTGAATCAACAGTGATTTTGGCACCCAATACTGAGTAACACGTCGAATGTATGAAGTAGTCAAGCAAGATCGACCTCTATCTACCCTACGCCTCTGTCACTCAACAAGCCGTAAGGTCTCATGACGCGACACTGAAGTATTCTCAATCCGATTGCTATGGAAGAGCGAGTCGAATGCCGCAACATGTCGATCTCGCCATGTAGCCATCTCGAAAGGGAAACCGAGATCTACCCTCAAAATGACGAAAGTCACGACCAAGGGGAGCATGAGGACGAAAACCAGAAAACTCGGAAAAACCAAGTCCTCGATGCTGCCCAAAATCATCAGCTGGAATAAGCCTAGACCTCGTGTTGGTCTTAGGTGCATTCAAGGTCTGGGGCTGACCCTGAATGCGCCTAAGAGACTCAACACGGTCTCTACGCGTGATCTTGGCGCGCCTGAAGCAGTGATCGAACAAGTGTCCATCCTTCTGACAGAAGGTGCAATGATACTTTGCCTTCTGAGAGGCCGAAGTTGCAGGTGGAATCACCTTGCTGTCAGAGATCCTTTGAACAAAGCCCGCTGATTTAAAATTGACTTTCTCAGTCCTGGGCTTAGTCTTGATCACACCTGGTGCTATGGTTCTGAGCACGACAGGTGGATGCTTTCTCATGTCCTCAAGGAAATCATATCCTAGACCCTGATTAAATCTGCAAATCTTAGATTGGTCTAGAATGAGGTTGAGCTTCTTCTTACCTCCTACAAACCTCTCGAGAGTGTTCATAAGATACTGACACTCCCGAAAGAGAGAGGTGCAAGAAGAGCAGTGGGAAGAAGGAACAGCAGAGGATAAGGGAGCAGAAGAAGAACCAACAGCAGAGGAAAGATTGGCTTGTGCATGCACAGCCGACTCTGAGGGAACAGTCCTACTACTAGCCAGTTGGTTAACGTCGCTAGGCGTCTCTACCAAACCCTTATGCTTCTTCCCAGCACACACATTATAAGTAGATGGTTGCTTCTCTAGTAGGTCCTTAGTTAGCTTCACACATTTTTTATCCAGAACAATCAATTCATATTTGAGTTTTTCACAGTTACTGCATGGTGAGCTAACAGGGTCCTTAGAAGCAAATTTGGCCAGTTTGTTATTGTCATCAACAAGTTCTTGAAACTGTTTGGAGACAGATTCAAGTTCAGCAGTAAGTTTGAGACAATTCACACATGAAGCAATAGGCTCAAGAAGGAAAGCTTGCAATTCAGTAATCTTATGGTCTGCCCGTTTTAGATTCAATTTTAGATTATTACAGCTTTCACAAATCTCGGGCAGATCAGGCAACATGGTATAACGACCTTTAAAAGCATTGTCCTTATCCTCACAAGAGGTGCAAGAAGTAGTCTCTATAATAGTCGATGAAATAGGTGCTACCCTACTCATTTCTAGTTCAGCAAGCAGACTAGCATTCTCCACCTTAAGCTTATCAAACTCAGAAGTCAGACTATCATGCGAAATCCTTAATTTCTCAATGTCACCGATCAAGATACAACATGTATCACAATCTTCACGGGAGGGAGCAGATTTAAGTGAAGTAAGCTCCCGTGATAGTCTATCTACTTCCTTCTCAAGATCACCAACCCTAGCTCTAGATCTAGCATAAAACTTTCCAAGCTTAAGAAATGCATCATTGAGCTGGTCGTAGGAGGGACCTACCTCATCAGAGTCGCTGTAGAGCTCGCTGTCGCTGACGTTGGACCCGTTGGCAATGAAGCACATGCCGATGAAGTCGTCACTGTCCTTGGGATCTTGATCATCCTTGCCTTCGTCGTCGCTCCATCCCTCCACGTCGCTGAAGATGAGGTCGTCGAAGGCGGTGAGGACGCGATGGAAGAGCTTCTTGGCCTTCCCAAAGTTGCGGAACTTCTTCTTGCCTTGAGCAGGTGCTGAGGGCTTCATGCTGCGGTTCTTGTCGATGTAGTCGCTCTTGCTCGGACCGCTATAGTCACCTTTGCCCTTCCCGAGCTTAGGGCAGTTTGCTCGGATGTGGTTGGGGCCACCACACTCGAAGCAAATCACGGGTCCTCCTCTTTTTCCATCCCTCCTTCTCTTGTAAGCATGGGAAAACTTCCGAGCTAGGAGGGCTAATTGCTCATCCGCAAGCTGCTCTAACTGATCATCAGTTATGTCACAGAGAGCAGCCAGGGAGAAACCGCAAAGTGACTCAGAAGAAGATCCAGAAGTGGGATCGGTGACTAAGGCCATCGACTGTGACTTCGACCTTCGAGAGACTATGTCAATCTCGTGAGTCTTGAGGCGCGAGTAAAGTGCGTCAAGAGTCAAAGTCGAGAGGTCCGTGGTATCCTTGATGGTAGTCACCTTCATCTCCCAAACGCGCAAATCAAGAGCTACGAGCATCTGACGAGCATTTTCCGAGTCGGGGTATGTGAGACCGACCGCTTGGAGGTTACTCAAAATCTTGTGAAAACGCGCAAAGCACTCATCAAGGGACTCGCCAGCGAGCATTTCAAACTTGTTGTACTCTCGCTGAATCGGTCCTCGTCGGTATCTTGATCCGGTGGTACCCTCATGGTAAGCGTCGAGGGTCACCCAGATGTCGAAAGCCGACGACAGATGAGAGATGCGATCAAACTCGCGTCGGCTCAAGTCTTGGATTATAATGTTCCTTGCCTTTGTATTGGCCTCAACATCGGGCATGTTCCCCATATTGATGTTTTCATCGGCAGGAACAGCAAATCTGACCTTCACCTTTCGCCAGATGGCATACCCCTGAGCCTGGATATATGTTTCCATTCGGCTCTTCCAGAAAGGGTAATCCAGGCCATCAAAGACGGGAGGCTTGGTGGAATACTTATCAGTTGCCATGGCTCACAGACCGGTTAAAGATCTATCGAGAAGAGCTAACCGGCTCTGATACCAATTGTAGGACCGAAATGGCAACAGAGGGGGGTGAATGGTGCCTTAAAAATTAAGATCCTCCCCTCTCAAGTGTCCACACAGCAATCCAAAACCCTTTGATAAACAAAAGATGTGAAGTGAATCAAATCCAAAAAGTTAAACACAAACTGGGCGGTTCTGTCAAATATCGGAAGTTCCGATTGTACCTTGCGGTAGTTCCGCACTGCGGTAGTTCCGGTCTTCCAGTGCGGAAGTTCCGCATGCGGTAGTTCCGGTGTGTAAATAGCGGAAGTTCCGATTGTCCTGACCGAAGAACAGCACGTACTGAAATTTGCCAAAAATCTGAAATACTCACAATTTGCTGCTCTTCTCGGGTCAAGTTTTATAGGACATCATCCTAAACAATATCTTGACCTCATTGAGAAGGAATCGTAGACAAAGATTCATTAATCAAAGCAAAGTCGGATTTCTTGAATATTTGGCAAGAAAGACCAAAAACCTTAAATTCGCATGATTCTTGGATTCTTGAGTGATGAAACTTTGAGGGTAGCTACTTAATAGCCTGTAGATTCAACATGCCAAGTTTCATGACATCTCAAGAAGGAAAACAAGATTTTCATCCAAGACCTAGGTACGGGAAGGAAGAACAGATAAAAACCAAACTCAAGAACTAAGCTTCCAGTTGATTTGCTCTTGGGAAAGTTGATCAAATGATCTTGTGGTACCATCCAAACAAAGAGCAACCCATTTTGGTACTTCCCAACAAGAATCAAGCCAAAAACCAAAGTCTCATGAATCAAGCCTTAATAAGAACAGAGACAAGAACAGAAAGTAAACAAGAGAATTTCATTCCTTGCAATAACGGATTACATAGACACAACCAGAGGAATGATTACAAGAAAATCAGTTCATCCTCTCCCTCTCCATCTCAACAACTAAAGCCACAAAGCAAAACAACCTCTCCAAAGGCTCTTTAGAAAAAGCTAACCCTAATGCTCTCTCTATAAAAAAACTCACCAAAATAACCAGGGGTTCACCTCTATTTATAGCTCTTGGCTAACGGGTCTCCAACCCGTTATGCCGGCTAAACCCTAACAGATCCCGCTTCCACTTGTGCTGCCTTGCGAAATTACGCTTTCGCCCCTTGTGCACCTTCTGGAAGGTCCCACATTCCTTGTTGTCCACGACTCGCAACCGCCTCGAGTGCACGCCGTCTTCGACACACCTTGACCGTTCTGACCTCAACGCCGCCTGCGTCTAGTCCGGTCTCCACGTGTCTCGCCACGACTTCGCCTCGATGCCCTGCAACCAGCACAGACAAGAAACACATCACATAGCATTGCTCGATATAATATAATCATCATTTGCATTTAACTCAAACTCATACACAACTAAAAATCAAAACAAAACACTCACTGCTCAGTTCTGCGCACAAACAGAAGTTCCGATTTCACCAAGGCGGAAGTTCCGATGATCGGAACTTTCGCACTCCCAGGTCGAAAGCTCCACACCAAACCAAAACAGAACACAATGCTCAAGATAATCGGAAGTTCCGCTTTCGCAGGGTGGAAGTTCCGATGATCGGACTTCCGCACTCCCAGGCCGGAAGCTCCGCACCAAACCAAAATAGAACACAATGCTCAGGATAATCGGAAGTTCCGCTTTCCCAGGGCGGAAGTTCCGATGATCGAAACTTCCGCACTCCCAGCCTAAGCTCCGCACAAGATGAACCACAATCGCAAGAATAAGAACGATGAATCAAATCACAAAATTTTCAACAACAGCGTCAAATACTCATCACTCACTTGGGGACACCTCTCACATGGTCTCTCAAACGTTGATTGTTTGAATGACATTTTCGACGACGATCCATCCTCCTTTTCGGAACAACTAGAGAAAGGCAAGCAACCCCTTTGACCATGTTGATTCTACTATTTTAATTATTGTACTTTTTTTTGCAAAATCTATTAATGATGATGTATAATCCTTAGACCTGAGATTAGCATGGTTTCCAACATGTGTAAAAGACTACACTTTGGGGTTGCTAAAGGCTACTACGTAACCGGGTAGTCATAAAGGTTGCTTTTGAATATGCTATGAAATATGCATAGGAATGTGACTGGTGATATATGAGATTTACCCCTCCTAACATAACAAGAGAGATGTCTCTGAGCCCCTCGATGTGGTCGGATAAAGAAAGTGTATGACCATGCCACTGATGGTCTAGGAGTTCGATCACATGAAGTTATCAATCACTCTATCGAGAAAGTATTGAATAGTCCATGGATGACATAACATCTCACCTAGAGTTCAACCAGATATCGTGAGGCAAAGAGAGAATACACGAGCTGGTTGTTCAGTTCGATCAGATACGCACTAGTCGTATGGTGATACGAGCTAGTCGTAGGCTGGTCAAACATGATCACTAAGTGGTCGAAACCCAGTTGTAAGGAGTTACCAACTGGTCGAGACTAAATATGAACTGGTCGTAGGCTGGTCAAAATTGGTCGTAAGGAGTTGCGAACTGGTCGAGACCAAATAGGACCTGTTCGTTGATCATATTGCATTAAGGTTCGTCTAATATAATTTGTGTGTATTTGGGAATCTTTATATTCTGCTAGGTACCACTAACGACTCGTGGTCGAAAAAGGTTTTCGAGTCACAACCGAACTACACATGAACCTACGGGGTCACACACTTAACGGCTTCTGTAGGAAATTACTTTGCGGCTTATGGAAGGCCATCTTTCTCTTTCGATTGTACTCCGCAGTTTTCCTCTCATTCTCCAGGATGAGAGCTTTGTTAATGAGGTGATGGAATGTAACGTCCCAAAATTTGGCTTTTCAAAAATCTTTTAAGTAGTTTAGGTCACTAGAAAATTTCACCAATTTTATTTGAATTAATAAAGCTTAATTAGAATTTTTCTAAATTAAAAATATTTAATTTGACTAATCTAAACATCAATTAAATAAAAATCTATTTTATTTGGCTTCCTTATGTTAAAAGGAATTTTCTGGTATTTCTGGGCATTTTTCTGGATTTTTTTGCTATTTATTCTATCTTATCGATTTGTTGCCTTTTAATTAAAATCCGAAAATCAGTTTTATTTTCTCTCTCCTCCCCACGTGAACAGTAGCATGCGTTATCGCCCACGTGATTTTCTCGGCGAGAGAGTCGCCACCAAACGACCAAACGAACTCGCTCGCTTTTGATTCAAAATTCAAATCTCTATATCTTTTAGCCGGTGCATATAATGCGATCCGTCTGCTACGCATCCGCTCTCGACATCCTCTTCCAATCCCCGATTTGCTTTTCCCGAATCGATCTGTGTTCATCGCAGTTTGCGAATACGAGTTCATCCGAAAATCTTCCACGCGAAGTTTCTCCTTCATCCGACGTCCGCCGGCAAACCGCTCGTGGCGTTGGGTTCGCGCGCCGTGTTTCACGCCATGGTACCATCCCTTCGCTTTGAAGTTCGCCGGGATTTCGTCGTCCGCCGTATCCCAACCGTATTCTTCGCGTATTCTGCTTCCTCGGTGAGTATTTCTCAAATCCGACCGCACCATTACGTCCGGCTCGTCGTTTCCTTTCCGTTTTACCTTTTCGCCGCTGCCGCGTCGCATCCAAACGCCGGCCATCTTGATCGCTACTTTTAGTCTGTAGGTTGTGCCTGAATTGTGTACAGAACGAGCGGTTCTTCTTGTATGAGTCCCATTCGGTCAGTGCTTAATCCTTCTCTGGTTCCTTTTTATTTCATCTCCTTTCTCTGATGGGGCCGCCAAGGACCACCGCCGGCCGCCGGCCATAATGCTCACCAGAGCCAGTATACTGTTCTGTATATGGTGTTGTTTTTGGTTGTGTCCGCGGTGGTCGGTTCCTTCTTTTAGTCCCTGTTCATTGTTCTTTAATGTTCGACTTGATCCTCTATTAATTATTTTTCATGGTCTTTTCTCGTCACTTTGCTACCCCATGCACTAAATATATATGCTACTGTTCTGTTGGCTATGTGGATTATTCCAACTTTCCAAGCCAACGCCACTGCATGACCGTCCCTACCCTCTGTATGTATATGCGTGAGTGCATGTCTTCAGTTCTATTTCTTTTCTGTCCTACACACAAGGCGTCTCGCTAATCGTAGCATTTATTCTGTTCTCATTAATTCTTTTCCCTAATCCTTGTTTCCCATCTCGGTAAGAATTCTTGTATCCATCTCCATGCGCGTGAGCTAGCCTCTGTTCCTGTTGATGTATATGTATGTATACACGTGCGCGTGTGTGTATATATATATATGTATGTGTATATATATATATATGTGTGTGTGTATGTACGTACGTTTGTATACATAAATATATATCTCCTCTCACTTCCTTGTTGACCCCACATGTCGTCCACCAAATAAAAATTATAATTATTTATCTCACTTACGTGCGGGTCCCGCATGTCAGTCAACCTTTGGTCAACCCTCCTCCATGAGCTTGGTCCACCGTGGACTAGCGTATCTCCGTGGACCTGGTCCATAGACCAGTGGCCCACATGTCAACCCTAATCTTATTTTCGAGAATTAATTTAATTCTTGAAAATCCTTTTATCTTATTGGTTCCACATGTCGTTCTGTCTACCTTATTTTTCGAATTATTTTTAATTCTAGAAATCCATTAATATCAGTCGGTCCCACATGTCATACACTCAATCATTCTCTAATATTTTCGGAATGGGATATTCTGATAATATTCCACTTGTCAGCTTGTCTCTCTTTTTATTTTCATCATTCCAAAAACCATATCTTATTCATTCGAATTCCGCTTGAACCCATTCAAATTCCTACATTCATCTAAATTCAATATCTATCTTCCAGTACCATTCAATTTCAATTTGGAGTTTATTTGATTTGTCTTTTGAATTGTGTTTGTTTTGCGCTTTCTTTATCGTTAGACATTGAAGCCCCGGAATCGTCCGAAAGAGCTGAAAAGCAAGGAAGTAGAAGATTGAAGATAAACAAGACCATCATTGCTATAGCAAGGCAAGTTATACCTTTGATCATATTGAACCCAGTTTTCAAACTACTTTGTTTCAATGTATTGCATTCTATTTCAAGTATTTATTTAAATGCTTTTGGGATAGTTATTAATCCAATTTGTTATATCCACCTTGTCTATTGTATGCCATGATCTTTTGTCACCCTAGGTTGGTTCATTATTAGTTGGTATTATCGTAGCACCAACGTGGGTTGGTTAGATACGATTAGACTGCTTAGCCATGCCACGAGTCATCATTTCATCTGAGTCGCAATTATAAACTTGACTAAGTGATTATGAAACCGTGATGAAACCGTGTGTGTTGTGTCTTGTTACTCGTTGATGGCATGTGTTGCACTTAATCAACGTGGTGGGAAAAGATTTAGACCGAGGCAAGTGGTGGATCTGTGTGAACGGTGGAGCCGTGTGCTATAAACTTTGTGATTTGGGTTAAAATTGGAAGTCTTGCCTTAGTCAATTAAGGACTTAACTTTGTGCGCCATTGAACTCGGCTTTCTGCATGCGACCACATGCCTAGTATGGTGGGCCCGACTTAGTAAGTTATGGAGTCTTGACATTGACAACTCAAAGTTGTATTTAAACCGTGTGATGGGTGGAGGTGTGATATGTCACATCGCGGGACAGTTCACGCATCCTCGCCCAACGGTGTGTGTCGCTCCAAGGGCTATGTGTACAAATTGGACGGCAGGAAAGCACATCGGGAGTGTCATTGTTTGAGATGAAGTCTCTGAAAGGTTTTGTTATGGTCAGTGCTGGCCCCACTGATTGTATCGTGTGGGTAAAGTGTACAGCCTCTGCAGAGTGTTTAATCAATCTATTCAAATAGCCGCGTCATCGGATATGGACATGCTCGGGAATTTCACACGAGGGGTAGATTTTCATAAAACAATTGGAAAAGGGTCAGCTGTATGAGATAACTTGTGCAGCTGTGTGAATAACTTGATTAGACTGTGTGTCCTTTGTGAAATCAATTGTTAACTTATTATTGCCTATTTGTTTTGAATTATGCTTTCAATCTATTATTTGTATTCAATTGCAAATGTTGCATTTCTGCAAAATAACCACAGAAGCCATTCCTTTGGAATAAGCCATCATCTATAAATTACATTATGTGGTATGACTTGCGAGTACGGTGTGTACTCATACTTGTTATAAACAATCAATGTATGGAAGAATCGTCACCCACAAGGTCTACCTCAAGGATCGTGGAGAACTAGGTCACGCTACCCCAGTCGATTGCCTGTGGGCATATGGATGGGCTTCACTGAAGTTATTCCGTTACGTTCCGCTGCAGCTTTATTGAGCTATTTGTCTTCTGAGACATTAATTGCAAGCTTTGACCTTAAGGTCTTTACTCTGATAATTATTGTTATTTGTCTATTTATTAGTCATCTTTGTATATGGAATTGATATTTCATCGATGTTGCCCTTTGTGTGCACTAGCGTGATCTCGGACTAGTGCAGTATACACAGAGGGTCCAGATTTGCATATTTGGGTCCCGACAGAGGTGGTATCAGAGCCATATCGACTGTAGGTCGTGACCTTAGTTAGAATGGCAGTGTTTAAGGAAAAGTTCAAAACTTATTTTACAAATGGAAAATCTCATGATGTGCTATTCTCATCTTGTCTAGATTCTATTCTCTTCCACTCTATTCATTTCTCATCTATATTCTTCCTCACCATTTTGAGTATTAAATTGGACCTTCTTGCCTCATAACTTCCATAGTTGTCATTATCGGTGCCAAATATCTTGGTGGATGCCCAGGAGCTGTTTTCAACAATTGTTCGAAGACCATGCAACCAACTACAATGCATCGACATCTCTCCAAGTGTTCAAGACAAGTTCGTCGCAAGAATTGAAGACCAAGAAGAAGTTGTACGTCGCCCCTATCTTTCTCCAAGATTCGCCTGCAAGGATCTCAAGCAGTCAACGTTGCATGAAGACCGTAACCAGTTCGAGTTTTCTTCAGACCAGCCATATAGGATATATCAGTGTTGGTTCCTCCCATGTGTTGAGCCAAGTAGCCTAGTTAAGTTACAGTTTAATCGACTAGACGATTAGATTTTTGTTTTCCTTTTTCTGTGTGTAGTTTGGCTGTGAGTTTTATGCTTCTTAATAGTTTTTCGGCTATTTCTGTGTTCCTTGGTGTTCCTCAGGTTAAACTTGCTCCCTTAGTAGATTGTCTTCCCTTACCTTATGCTTTTCCCTCTCATCTATTAGCCTGGTCAGCCAGCAAATGAAGAACCCTAGTGAAGCCAACCTTGTCAGTAGTCTTGAAATAGTCTGTGTCAGCTCAGATCTTGTCAATCCAAGTGGACAGTTGTCAATACTAGGAGTAGCAGATCCAATCATGACACAATTTTAGCAGCTCAGACTCAACTCATGAACGCGATAATGCAGGACATAAATAACCTGATGACCAAGCAGAATCAGACCACCGCCACTTAGTAAATTTGTTGAATCAGAATAACCAAGCAAGACGTTGTTCCATCACCAGTCTCAGTACCAAAGCAGACGCCAACCAGCAGCAATCTCCAGTGCCAGTAGTGACACATAAGAGCCTGAACCAGTCTCCCGTCACCCATAATCAGCTCATGTCAGCGACGATGCAACCGTCGGATAGTAGTAACTTTTTTTTTAATGATACACAACTCGTTACCATCCCAATGGCATACCCTCAGTTCAAGTTTGTGATGTTCATGATGACCAGACCACCTATCTTTGAAGGATCAGTCGAGCTCAAGGATGCAGAATCTTGGATTCGCACCATATAATAGAAGTTAATTATTGTGCAATGCAATGATAACGAGAAAGTTTTCTATGCTACTCATCAATTAGAAGGAGTTGTATTGGATTGGTGGAAAAACTTTCGCACCGCCGATCCGGACAAGTAGACCATCTTTGGTCAGAGTTTGCCCCAGCTTTTCGTCAGCAGTATCCAACATCAAGTAAGAGTGATCAAGAGGAACTTGCTATTTCGATGTCCTACATCCAAGCTAACCGTTGTCAGTTGAAGTGCTGCCAGCCAGATAAGTTAGAATATTTTGCATGTACCCGTTGTGGAGAAATAGGCTATAGTGTCGATAAACACAATATCAATTGTCCTAGTTGCGAAGGAAATCATTCCGTTGGAGAGTGCCCAATGAGTAAGATCAGATGTTTCTTATGTGAAAGCGATGATCATTGTCCTAGTCAGTGCCACATGTATTTAGTGTTGACTTTCGCAATACAATGTCAACATGAAAAAAATTTCAAGTCGAAGTCAGAGCATTAGCAAAAGAAGGCAAACCATTGTCAGTGCAAGATATGTCAACTGAAGGATCATAAAAGCAGAATGTTGACTTTAGTAACTAGCCTCGAAAGAGAAGCAAGTCAGATCGCCAAGAGAGTGTTTAGTGTGGTAAGCAAAGCCACTATGCCTGTGGATGCCCCGCAGCGCCAAGCTTCAACCCTCTAGGAGGATAGTCGTTCTGTCGTAGCCTGTCAGAAAAGTCGCAAGGTTCGACACATTTATGTTAGAGTTATCGCAAAGAAGATCACCACATCAGCCAGCATCCTCAGAATAACCAGCCACTCACTCCAGATGCCAGAATGTCAAAAGTCGTTTCGGTCAAGCTTGTAACACCCGGAGCAAGTCGTAAAACAGTAGGACCCGTTTGTCCAAAGAAGCAGTCAAAGAAGAGACGTTTGAAAGATGATGTTATCAAGAAAGCCTAGATTGAATATATCATATTATGCAGTTGTCTATGCAAGTGATCTATACAGCTTGCAACCAGATCAGAAGTCAAGTTTGTCTTTTACTTGGTACCCAGGATCAGCCAACTCTAGAAGGATTTACATCATGGATGATATACGGCAAAAGTTGCCAATGAGTTTGCAAAAATGATACACTTGAGCAGATGACTTTCTCAGATAAAGGTAGTGTTAAATCAAATTGTCAGCTTGGCAAGCACCAATGTTGATTGTAAAGTAAATTGTAGCACAAGGATGTGCGAGAATTTTAGTTTATTCAAGAGCAAATCCCCAGAACCTCAGAATCAGCATGTTTGAGCTATGAGAAAGAACTGCAATATTCTTTAAGATCGACCATGAACAAGACAGTGTCAGTTCAAGATGAGTGAGACAATTGTTTCAAGATAGTCAAGACCCTCATCGTTGTAAAAGGACAAGTTCACCCCGATGCGCTGTATGAACTAAGTAAGTGAGAATTTGTAAATGATCGACATTACTCCAAAGTTCGTACTACCAGCTACCAGAAAGAACCTTAATAGCTTTTGTCACAGAACATCTAAGAATTTGTATGTTACGGAGTTTCGCCAACACTTCCTAACAGCTAAAGTTTCAAGAAGTGAATTATGCTCGCCATAATTCAGAGTTTGCTACCATGGAGCAACAAAGAATGGTTTGGTTGGATTAAGAATCATGAGTTTGGAATCCGTTCTCCCAGGTCAGATGGGTGGTGATGTTTTGAATCGGAAGAGTTACCGGAAGAACTTGTTGATCAGTGAAGAGTCAGCTAAAGTTACCTGTGAAAGCCAGAAGTTGAATCTTGAGTTAGTGCAAGAGTATATTTGTTGAACCCCAAAGTTAAACCGATGCTAGAAAATTTTTGTTGAGAAGACAGTAAGATGACAGTTTTATCAAGGGAATCAGTCCTCACATGAAGTAAGGTAAAGCATGAGAACCTGCCTAAGGTGAACCAGGTGATCCACGAATCAATGAGCATGTTTGCATTTTGCTCAGAAGAAATTTAAGTTGTTGATGTTCAAACCAACATTTGAGTGAAAGCATTCCATTCCCTCTGAAAGTACCAAGGTGTACATGGATCTCAAAGTTGAATTGTGGTGATCCAATAAGAAGCAAAAGGGTCACAGAATGTGTTACCATGTGGATGGTACATCAGAAAGTCGGCTAGTATGTCAAAGTCTAGACAGAGTACTCCTATCTTTGAGAATTCAAGTATGGGTTTTTCCAGGACCCAATTGAGATGTAATTTCTTGAAAAGTGATTGTTGAGCATTTGATAGAAATTTGCCGCTTCAAACCTGTCAATATCACCTAGTTTGGAGGCTATCTAGCGAGCAAATCGGCCACGTGTTGTATACGACAGAAATGGTATTCGCCAGAATTGGTCTAGTATCAGATCAACAGAGATTGTCAGTGTGCATGATATGCCAGAAGGAGTCAGTGTCAGACCAACGATCCCAGTGTACCTCGTGTTAGTGACAGAGTGTGTATGCAGCCTTGGATGTTCATTCAGTTAAGTATTGTGTATCACCCTGAATCAGTGGGCAGATTGAAAGAGTGAGTTTGTGCTTAAACTCATAGTACCAAGTCGAACAAGTAGGTGTTGTGTGCTGAGTTCCCCTACAACACCAGATGTTAGCCAGTTTGGGGTTGCCACCATTTGAAGTTCACAGTGGTTGATCATGTGAGTCATCGCTTAGCTAGAAGCAGATCAGATCACAAAGTATGTGGATTTTGCATTAATCATGAAGCAGAAGGTCAAGTGAAGGACCGAAATGGCAACAGAGGGGGGGTGAATGGTGCCTTAAAATTAAGAACTCCCCTTAACTGTATTTAAACAAGATCTACAAACCCTCTCAAGAAGAGTAAAACAAAATCAGAGAATTAATCATAAGTTCCAATTGTTTCACAATAATCGGATGTTCGATTTTACCGTGCATACTTCCGCACTCCGTAGTTCCGGATCGGTCGCGAAGTTCCGCTGCGATATATTCGCTATGGACAATCGGAAGTTCCATTGTCCCGACCAAGAACAAGGCGCCGGGTTTCTTTTCAAAATCCAAAAACTAAATCTTGAATGCTCTTCTCTGGTCAAGTTTCACAGGACATCATCCTAAACAACATCTTGACCTCATGGAGAAGAATCGCAAACAGATATTCAATAATCAAGCCAAGAACGGATTTCTTGAAGAAGGGGCAAGAAAGACCAAAACCAACAATAAACGAGATTCTCAGATTCTTAGCTCATGATATGCCAGAAGGATGTAATAGCAATATCAAAACGACTCTAGATATCAAGTTTCATGCTATTTCATAAGACGAATCAAAAGATATGCCAAAACCCTAGATATTAACCATGAACAGAGAGAGGAGGAGTTGCAAAATCAAATAATCAAAACCCTCTGATTTCATTGGATTGAAACATGAATTACAGAGGTAAAGCAAAGAGGAATGATTACAATAGGTTTCAGTTCATACTCTCCATCTCAACAAACTCTCAAAAAGCAAAACACACCCTTTTGGTGGAGCTAACCCTAATTTCCTCTCTCAAGGTCTAACCCTAGCACCAGGGGTTCATGTCTATTTATAGCCCTTGGCTAATGGGCCTCCAACCCATTAAGCCCGCTACACCCGAACGGAACCGCCTCCACTTGTGCCGCTTTGCGAAAAGACCGTTTCGCCCCTTGCACACCTTCTGGAAGCCTCCGTCTTCCTTCTTGTGCACGACTCGCAACCGCTTCAAGATTCACGCCGTCTTCGACACATCCCGACCGTTCTGACCTCAACGCCTCCTGCGCCTAGTCCGGTCCACGTGTCTCGCCACGACTCCATCTCGATGCCCTGCAGTCATCACAAGCAAAAACACATCACATAGTATTGCACAATATCATAGCATCAACATTTGTATAAGACTCAAACTCATACAAGATCAAAATCACAAATTATCCTTCTCTGCACAGTTCTGGACACAATCGGAAGTTCCGCACTTTACCTTGCGGAAGTTCCGATTTTCGGAACATCCGCACTTGTCAGGATTATCGGAAGTTCCGCGCTTAACACTGCGGAACTTCCGATCTTCGGAACATCCGCCTTTCCAGATTTTTCAAATCCGATTATCATCTCAGAGAACACTCAATGTCAGATTTATCGGACACTCCGCTACCCCTTGTGCGGAAGTTCCGATTTCCTTCAGCCGAACTCAAAAACCCAGGTAAATCGGAAGTTCCTATTTCCAACGCCGGTACTTCCGATTATCGGAACTTCCGCTCCATACACAGCGGTAGTTCCGATTTTCCTGACTCAGCCCAGAAACAGTCCAAACCGAAAAACTCAACTCTCAATCTAATCAATACACTTGTCAAATACTCATCACTTAGAGTGGAGGACCTCTCACATGGTCTCTCAATCTCCCCCTTGATGAGTATATTGACAATTACCGAAAAAGCATAAGATGAGTTTGAGTTTACAGTCAACCAAGGTCTAAACAAGAGTAGTTAAGCTCAAGACCAAGTTGACAAAAAGAGAAAGACTTGAGATGAAATGAAAGAGCAATTTTCGCACAAAACAAAACACAAGGCTTTTCTCCAGAAGGCTTTTTCTCACAAAAATTCTCCCCCTTTGGCAATAAAATCATCAATATGTAGAAAAGGGAGGAAAAGACTATATGATGTTCATTTTAAGCATTAGGAGCCATGTAGATTATCCAAAATGGCTATTAGAGTATTACACCAAGCCATAACACAGAAGAATGCTATCAAGATCATGACAATTGATGTAGAGAATAGCTAAGAAAGAAAATCCATAATCTGATTAATGAACCAATTCTTTAGCAAGTCAATTAAACCAAGATTGCAGTCTAGCTAAAGGTATCTAAGGATGATACAAGCCATGTCAAATAATCTAAGTTGAACCAAGAAGACTCATATCGAACAGTTTAGAGTGCTACCAGTTGAAGAAAGACTCATTTTATCTAGAACTTGGTCTCTTTGATGATAAGCAATTTTAGCACATTTTTCTTTTTCTGAAGACTTTTTATGGTTTTATATCAGTCAAGCAAGCTCTGGACTAGGTGCCATCCACAACTGCCTCCTAAGCTTTAACCAATTTTTTAAATCTTAGCCATGTGCTAGATCCCAAGCCTTATGCGACCACTCCAAGCAACAGACTTAAGGAGGTGATCTTAGGTCATCCAAGGCTCCCCCTGAGTTCATGCCTAGTGCAATGGCAAGCCGTCTCATGAGAAAGATTTGGTGAGATCAGTTTTTTCGCACAAAAGAGATCATTTTTGCTTTTGAAGTTTTTAGACCAGCAATTAGAGATAAGTCATGATTCTTAACAAACTGACATAGCTTACTCAAAAGTTCAAAAGAGATTCAAGACTCAACTCAGCCTACTTGACATGGCGAAAATCATAAAAGGATAGCTTCAACCAGACTAGTCTCAAGAGCTTATCATGACAAGATTTTAATTCAAGTGTAGCATTTTTAATCACCTTAGCATGGCAAAGACTAAACTACACATAAAAAGTCATGATAGATCTAGCAGTTTTAGCATAAATCATGGCAAGATGTAAAACAGTGAAAACAGATCATAAGGGATAATAAACAAGGCTCCATTTGATTATAATGCAATGCAGGATGAAATGCACGAAAATCCAGATTCCCTTCAGAATGAGATGCATCTTTTAATTCAGGTTGAGTTATGACAAATTTAAGAACTGGAATAATCAAGATGAACTTCCCCTGAACCAAAAGAACAAAAATGAGAAACTGATAAGAGAAACAGAATAGGCAGTCCTTTAGAGAAAACT
This sequence comes from Hsuehochloa calcarea, assembly GCA_036346395.1. Lineage (NCBI taxonomy): Eukaryota > Viridiplantae > Streptophyta > Magnoliopsida > Poales > Poaceae > Hsuehochloa > Hsuehochloa calcarea. The sequence continues at coordinate 18,770,907 of CM070599.1, read as the reverse complement.
ATCGCTCAGACAGGTTCTTATCTACCCCATATGATTCTAGGACTATCAGCTGAACAATTCATACACTAAGGAGCAAACACTGTCCCTGTCTACCCAAGGGTGGCCCGACCCCTGCTAGAACCTATAAGAAGTGAGTAAGCTCTACTTAGAGAAGAAAGAGACAGCTAATAAGCAGCATCCTAGAAGCACAAGATAAGAAATAGCAGTCAAAGCAATTTGGCAAGAGAACCACTCTAACCTATGTTGGAAGGACTTCGACCCAAAATATAAAAAGAAATGCAACCAGAAAGGAGTAATAGTATAAGTATAATATAATACAGTAGTAGCACATAGCTCCCCCTCACAACAGTCCGTAAGGACAAACCACCCAAGCTCTCCTCGCAGAGCTGAAAACCTAGAGCTATCCAAAGGCTTAGTAAAGATATCAGCCAACTGGTGCTCACTCTCCACAAACTGGAGCACAATGTCACCCTTCTCTACATGGTCTCGAAGAAAATGATATCTGATATCAATATGCTTGGTCCGAGAATGTTGCACTGGGTTCTTGGCAATGCAAATCGCAGACGTGTTATCACAAAAGAGTGGAACACAGTCGATAGATAACCCAAAATCCTGCAGGGTCGAGACCATCCAAAGCACTTGGCTACAAAGAATCGGTCGCAACAACGCGTGCTCGGCCTCTGGGATGGGTAACACCGGATTGCTTCCTTGAAGACCAGAGACAAGAGAAGTGCCAATGAATTGGCAAGTGCCAGAAGTGCTCTTCCTATCTATCCTACAGCCAGCAAAGTCTGCATCTGAAAAAGCTCTAAGAGATAGACAAGAAGAGGAAGAGTACCAGATACCATAGTCAATGGTAGCTCGAAAGTACCGAAAGATGCGCTTCACCGCCTGGCGGTGAGATACGCGAGGAGAAGCCTGAAACCGAGCACAAAGACACACAGAGAAATGTATGTTAGGTCTCGAGGCTGTGAGGTACAAGAGAGAGCCAATCATGCTCCTAAACTCCTTTTGATCAACAGGTTCACCGTCTTCATCTGGGTCAAGAGATGCAGAGAAGACATTGGAGTTGAAACTGCTTTCCATCGCTCATGTCGAAGCGCTTCAGAGGTCTCGAGTGTACTTGCCTTGGTGCAGAAAGGTACCCTCCCGAGTCTGTTTGATTTGGAAGCCAAGGAAGAAGCTCAACTCGCCCATCATGCTCATTTCAAACTCCGAGCTCATGACATCGGAAAACTGGGAAACGAGAGCATGCGAGGAGCCGCCAAAGATAATGTCATCCACATAGATCTGGACGAGCAGAAGATCAGTGCCAAGACGGCGAATGAACAAGGTCTTGTCAATTTTACCCATTTGAAAGTCATGACTCAACAGATAGGACTTAAGCCTTTCATACCAAGCTCTGGGAGCCTGTTTGAGTCCATACAAAGCTTTGGAAAGCTCAGACATGGTTAGGTATTTGGGATTCTCGAACACGGAGGTCAGTCTAACATAGACTTCTTCCTCAATAAGGCCATTGAGGAAGGCACTCTTGACATCCATCTGTAAAGCTTGAAACCCTTAGAAGTCGCAAAGGCAAGCGATTCTAATGGCTTCAAGTCTAGCTACAGGGCAAAGGTTTCGCAAAATCTAGACCTCAACTTGGGAGTACCCACGAGCTACCACCTAGCCTTGTTTCAATGACTAACCCATCTTCACTTTGCTTGTTCTTGAACACCCACTTAGTCCCAATGATATTGTGACCTTGCGGAGGCTCAACAAGTGACCGCACCTTGTTTCTTTCAAAGTTTTCCAATTCCTCGTGGATGGCGTTAGTCCATGACTCATCGTAAAGAGCATGACAAACGCCTTTGGGCTCAAACGAGGCAACAAAGGCGAATGGAGACAGAATAGAGACATGCCGCTTTTGAACGAGTGACTCGCTCAAAAGATCTCCAATGATCTCGCTCAAGGATGGTCCTTTGAATGTGTCTTGGAGGTCCAGGTGAGATGAAGAAGTGGCCTCTACCTCATTAGCGATGAGATAGGAACAGAGCCACTAGCTTCGAAGAAGCGAAGGTAGGGCCGATCTCCTCGAGTGCGGTGGAAGAAGGCACCTCAAGAGGAGGAGAAGGAACTGGATCGCTAAACAACCTCATCTCCATCCTCCTCATCGTCCACAAAGATGGACTCTGCATCGCTCTAGAGAACTCGAGATATCGTGCCTAGTCCCGGACCGCCTCGTCAAGGTCACTTCACTGTGTTTCTACCATTTTGCTAGACTCGCAGCCTGCACTCTATAGGCACGAGAAGAAGGCGAGTAACCCGTAAAGATCCCATCACAAGATCGTGATTCGAACTTATCTAGGTTCCTGCACTTCAAAATAAAACACTTGCAACCAAACACACGAAAATGCGAGACTGGTTTTCGCCCATATCTCAACTCATAAGAAGTGCGATGCAAGAGTGCCCAAGAAAAACTCATTAGAAACATGACAAGCGAGAGTAATGGCCTCACCCAAAACTTCCTAGGTGTAGAGTACTCATCAAGCATCGCCCCGCCATCTCGACTAAGGTACGGTTCTTCCTCTCCACAACGCCATTTTGTTGGGGGACGATGGAGACGAGAACCGGTGCTCTACACTGCCTCACCACAAAACTCTCAAAGTAGGAATTCTTGAACTCGGTGCCATTATCGGTCATGAATTGCTCGTAATGCACCGGGAGCTCAACAAAAGCCTACTAAAAGACCACTTAAAAGAGTAAACGCCTCATCCTTCGAGGCTAAGAAAACACCCAAGAGTACCTCGAGAAGTCATCGACCACAACAAGAATGTACCACTTCCTCCCGCCGATCAAGACTGAGGACCAATCAGATCCATATGGAGCAGCTTGTCCCGTGCATCGATCATTGTCACTTTGGATCGAGAGTGAGAAGCGCAACCATCTTGCCGTCTTGGCATGGAGAGCAAACTAGATCCTTGACCATTTTGAGTTTTGGCAAACCACGAATGAGATCGTGGCACGACTCGTGTCAAGTGATCAAAGCCTATATGACCTAGTCTCCTATGCCGAAAGTCGATCACGGAATCGAAGCAATTAAACACCGGAGAGGATCACCAGAAGACTCAGAAAAATCAGCACGAAAGATCCTCCCATATCGAGAAATCCCGCAAACTAGACTACCCAAGAATCAAGAATTTTGCAATTGTTTTTCTTAAAGCTCACCTCATAACCGCTATCGGTAAGTCGAGAGACCAAAGCGATTATACCGCAGCCTTACTTACTAAGGCAACATCTTTTAAAATAAAGGAATTATTAATGCTCACAGTACCTTTAGCGATGACGCGCCCAAAAGAAGCATCTCCGAAGGTGATCGTCTCATCACCTGGAGCACGGGCTAGGGAAGAAAACCAACTAGAATCTCCACCATATGGCGAGAACAACCGAGTCTACAATCCGACCTTTCCTTCCCACCGGCGACCACGAGTCAAACAGAGTGAAGTCTCAAGATCGGGTGAATCAACATGATTTTGGCACCCAATACCGAGTAACACGTCGAATGATGAAGTAGTCAAGCAAGACCGACCTCTATCTACCCTACGCCTCTGTCACTCAACAAGTCGAAGATCTCACTGTTCGGATCCGATCGCTATGGGAGAGCGAGTCGGTGCCGCGAATACGCGATCTCGCCATGTAGCTATCTCGAAAGGAAAACGAGATCTACCCTCGTGACGGCGGAGATTACGCCAAAGGGAGCATGAGGACGAAAATCGTAAAACTCGTAAAAACCAAGTCCTCTATGCTGCCAAAAATCATCAGATGGAACAAACCTAGACCTCGTGTTGGTCTTAGGTGCACTCAAGATCTGGGGCTGACCCTGAATGTGCCTAAAAGACTCAACACACTCTCTACGCGCGATCTTGGCGCGCCTGAAGCAGTGATCAACCAAATGTCCATCCTTCTGACAGAAGGTGCAATGATACTTCGCTTTACGAGGGCAAGCCGCAGTGAAATCACCTTGCTGTCAGAAATCCTTTGAACAAAACCCGCAGATTTGAAATTTACTTTCTCAGTCCTGGGCTTAGTTTTGATCACACCTGGTGCTATGGTTCTGAGCACGACAGGTGGATGCTTCCTCATATCATCATGAAGGTCATATCCTAGACCCTGATTAAATCTGCAAATCTTTGATTGGTCTAGAATGAGATTGAGCTTCTTCTTGCCTCCTACAAACCTCTCGAGAGTGTTCATAAGGTACTGACACTCACGAAAGAGAGAGGTGCAAGAAGAGCAGGGGGAAGAGGGAACAGCAGAAGGTAAGAGAGCAGAAGAAGAACCAACAGCATAGGAAAGATTGGCTTGTGCATGCACAAATGACTTTGGGGGACAATCCTCATCGCTAGCGATTGGTTCACGTTGCTAGGCGTCTCTACCAAACCCTTAGACCTCTTCCCAGCACACACAATACAAGCAGATGATTGTGTTTCTAGAAGGTCCTTAGTTAGCTTCAAACATTTTTCATCTAAAGCAACCAAATCAGATTTTAGTTTGTTACATTGATTGCATACAGAGCTAACAGGGTCCTTAGAAGCATACTGAGCCAATTTGTTACTGTGATCAATCATTTCTTGAAACCGCTAGATACTGATTCTAGTTCAAATAGCTAACTTAGGACAGTTTAAACAAGAAACAATAGGCTCTAGTAGCGCAGCTTGAATTCAAGAATTTTGTGATCCGCCTGCTTTAGGTTCATCTTGAGATTATTACAATTTTCACAAGTCTCGAGTGCATCAAGCAACATGGTATATAGACCTCTAAATGAGTTGTCCTTAACCTCACACGAGGTGCAAAAGAAGTCTCAACAAAGAAGAGACGAAGGAGGTGCTACCCTACTCATCTCTAGTTCAAGAAGAAGACTAATGTTCTCCACCTTAATCATGTCTAGTTCAGAGGACACACTATCATGCAAGGTCCTTAGTTTTTCCATGTCATCAAGCAAAGCACAGCAAGTGTCACAATCATCACGGGAGGGAGCAGATGTAAGTGAGGTAAGCTCCCGTGATAGTCTAGCTACTTCCTTCTCCAACTCAGTACACTTAGCCCTAGACTTAGCATGAAATCTACCTAGCTTAAGAAAAGCATCATTAAGCTGGTCGAGGTGGGACTAACCTCATCGAGTCGAGTACACTCACCGTCGTGATGTCGATGTCGCTTGGCCATGAAGCACATGCCGAGAAGTTGCCGCCGTCCTTGGGATCTTGATCGCCCTTTCCGTCATCGTTACTCCATCCTCCACCTCGCCGGTGTCCAAATCGCCGAGGGCGGTGAGGACGCGATGGAACCTTCTTCGCCTTCCCAAAGTTGCGGAACTTCTTCTTGCCTTGGTCAGGTGCTGAGGGCTTCGTGTTGTGGTTCTTGTCGATGTAGTCGTTCTTGCCCGAACCGCCATAGTCACCTTTGCCCTTCCCCAGCTTGGGACAGTTTTCTCGGATGTGGTTGGGGCCACCACACTCAAACAAATCACGGACCTCCTCTTTACCATCCCTCCTCCTCTTGTAAGCATGGGAAAACTTCCGAGCTAGGAGGGCTAGTTGCTCATCCTCGTCGCCTAACCGATCATCGCTATGTCACGAGAGCAGCTAGGAGAACCCGCAGACGACTCGTAAGAAGATCCAGAGGTGGGATCGGTGACTAAGGCCATCGATCGTGACTTCGACCTTCGAGAGACAATGTCAATCTCGTGAGTCTTGAGACGCGAGTAAAGCGCATCAAGAGTCGTGGTCGAGAGGTCCGTGCTATCCTTGATGGTAGTCACTTTCATCTCCCAAACACGAAGATCGAGTGCGTAAAGCATCTGTCGAGCGTTATCCGAGTCGGGTATGTAAGACCGACCGCTCGAGGTTGCTCAAAATCTTATGAAAACGCGAAAAGCACTCGCCAAGAGATTCACCAAAGAAGCATCTCAAATTTACTATATTCTCGCTTGAACTGGTCTTGTCGAACCGTCTTAATCGAGAGGTGCCTCATGGTATGCATCGAGGGTCACCTGGATGTCATAAGCGTAAATCAAATGAGAAATACGATCAAACTCACTTCGCCAAACCCTCAATGATAATGTTCCTTGCCTTAGCATTTGCCTCAACATCACCATATTTCCCACATTGATGTTCTCATCGGCAGAACAAAGAAACCCGACCTTCACCTTTCTCCGATGGCATACCCCGAGCCCGGATATACGCTTTCCATTCGGCTCTTCCGAAGGGTAATCCGCACCATCAAAGACCGGAGGCTTGGTGGAATACTTGTCCGCTGTTATGGCTCAAGACCGTTAAGATCTATAAAGAAGAGCTAACCGCTCGATACCAATTGAAGGACCGAAATGGCAACAGAGGGGGTGAATGGTGCCTTAAAATTAAGAACTCCCTTAATCAGATTTAAACAAGATCTACAAACCCTCTCAAGAAGAGTAAAACAAAATCGAGAATTAATCATAAGTTCCATGCATTGTTTCAATAATCGGATGTCTGATTTTACCCGACTTGTACTTCCGCACTGTAGTTCCGGATCGCATGGAAGTTCCGCTCATGATAGTTCGCTATGGACAATCTAAGTTCGATTGTCCCGATCAAGAACAATCGCTGGGTTTCTTTTCAAAAATCCAAAAACTAAATCTTGAATGCTCTTCTCTGGTCAAGTTTCACAGGACATCATCCTAAACAACATCTTGACCTCATGGAGAAGAATCGCAAACAGATATTCAATAATCAAGCCAAGAACGGATTTCTTGAAGAAGGGGCAAGAAAGACCAAAACCAACAATAAACGAGATTCTCAGATTCTTAGCTCATGAAACTTTGAGGATGTAATAGCAATATCAAAACGACTCTAGATATCAAGTTTCATGCTATTTCATAAGACGAATCAAAAGATATGCCAAAACCCTAGATATTAACCATGAACAGAGAGAGGAGGAGTTGCAAAATCAAATAATCAAAACCCTCTGATTTCATTGGATTGAAACATGAATTACAGAGGTAAAGCAAAGAGGAATGATTACAATAGGTTTCAGTTCATACTCTCCATCTCAACAAACTCTCAAAAAGCAAAACACACCCTTTTGGTGGAGCTAACCCTAATTTCTCTCTCAAGGTCTAACCCTAGCACCGTGGGTTCATGTCTATTTATAGCCTTGGCTAATGGGCCTCCAACCCATTAAGCCCGCTACACCCGAACGAACCGCCTCCACTTGTGCCGCTTGCGAAAAAGACCGTTTCGCCCTTGCGCACCTTCTCGAAGCCTCCGTCTTCCTTCTTGTGCACGACTCGCAACCGCTTCAAGATTCACGCCGCCTTCGACACATCCCGACCGCTCGACCTCAACGCCTCCTGCGCCTAGTCCGGTCCACGTGTCTCGCCACGACTCCATCTCGATGCCCGCAGTCATCACAAGCAAAAACACATCACATAGCATTGCACAATATCATAGCATCAACATTTGTATAAGACTAAACTCATACAAGATCAAAATCACAAATTATCCTTCTCTGCACAGTTCTGGACACAATCGGAAGTTCCGCACTTTACCTTGCGGAAGTTCCGATTTCCTAACATCCGCACTTGTCAGATTATCTAAGTTCGCGCTTAACACTGCGGAACTTCCGATCTTCTAACATCCGCCTTTCCGTTTTTCAAACCGATTATCATCTCGTAGAACACTCAATGTCGATTATCGACACTCCGCTACCCTTGTGCGGAAGTTCCGATTTCCTCACCAGAACTCAAAACCTGTAAATCGGAAGTTCCTATTTCCAACGCCGATTAGACATCGAACTTCCGCCCATACACAATGTAGTTCCGATTTTCCCGACTCAACCTGTAAACACCCAAACCGAAAACTCAACTCTCAATCTAATCAACACACTTGTCAAATACTCATCACTCAGAGTGGAGGACCTCTCACATGGTCTCTCATCAAGTGTCTTTAGTCCTAAAGGGATTGTAAGTAGCTCAGTTCAAGCAGAAAATGATGTATTGTGTAATCAGATTTTCACCCTCGTAGTCATGTTTATCTTCAGGATACCTGTTGAAGTTCTATGTTAATTAAGAAGTTGCGACATAGGTAATAGAGGTGTGTCGATCAATTCAAGATTCTAAAGTTCATACGAAGAGTTAGTTTGTCAACCTAAGCTATCAGTCAGCAGCAGAGTTCCTGAACTCCAGAAGTGTCTTCGAGCACCAATTAAGCAGTTCCGTGAGAAGCAATCGAGTTGCTAGAAGTCCTTTCCTACCAAGAGTCAGCTTGTCAAGTTTTCGTTGAAGCAAGAAGTTCAGCAAGAAGCAAGATGTTTCTGTCGCAGGTGTTCAGAAGAGCAGTTCCATCAGAGTCAAAGCAGTTGCAATCAAGAAGAGAACCCGAAGGCTGAGTTCCGTAACCTTTTCTATAGCCAGCCTGAATCTCGGGGACGATATTCCTTTAAGGGGGGGGGGAGGTTTGTAACGTCCCAAAATTTAGCTTTTCAAAAATCTTTTGAGTAGTTTAGGTCAATAGAAAATTTAACAATTTTATTTGAATTAATAATGCTTAATTAGAATTTTTCTAAATTAAAAATATTTAATTTGACTAATCTAAACATCAATTAAACAAAAATCTATTTTATTTGGCTTCCTTATGTTACAAAGAATTTTCTGGTATTTTTGGGCATTTTTCTGGATGTTTTTGCTATTTATTCTATCTTATCAATTTGTTGCCTTTTAATTAAAATCCGAAAATCAGTTTTATTTTCTCTCTCCTCCCCACATGAACAGTAGCATGCGGTTACTGTCCACGTGATTTTCTCGGCCGAGAGAGCTGCCAGCCGAACGAACTCGTTCAGTTTTTGATTCAAATTCAAATCTCCATATCTTTTCGCTCGGTGCATATAAATGCGATCCGTCTGCGCCCACGCGTCCGTCTCGACATCCTCTTCCAATCCTCGATTTGCTTTTCCCGAATCGATCTCAGTTCATCGCAGTTTGCGAATACGAGTTCATCCAAAATCTTCCGCCGCGAAGTTTCTCCATCATCCGACGTCCACGGGCGAACCGTGCTCGTGGCGTTGGTTCGCGCGCCGTGCTTTCACGCCATGGTACCAGCCCTTCGCTCAAGTTCACCGGATTTCGTCGTCCGCCGATCCCAACCGTATTCTTCGCAGATTCTCGCTTCCTCGGTGAGTATTTTCAACCGACCGCACCATTGCGTCCGGCTCGTCGTTTCCTTTCCGTTTTACCTTTTCGCCGCTGCCGCGTCGCATCCAAACGCCGGCCATCTTGATCGCTACTTTTAGTTTGTAGGTTGTGCCTGAATTGTGTACAGAACGAGCGGTTCTTCTTGTATGAGTCCCATTCGGTCAGTGCTTAATCCTTCTCTGGTTCCTTTTTATTTCATCTCCTTTCTCTGATGGGGCCGCCAAGGACCACCGCCGGCCGCCGGCCATAATGCTCGCCAGAGCCAGTATACTGTTCTGTATATGGTGTTGTTTTTGGTTGTGTCCGCGGTGGTCGGTTCCTTCTTTTAGTCCCTGTTCATTGTTCTTTAATGTTCGACTTGATCCTCTATTAATTATTTTTCATGGTCTTTGCTCGTCACTTTGCTACCCCATGCACTAAATATATATGCTACTGTTCTGTTGGCTATGTGGATTATTCCAACTTTCCAAGCCAACGCCACTGCATGACCGTCCCTACCCTCTGTATGTATATGCGTGAGTGCATGTCTTCAGTTCTATTTCTTTTCTGTCCTACACGGCTGCGTCCCTGCTAACTGTAGCATTTATTTGGTTCTGTTAATTCTTTTTCCCTAATCCTTGTTTCCCATCTCAGTGGTAAGAATTCTTGTATCCATCTCCATGCGCGTGAGCTAGCCTCTGTTCCTGTTGATGTATATGTATGTATACACGTGCGCGTGTGTGTGTATATATATATGTATGTGTGTATATATATATATGTGTGTGTGTGTGTATGTACGTACGTATGTATACATAAATATATATCTCCTCTCACTTCCTTGTTGACCCCACATGTCGTCCACCTAATAAAATTTATAATTATTTATCTCACTTACGTGCGGGTCCTGCATGTCAGTCAACCTTTGGTCAACCCTCCTCCATGAGCTTGGTCCACCGTGGACTAGCGTATCTCCGTGGACCTGGTCCATAGACCAGTGGCCCACATGTCAACCCTAATCTTATTTTCGAGAATTAATTTAATTCTTGAAAATCCTTTTATCTTATTGGTTCCACATGTCGTTCTGTCTACCTTATTTTTGGAATTATTTTTAATTCTAGAAATCCATTAATATCAGTCGGTCCCACATGTCATACACTCAATCATTCTCTAATATTTTCTAATGGGATATTCGATAATATTCCACTTGTCGCCTTGTCTCTCTTTTTATTTTCATCATTCCAAAACCATATCTTATTCATTCGAATTCGCTTGAACCCATTCAAATTCCTACATTCATCTAAATTCAATATCTATCTTCCAGTACCATTCAATTTCAATTTGGAGTTTATTTGATTTGTCTTTTGAATTGTGTTTGTTTTGCGCTTTCTTTATCGCTAGACATTGAAGCCCCGGAATCGTCCGAAAGAGCTGAAAAGCAAGGAAGTAGAAGATTGAAGATAAACAAGACCATCATTGCTATAGCAAGGCAAGTTATACCTTTGATCATATTGAACCCGCCAAACTACTTTGTTTCAATGTATTGCATTCTATTTCAAGTATTTATTTAAATGCTTTTGGGATAGTTATTAATCCAATTTGTTATATCCACCTTGTTTATTGTATGCCATGATCTTTTGTCACCCTAGGTTGGTTCATTATTAGTTGGTATTATCGTAGCACCAACGTGGGTTGGTTAGATACGATTAGACTGCTTAGCCATGCCACGAGTCATCATTTCATATTAGTCGCAATTATAAACTTGACTAAGTGATTATGAAACTGTGTGATGAAACTGTGTGTGCTGTGTGCTGTTACTCGTTGATGGCATGTGTTGCACTTAATCAACAGGGTGGGAAAAGATTTAGACTGAGGCAAGTGGTGGATCTGTGTGAACGGTGGAGCTGTGTGCTATAAAATTTGTGATTTGGGTTAAAATTGGAAGTCTTGCCTTAGTCAATTAAGGACTTAACTTTGTGCGCCATTGAACTCGGCCTTACTGTACGACCACATGCCTAGTATGGGTTGGGCCTGACTTAGTAAGTTATGGAGTCTTGACATTGACAACTCAGGTTGTATTTAAACTGTGTGATGGGCTGGAGGTGTGATATGTCACATCGCGATTCGTTCACGCATCCTCGCCCAACGGTGTGTGTCGCTCCAAGGGCTATGTGTACAAATTGACTACAGAAAGCACATCGGAGTGTCATTGTTTGAGATGAAGTCTCAAAGGTTTTGTTATGGTCGATCTGGCCCCACCGATTGTATCGTGTGGGTAAAGTGTACACCTCTGCAGAGTGTTTAATCAATCTATTCGAATAGCCGCGTCCTCGGATATGGACATGCTCGGGAATTTCACACGAGGGGTAGAGTTTCATAAAACAATTGGAAAGGGTCAGCTGTATGAGATAACTTGTGCAGCTGTGTGAATAACTTGATTAGACTGTGTGTCCTTTGTGAAATCAATTGTTAACTTATTATTGCCTATTTGTTTTGAATTATGCTTTCAATCTATTATTTGTATTCAATTGCAAATGTTGCATTTTTGCAAAATAACCACAGAAGCCATTCCTTTGGAATAAGCCATCATCTATAAATTGCATTCTGTGGTATGACTTACGAGTACGGTGTGTACTCATACTTGTTATAAACAATCAACAGAAGTGGAAGAATCGTCAGTCCACAAGGTCTACCTCAAGGATCGTGGAGAACTAGGTCGCTACCCCAAATGATTGCTCGTGGGCATATGGATGGGCTTCACTGAAGTTATTCCGTTACGTTCCGCTGCAGCTTTATTGAGCTATTTGTCTTCTGAGACATTAATTGCAAGCTTTGACCTTAAGGTCTTTACTCTGATAATTATTGTTATTTGTCTATTTATTAGTCATCTTTGTATATGGAATTGATATTTCATCGATGTTGCCACTGTGTGCACTAGCGTGATCCTGGACTAGTGCAGTATACACAGAGGGTCCAGATTTGCATATTTGGGTCCCGACATGGAAGCTGGGGAAGTCGTGGAGGATAAGTTGGCCCCTCATATCCTCGTGCATCTGTTCAACAAACCGGTCAATCTTCTCTTCCTTGTCGGCGACGTCACTTGGGGCGTAGCGGGCGAGCTATTTGAATTTGGTTATGTAGTCATTGACCGACATATGCCCTTGCTTGAGGGATCTAAATTCGTTCTTCTTCAACCTCATCGTTCCAGCTAGAACGATATTAGTTCTGAAAGCTTGCTTGAACTCACTCCATGGAATTGAGTGCAAGATGGTTCCTGTTCTGTTGCTATTTGAGCTTCAGTAATCTCTTCTGTGGCAGGGCCTTGTTGACCTTCGGTGTCTGCTTTCTCCTTCTCACGGACTCTCATTGGCCACAGACTTTCACATTGCAAGCAATGAGATAATTTTCCCACCAGGCAGCAGTGGTTCCCTTTAGTTGGTGGGTGGCGAAGTCCACTTTGTCCTCCTTTGAACATCTAGTGAGGCAGAGCTTCTTTTCGGTGTCCCTGAGCCAGTCCTCTGCCTCCAAGGGTTCTGTGGCGGATGTGAAAGTAAGAGGTCTTGTTATTAGGAAGTCTGCCAATTTAGAGTAGCGACCGGCTACTCCGGTCTGCTGGCTAGCAAGCAAGGCCTAAGGATCTGCGTCTGTTGGAACATAATTTGCGCCATGGTCGGGTTGGCTGGCGGTGGGGGAGGCAGATCTAGAATTTGACCACGGCCACGGCCGGCTGCAAAGGCACCACGGCTTGGGGCAGCGACTCTCCGGGGTGCCATCTGAGAACAACCTAAGTTAGGCCAAGAGGAGATATATAAGGGTTCACTAGCCCTTTAAGGCACACAGAAGACGATAAACCAAATGAGAAAAACAACCAATGCTACACAAAAGCTTTAAATGGCCACAACACAATTAATATTACAGGGAATTAAGTGTTTACATGACTTATAAAATATAGCATATAGGCTATGCTAAGCCATGACACCGACTACAAACACAACGTCTACAATAGGGGGAAAACAGAAAAAGAGTGCTTGCAAACCAAAATACTGCCTAGCAAGCACTGCTAGCTACCCTGGACTAGCCTACCTACTCTTCCATCGGGAGCCGGCCACTACCAGCGGCGTTGTTGCCTGGGGAGCAGGAATGGTAGCGACTTGGTGAGCAGGTGCGGGAGCGGTGGCTGCCGATACTGGGCAACGGGAGCAAGAACGAGAACGGCTGAGGCGGCGCCGGTGGCCAGCGGACTGTTGGAAATATGCCCTAGAGGCAATCATAAAGATGATTATATTTCGGTATGTTCATAATATTGGATAATATGTTATCATGTTCCTTGAATGAATCATCAATTCTATAGATCAATGAGTATGTGACTTGTTGGTGAAACTCTTTAACTTATATGATGTCGTTCTAAATGTATCCCTAGTCGGATGTCACTGGACGGAACACCAGTGACTCTACGACTAGCACATATATTGATTGATGACCATGTTTCACCGGTCATGGATATAGGGATATCGAATCAATAACGTGAGCACATGTTAGAGAACATGTGGTTAGATAGACCCACCTTGAGACACTATTGAGATTGCTATGATTCTATGTGTCATTAGTTGGTCTCAAGTACTCATGATGTATAAATCATTAGACCTGAGATCGACATGGTTTCCTAAATGTGTAATAGCACTATTAGGGGTTGCCAAACGCTACTCGTAACTAGGTAGTTATAAAGGTAGCTTTCGGGTATGCTATTGAACATGCAGAGGGATGTGACTGGTCGAATATGGGATTTGCCCCTCCTAACATAACAGGAGAGATGTCTCTAGGCCCCTCGTTGAGTTTGTCTTTTCTAAAGATTTGGGGATGTGACGTCTATGTTAAATGTTTGACGTCTAACAAACTCACACCCAACTCAGATAAATGCTTCTTTATAGGATATCCTAGGGAAACCAAAGGATATTATTTCTACAATCGAGAGGAGGGCAAAATTTTTGCTGTTGGAAATGGTGTCTTTTTGGAGAAAGAATTTCTTTCAAAAGGAGTCAGTAGGAGAAAGGTGCAACTCGAAGAAATTCGGGAAGCATCTGAAAGTGTTTTAACTCCTACTGAACCTCTACAGGACGAACAAAATATTGTTGAACCTGTAGATGAGGCATCAGCCCCACGTAGATCTAAAAGGCCACATCAATTGCCTATAAGGTATGGGCATGACGTATTATTGTTGAATAATGATGAGCCTAAGACTTATGAAGACACGATGATGGACCCAGACTTTGAGAAATGGCTTGGAGCCATGAAGTCCGCCATGAGTGACAATCAGGTTTGGAACCTGTCGATCCACTTGATGGTGTTAAAACCATTGAGTGCAAATGGATATATAAGAAAAAGATTGACATCGATGGAAATGTTCACATTCATAAAGCTCGACTAATCGCAAAAGGATTTCGATAAGTTCAAGGAGTTAACTACGATGAGACTTTCTCATCAGTAGCGATGCTTAAATCTATACGAATCATTCTAGCTATTGCTGCATATTTGGACTATGAGATATGGCAGATGGATGTCAAAACGGTTTTCCTTAATGGAAACCTAAGTGAGGATGTGTACATGACACAACCTGAAGGTTTTGTTGATCCAAAGAATGCTAGTAAAGTGTGCAAAATTTAGAAATCCATTTATGGGTTGAAGCAAGTATCTCGGAGTTGGAATTTACGTTTTGATGAGGAAATCAAACGGTTTGGTTTCGTCAAAAACAAAGAAGAACCTTGTGTTTACATGAAGGTTAGTGGGAGCGCACTTGTAATCCTAATCTTATATATGGATGACATATTATTGATTGGGAATAACATTCCTATGCTGGAATCCGTTAAGGCATCATTGAAAAATAGTTTTTCTATGAAGGACCTAGGAGAGGCAGTATATATCTTAGGGATAAAGATCTATAGAGATAGATCAAGAAGGCTAATTGGATTAAGCCAAAGTAGTTATATTGACAAGGTGTTGATTCGGTTCAACATGCGGGATGCCAAGAAAGGGTTCTTGCCTATGTCACATGGTATAAGTCTTAGCAAGAGTCAGTGTCCTTCGACAACTGATGCGCGAGACCGTATGAATGGTATTCCATATACTTCGGCTATTGGATCTATTATGTATGCCATGATTTGTACTTGACCAGATGTATCATATGCTCTAAGCGTTACAAGCAGATACCAAGCTGATCCTGGTGAAGGTCACTGGATATCTGTGAAAAATATTCTTAAGTACTTGTGAAGAACTAAGGATGCGTTCCTAGTTTATGGCAGTGATGAAGAGCTCGTTATAAATGGTTACACCGATGCAAGCTTCCAAACCAACAAAGATGATTATAGCTCGCAATCTGGTTTTGTATTCATTTTGAATGGAGCAGCAGTGAGCTGGAAAAGTTCCAAGCAAGAGACGGTTGCTGATTCTACGACGGAGGCCGAGTACATTGCAGCATCTAAAGCTGCGAAAGAAATTATTTGGATAAGGAATTTCATTGCTGAGTTGGGTGTGGTTCTGAGTGCCTCGAGCCCAATGGATCTATATTGTGACAATAATGGAGCCATTGCGCGGGCTAAGGAGCTTAGATCCCATAAGAAGTCCAAGCATATACCCATGTATTGTCATCTCATTCGCGAATTGGTGGATAGAGATGTTAATATATGTAAAGTTCATCCGGATTTAAATGTTACAGATCCGTTGACAAAGCCTCTCACACAACCAAAGCATGAGGCGCACACAAGAGCTATCGGTATAGATACTTAAATGATTGACTCTAGTGCAGGCGGGAGACTGTTGGAAATATGGCCTAGAGGCAATCATAAGATGATTATATTTTGGTATGTTCATAATATTGGATAATATGTTATCATGTTCCTTGAATGAATCATCAATTCTATAGATCAATGAGTATGTGACTTGTTGGTGAAACTCTTTAACTTATATAATGTCGTTCTAAATGTATCCCTAGTCGGATGTCACTGGACGGAACACCAGTGACTCTACGACTAGCACATGTATTGATTGATGACCATGTTTCACCGGTCATGGATATAGAGATATCGAATCAGTAACGTGAGCACATGTTAGAGAACATGGGGTTAGATAGACCCACCTTGAGACACTATTGAGATTGCTATGATTCTATGTGTCATTAGTTGGTCTCAAGTAATGCTGATGTATAAATCCTTAATGATGATGTATAAATCCTTAGACCTGAGATCAGCATGGTTTCCTACATGTGTAATAGCACTCTTAGGGGTTGTCAAATACTACTCGTAACTGGGTAGTTATAAAGGTAGCTTTCGGGTATGCTATGAAACATGCGGAGGGATGTGACTGATCAGATATGGGATTTACCCCTCCTAACATAACAGGAGATATGTCTCTGGGCCCCTAGTTGTGATCGGATAAAGAAAGTGCATGGGCATGCCACTAGTGGTCGAAGTGTCGACCACATGAAGTTATCCGACACTTGATCGAGAAAGAATTGAACAGTCCATGGATGACACAACATCTCACCTGGAGTTCAACCAGATATCGTGATGCAAAGGGAGAATACATGAAAAGGTCTTTTAGTTCGATCAGATACGAAGTAGTCGTATGGCGATACGAGCTAGTCTTAGGCTGGTCGAACATGGTCACTAAGTGGTCGAAACTTGGTCGTAAAGAGTTACAAATTGGTCGAGACCAAATATGAACTGGTCGTATAGAGATACGAGTTGGTCGTTAGTGATATGGACCTCGTCATAGATCATATTACATTAAGGTTCGTCCGATATATTCTATTTGTTTTTGGGAATCGTTATGTGCTGCTAGGTTCCGCTAACGACTAGTGGTCGAAAAAGAGTTTTCAAGTCATAACTGATTACACATGAACCTATAGGGTCGCACACTTAAATGGCTAGTATTTGATTTGGATGGTGATCCGAATTCTTGTAGGCCACGAGTTCCTAATGGGCCTCAAGTTCGTGACCCATCATGAATGCCTATATATAGAGGGGGTGGTGGTATGGGGTTTAGGATGATCTTTCAAAGAACTCCCGAAGCCCTAACAGCCACGCCTTCCTTAATCACACTGCCGGTTGGTGCTGATGTGGCGTACACATGGTGAACACGTGGCGGCCACGTCACCTCAGTGATGGTGAGGCTCTGGGCCCAAGGGTAACTGACGAACGGCTGCTCTCCGGCGACAGCGAAGTAGTGCAATAGGCATGTGAGGACCCACGGTTTAATCCCGTAAGAACGAGGCAACCTCGATCTTAAGGAAGTAACTCTGGGCCTCAAGTAAATGAATTCCACGTTAACTCCAGCTA
This sequence comes from Hsuehochloa calcarea, assembly GCA_036346395.1. Classification (NCBI taxonomy): domain Eukaryota; kingdom Viridiplantae; phylum Streptophyta; class Magnoliopsida; order Poales; family Poaceae; genus Hsuehochloa; species Hsuehochloa calcarea. Next base: position 18,753,396 of record CM070599.1, on the reverse strand, counting down.
AGTGGAAAGCCCAACCGAAACTAGAGCCCTGGTGATCATGCGCACTGCTCCTCTGCGAGCACTACATGATGAACGGTTCTCCATCGATTTAAGCACACACTTACACGGGTTAAAAGGGAATTCAATAACAGTGAGGATGAGACCATGTTGGCTCCCAAGATCAGTGACCAACATGCCCCAAACTCACCTTCAACATTGATCACATCCATACAACATTCATACATTGACAGTTCAAAAGACATACATCAATAATAGGCAAGTTTACAACTATTACAAGTGGCCGACCAACCAAATTCAAATAAGAATATAATGTAGCAGTGGAAGCAAGTTAAATAAACCAACAGTCCAGTATGGTGTGCCCCATAACCACTAGCAACCAAATGGGGATAAATAACAGCACTACTCATTAGTGTCGCCTAAATCGCACTAACGAGCTCATTGGGCTCGAAATCGTCGTCACCTGAAAACCAGTAGACAAACTAGCTGAGTACAAAGGTACTCGCAAGTCTTAGACAAACAAAATTAGTTATGCATATTGGGCAATCAAAGGATAGCATTAGTGGTTCTAGTTTTGTAGAAAATACAACATCTTACATTCCTACACCAACTAGTTTTCAAGAGCCAAGTTGTAAATCGTTTATTCAATAAAAGATTTCACAAGACATATGTAACAGTAAAGATCAATCAATATCCACTTTGATAAACTAAAGTGGCTGTCCACTTTGATAAAATAAAGTGCACGAACGTCCCATTCATGTCGTAACCGGTTATAACCATGTCAACTTTTAATTTTCAAGTCTAACGATGAAGCATACTTAAACCAAGTGTTGTCCATAACCGTGGACACATCTATTCAAATATATTTTCTCTGTAGAGGTGTAGTACCTTACCCACACGACCCGGCCGGTGAGAATCGAGATACGATCATTGTTAGCAAGAAAGCCCTATTGTGCTAAGTCCCCCCCATGAGTTGTTCCCATACTCAGTACAAGCTACAGATAGCGCCTGCTAAGTGGGCTCACAAGTTGCATTTGAATAATACCGATGTAATGTAAATAATTGAAATTGGTGCTCCAATGCACACTATAGAAAATTACTCGGCTCCTCTGAACAAATGATCGAACACAAATGTCCTCACACCACCATGGAATTTAACACAATAAAACCCCCCCTTACTTAACCGTATGGTACCCATATCCCGTGTGTGATAGCACGATCAGTACTTGGAGTGTAAGTCCATGGCTCAGCCCTTAATAGTCTGGACAAGACAACCACAAACCTGAGTCTCGTGCATAACAGCACCCACACTACAACCACTTGTCCAGACCCAAAACCATTTAACAATAACAAGTTTTCAACTTAAAAACTAGATATAACAATCTGGACAAATTAAATAAAATAATAATATTTTTCATGTGTCCCCCACAATTAATGAGCTAATCCCGTCCATTGATCTATCGCGTTATCTAGACCTGCAATGGCTAAGCATCCAACACATAATCTTCACATCATCACAAGCATCTATCTTAAGCATAATTATAAGGGAATAATCATGGATAACCAGCAAGTGTAGGACATAGCTAACTACTCACAACATAATGATATACCAAAAATAGCATGCAAGCAATATCATTGCATTTCAAACACTAGTGTATTAAAACTGGGATCAATATTATGCAAAAAAAAGTTCAAATGATGCTTCCCTTGTTGGAAGCTTAGTTGCTCACTCTCGGTGCCGCAAGAATCTACGTTCAATGCTTCGGGCTCTATAGAATAAAAATACCGATAAACATCGAGAAATACCACAAAAATCAAAATGCTCAAAAATGCATGATTTTTATACAGTAGCTAGTTTGTGATTTAATTTGAATTTAGGTGAAATAATTATTCCAATTGCATTTAGTATGTGAGTGTTATAGCCATTTGAATTTCAATGTCCCGAAAATGCAATTTATTCAATTTAACATTTTGGCCAAAATTGGTAGAGTGGTGGGGAGAAAAAGGGTTACATAGATAAATATAGGATATTATTATAAATGAAGTTCATTAAAAATAAAATTTACTAGCACTAGTTTCATCCAATTTTGAGTTAAGATGAATTAGTTATGTATTTTTGAAGTTAATCATATTTTTCAGTGTATAGATAAATGTATTTCAAATTTCTTTAATACTTTATTACTTTTCTTCAAGCAATTCCGCTTAGCCACAATCGATGACCAGCGGGCCCCAGTGAATAGTGTATTTGTTGGACCAAAAAGGCGACTAGAGGGGGGTGAATAGGAGCACTCTCACTTTTTCTCAAATAATTGATTCAATAATATTTTACTCTAGTAGCTATGGAAGATATGAAGATCAGTATATCAGTACAGCGGAAGACTAATATTGAAACCAATTTAAACCCGTAAGCAATACGACAAAATCAACAAGGACTAAAGCAATTCAATGCACTGCCGGTCGGACCGCTGGCTCAATGGCGCTATGTCCGATTGCCTAGCGGTCTGACCGGTGGCCTTGGGTGGTCTGACCGCTGGCCTCCAGAACAGATCAAAACAGCCCGATGACGAAGTTGCAAATAGATGAAACTTTTGATCTACAACTCCAAACTTGATGAAACTTGGAACACACCTTCTCAATAATATCAGGAACCTATTCCAATCGAAGATTATGATAATTCTAGGAAGAATAACGATCCTTTTCCATTTGATTGAAGAAGGGTTCAAAACCGGGTCAAAACGAAAACTTGATCCAAAAACTTGCTCGTGGGTGATTGATGATCTTAGATAGGTTCCCACACGTCACAGTAAGCTAGATCACGTGAAGAATTCAGTCAAAAACTCACGGATCAAAGAAAGACTCAAAATCATCAAATATAGAGAAAGAACGCATTGAGACAAGACATGATCAAACATTCCTTTGATTGATTGATATGGTATGGGCTTACAGCCTCTCCATCAATGGAGGAAAATGCTCAATCCAAGAGCACAAAAATCACATCAAACTATCAAGAACCCTAGCCTCCACAAAAGCTCTCCTTAAGAAAATTAGGGTTTACAAAAATAGCAAAAGAGACGAAGCGGAGGTGCAGCCACATCCCTCCCCTATTTATAGTGGAGGCTTAGACCTTCTAGAAGTTTGACTCAATTGGGCTCCTGTTAAGGACCAAAACGAACGGGACATATACGCACGTATTTTAATACGCCGTCTTTATCTCCTCTTGACCTAACTAGCTACACCTTGCGCCATCTTGCGCCTCGGATTAGCTAATAGGTCACCCTTGTCCATCTTGCACCACGCTTAAGTTCATTGACCTCACCCGGTATCGTCGATCGTTCTGGACCTCAGCTCTCCAAGTCTAGTCCCAATCATCCTCGCCATACACAACAATAGACATGTAAACCGAATTTGGGAACAAGTTCTTCACAACTAGACCCATGTTAGTCAAAACATGCATCATGCAACATATATGCCCTGAAACTCATGACTTTGACCTAACAACCGAATATCGCAGCCACAACGGCCGACGATCCAAGTGGAGACCGGTCAGAGCGCCCCCAGGGCCGGTCTAACCACCCACCTTGTCCGGTCTGACCGCCACCTATAGGCCGGTCTGACCGCCACCTATAGGCCGGTCAGACCGCCAGTAAAGACTTAGCCGAATTTTCTCTCTGGAAAACTGAAACCTACTGGAATTTTCAAACCAATAGAACTTTTGACTAGAGACTCCAAAAATTATGGGACCAGGTGTAATAGAATCTCCTCTCTTGCCTACACCCTCTATTTTTATCCCAGCTCAATCCCTCACTTCTGAAGTTGGCCGGTCCGACCACCGCTATGGCCGGTTGGACCGATCTTGGACCGATCGATCACGCCTCGCCGGTAAGACCTAAGGCTTAACAAAGATCAGAATCGTAGCGAAAAACACGCGAAACGATAAACCGTTAACGCTATTACCAATTGTCACATCATCCTAAGATCTGGAGTATATCCCCATGATATTCACATTATTTTTTTCATTTTATCCCTGGTTTTTCATTTTTCCGACTGACATGTGGGGCCCGCCTGTCAACGGCTCGGTCCACAACACAGTCCCTGGACCGCAAGTCTACGGGGCGGTCCACATTGTCCACGACTATGCACTTCACCCCCGGGCCCACATGTCAATCTCTCGCCTAAGCATCATTTGAAACGTTATTTCTTGTTCATGGGACCCACTTGTAATACACTCATATATTTCCTTAAGACACCATTAGCCACAGTAATCAGTGATTTACTTTTAATCACCAGATTATTGCCTAATGATGATGCTACAGTTGCCGGACGGCTTTCGACAACAGAGTGTTGGGATCTTCGGCGTCTTGCCGGTGCTACGTGCCACGGTGGCGCGAACCAACGGTATGGGCATGTGCACAATAGCCGTAAGCACCTATGGGTGGTATTCTCGACGGTTGAGCCAACCTGTACCGGCGGTGAGTCGGAGAGAGGCGGTGACGCCAATACGGCAAAGGTGCACTCGCGAAATAAAGCTCCGCAACGGTCAATCAGTGGGTGCCCGAGCATCTAAGGACTACTAGGAGGCTACTTGTGTGTCGGGCTGGGTCAGTGGAGCTCGGAGCTGGACCGGCGTCGGACGAGGTGACGGCGGCGCTACGGCTTCACGTGGAGGAGGCGTTCTGGGCAACAAGAAGAAACATGAAGCCCCAAGATAGCTCAAGCAGATTCAGCAGATGGTAGAGGAGTGTGGAATTGGGGAATGCCTCACGGGAATGGCGTCGAGGAAGAAAATGGTCCTCCCGGCCATCAATGGTAATTCCCCCAAATTCGTCAACTGCGAGAGCGCATTGCCCAAAATAGTTGGGGGTAAGCCTTAGGTATACTCAGAGACATGAGATGACGCGCAAGGTTGAGGATCAAACTCACCCGAGACCTGGATTGGCTTGAAGGCGCTCTTGGAGCAAACTATAGACACGCACCGGAGGCGAGGAGGACACGAAGGCGTTCCGGAAGCTACAAGCAACGGCGAGCGCCGGTATTAGGCAAAATGGAGAGTGCATCGAAGGTAGAGAAGAGAAGGACCGAGAACTCGAAGCTTACTCAACAATGGCGCCGGGGCAAGCTTCCCTCTCCTCGGTCAACAGGAGGAGAAGTGAGGGAGATAGAGGTGCTGTAGGGGTATTTAGCTCAGGGAGATGACAGAGTGGAGGCGGCGTGAAGTGCCGAAGCTCCAAGAGTGGTTGGGAGGGGCGGTGCGGTCACAGAGTCGGTTGGCTTGAGCAGGGGATGGCGGTCGTGTGGCGCAGCGCTTCTGCGTGCACCAGTGCGAGGTAGGGGACGACAGTGGCGCCGGGCCGACCAGTCAGCGAGAGATGGGTGGCGTGGGCACGGGCGGTCGTGAGGCTCGGCTCGTGGGTCGTCCGATCTAAATCGGATTGTCCACATTATAAAGGGTTCAGCCGAGTCAGGTCGGCTGGTCGGGGCTCAACCCAATGAACAGTAGGTGGGTTGGAGCTCGATGAATAGTGCAACCTTTAACTGAATTTGAATTTATTTGGTTCTGGTTTGACTAATCCTCAAAATATAGCCAAAAAAATCCTAAAAATCTGAAATAATTCAGAGGGGTTCCTAGGGTGACCTAGTATCCATATAAAATTTGAAACCCCACTCTTCATGTTTTATTTAGTATAATTTAAATTCAAACTAGCATAGGTTATTACTGGAGTTTGAATTTTCTATGGTTCAAATTGGGTTCCAAAAATTTGGAAAAAATTATATTAATTCGTGATAATTAATATAGTGTTTTAATAAATTATTTTCGGAGGATGTTCACATGTTTTTATAACTTATTTCATTTGGGAGTTCAATTTGTAGTGTATGTTTAACAATTGTTGGAGATTTTCTAAGTGCAATACCTTATGCAAATGTTTCAAAACATGATGCATGCTGATGATATGCATAATAAGCCCATTTAATAAATTGAGGATGTGACAAGGTAGAGGACGTGACATGGATCACATTGGTGCACTCACGGATGTAAGGGAACCAATGTGCTGGTCGATGGCGAGGTCGAAGTGGCGTTGAAGGTTCAGCCTCGACGGGATCGACGCTCTGGTGATGCTCCTGTGAAGCGAAGGTGTCAAGGATGTAAATCAGGTCCTTGCGAACCCGACGACAGCGACGGTGAGGCTTGAGGTGCTCCAGCGACGAAGGCAAAGCTCGTTGAGGCGTTGAAGGTTTAGGCTTGAGGAGTCCATTTTATTTTTCAAAGAGCATAAACTTGGTAATTTCAAAAAATTGGAATGTTACAAAGAGCAAAAAAACATTAAATCTGAGCTTTATGCTGATTTTGGTTGTCTCCAGTTCTATATTTTGAGTATATCATCATGTTTACGTGACATGAAGAAATTACATGTTTATATATCATTTTTGTCATTTATATGTGTTGGAAATATGATTTAATTATGATAATTACTACTGAAATTATATCTGAATATTTACTAAAACCGCTAATTTTACATCAGCAACCAAGAGGCCCATCGATCCACACTGTAATGCACTGATCCACTCATGTCTACCGCTCCACGAATGTGAATGTCTAGCCTCTCAAACCGGCAAATGTTGACCAAATGCCTGTTGACAAAATGTTGCTGCACCGTTTTTTTTGCTAATTGGACAAAGAAAGATGCATGAGGAGACAGGCTACATCAAGGATATACGAATACGCGGATCATGGATACTTTATGGAAGAAAATTCAAGGTAATCAGTACATTTGATCAACATCAAAGTTTAGGCATAGGAAGCGATCAAAGAACAAAATAGTGCAAGACTATCGCCAGCTACGTACCAAAGAAAAAGGGAGTCCGCACCATCACTTTCCGTGCTTACCGAGCTGCAGACAATTTAAGGACGGATTGTGCCGTGAGATAAAATTCGGCTTCCATGGGCTTGGTGTCTCTCCACAATTGCAACAGTGCCTATCAGAAAATGTAATGCACAATCTTCGGGTTCGAACAATTTTCCTAGAGCAGCATAGCCTTCAACTGTCAATAAGCATGATCTGCAAACAAAGGCCAGTGGTGCAATTTGTAAGAACCCAGATTTATTAATCCGGATTCCTCTGTGAAACCACTATACTATTTCCTGATCAAGAGATAGCACTTCACGCGCACATTGCTGAATCAAATCATACATGGTATAGAACCATACCATTCATTAATTTACAAATCAGAGTTTATATAGACCGCTTCGGGTCAATTTTTACAATAAAGGCCGAACAGTCCAAATGATTACATTACAAAAGTAGCGGAAGCAACAACGGAAGCAAAGAGGTGATAGCATATCTCTCCACAGGCAAGTGACCGGGGAACCTGTGTACGCCCGATATTATCCGAAACTGCAGGTAATATAGGAGGCACACAAGAACCAACGGAGTCAGCTAGACTGAAGTGAGATTAGAACAGCTAAGGACTAAACTACACTTCAATAACTCCTCGGTCTTTAGACTTCTGGATCCTTGTAGTAGTCGAAAGCTACAGGGTTCCTGTTTCTGAGGGTTGGGGAATGAGCGAGGGTGAGCACAACTACCGTGCTCGCGAGCCAACACAACAGGTACAATAATATACATGTAAGGCTTAACAAGGATGGCTCGGTTCTTTTATTTGCGTAAAGTAACATTTATAAATACATATATTAGAAAATCTTATCACTTATCATTTTAACCAAATTGTATTTTTAAAGAGATTAATTATGCAATAATTAATAACAGCAGAGGCTACCTCCACCTTCATGCTTATTTTTTATGGTGGTTACACCCACCTATTATGAACACTGGGTAAAATTTTTGTTTGTGCTATCGTAGCCTTGCCGCGATCCCTTCATTATGTACCCTCTATGTATAATGCACTAGTCCAGGATTAAGCTAGTATACACGTTATTAACATAAATGAATATTATTCCACACAAGATGAATATAAGAGTAAACGACTAATTTGAATAATAAATAACGATTTGATCTTATGGTCGAGTTTACAATTATGTCATAGAGATGGCTTATGGTGAACTAGATCTACTGTTTTAGGTTTAGGGTTTTGGATCTGGTTTTGACACGCGTGCATTGATGTGGTGATGACTCAGCCGACACACAAGCACATGCGCTGAGTTGGCGCTGATGTGGTGTACACGTGGCGAACATGTGGCGACCATGTCACCTCAGCAACGGCGAGGCTCTGGGCCCGAGGGTATTCGGCGAACGATGGCTCTCCGGCGACGGTGAAGTAGTGCAATAGGCAGAGGACGTGACATGGATCACGTTGGTCCACTCGCGGAAGTACGGGAACCAATGTGTTGGCTGGCGGCGAGGTCGAAGCGGCGGTGAAGCTTCAGCCTCGACGGGATCGACGCTCCGGTGAAGCTCCGGCGAAGCGAAGGTGTCAAGGATGTAGATCAGGTCCTTGCGAACCCGACGGTGGCAACAGAGAGGCTTGAGGTGCTCCGGCGGCGAAGAAAAAGCTCATCATTGATACCAGCGACACTCTACTTCTCCGACGATCTTCAACAAAAGTTTTAGAAATAGAACTATATCTTGTAAGTTCCTACACTCACCCGTGACCGTGGGCACGTCAGTTCGAACAGTTTTATTCTCTGCAGAGATTGCACATCTTTACCCACAAGAGATAATAATCTTGATATGTACACACGGTTCCTTATACATGTGAATCAAGGGGAGATTATCACAAGACCTTCACAAGACATCCCTCGGTATTTACCACACCCGCTAAGGTTTCACCTGAGTAGGGTTTCGCTCCCATGGGACCCGACAACTACTTACCCAGACCCCCTCTTGTGTCATACGACTTACGCCTAGGGTCCCGTAAGTCGTATACCCCAACCCGTAGCCTCATGGGCTCACGGCGAAGGGGGACCCTCCAATGGTGCAGCTCGTACCGGTGGACACCAATTAGTTAGCCAGGCCGACACCATTATATACTTTTGGTTGTACTGTTTTGCAATAGAAGGTCATCACAGGATTATGTCCTAAATATTATCTGGGCGGTTCGTACCACATACCAACCATTCTCGTGCTCGACGGCACCCACCATCCTTCCATCCGCCCAGATGGGGTATTAGCAAGTTTTTAGGGTTTTAAAGAAGAAGAAATCAAATTATCTCAACCAATTCAATCATTCTCCCAAATGACTGCCCAAAATAATTGTTATGATTTAAAGAATGATGATTTGGGGTAGTAATACCCTGGTACTTAAACAAGACTAGCATGACGTTTAAGTACAACCTATAACTAGTAGGTTACCATATATTTACTAGGGTGACAAGGATTGTGGGAGTTCAATTATCAAGGAAATGGTATAGTAATTGATTAATCATCAAATATGCATTTAACTACCTTAGGGTGTTTAACGTATATTTGCATAGGAAATTAGAGCATGCAATTTGATATTTTAAAGAACATAATTTGCAGAAAATGTAGGTTCAACATGATCAAAGTAATGACTCGCCTGGGCTATTTTACCGTGGCCTTGATCTTATTCAAAGCCTGCTTGGACAGGGGTTCGAAGTCTTGGTTCTACTCGAGTCGTTGATTCTTCTGGGCTTCAATCTCTAATTACGCGACAACGATCGAAAAACCAATAAATCCAAAGCACTCCAAAAGACCAAATATAACACAAGATCTTTAAATAAGATCGCGGAGGACGAGCTTGAGAGAAGGGATTGAGCGACATGGGGATGTTCGACAAAGTCAAACGACCAATTGAGCGAAAGAAGGAACGGCGGAGAAACTCTGCCGGGAGGGATAATACAAAGGAGGGTAAAGGTCGAAGGGGCTTTTGTAGGGATACTACTCATAGGATTTCGAAGATAGCAAGATTATACTGATTTAAATATTTTAATTACAAGTTCTACAACACCAAACATAATTGACAGATTAACACACATTCAAATGCCATGTTACAATAGGGATTCAAATGCAAGATCAACAGAGAACTTCAATTGCTAGGCTACTCCAATCACTTGCTAAACATCCTGCTGCCAGACCAAATACACGTTTCAATTGCGAGATCACAAACTACTGCACAAATTCTTGATTACCAGATTATACACAGATTTCACTCAATTATCAGATTACTATACAGAATTCCAAAATGTCAGATCGAAACAGATCTTCCAATTGCCATATTACATCCAGTGCCAACAGTCTCTGATCTGGGAAGCAATAACCAACAATCAAGGAACTGATGAGGCAAACAATCTCACGCACAAGCAATACTTCCTGCTCAACCAATAACAGTATGAAGGACCAAGATTTTGGTGGTAATTACTGGCAGTGATTTGGAGGCAATTAATCAGTCATCACTGCTGTCCAACCCACTGTCATTGCTGAGAGGCAGAGAGAGACGCTGAGAGGGAGGAAGAGCACAGGGAGGGAGCAGGGAGCAGGGGCAGGGGCCTGGGCGATGGTTGCTGGCGGCGATCGACGGCCGGGGAGACGGCGGGGACCAGCAAAAATGGAAAGCCAGCGGGGAGGGGATGCCGAGGGAGGTGGAGCTGGGGCCGGAGTGGCGACGAGAAGGAATTGGCAGTAGCAAGGCTACGATAGCACAAACAAAAATTTTACTGGACAACCAAGGAACCACCGCTAGAAATAGATCACAAGATTACCGCTAGACGCGCTTACTCGTAGCAGAAGTAGAGTTGTTGTAGCGAGTTGATGCAGTCATGGTCGTACTCATGACGCGTCTCCTCCTTCAAGTGGTCGTATTCGTCGTGCGTCTGCTCCTCTGAGTGGTCGTACTCGCTGCGTGACTTCTCCTCCGGCTCCGATGAATATCACGAGTTACTAAGTGATCTATAACTGATGATTCATTCAAGGAACACGATAACATGTTATCTAAATCATGAACATAATGAAATATCATCATCTCTATGATTGCCTCTAAGGCATATTTCCAACAGAGCTGGGGTTGTTGACGACGGCCGAGGTGGCGGCATGGGCGCAGGAGTAGGCGGCCATGGCGGCAGTTGGCGAGGACGACGCCGCAGGGGAGCAGGTGGAGCTAGCGATGGACCGAGCTGATGTGCTGACCGGGGCACCGCTGCCCCACTCGGATCGGTCGGAAGCACGTACGGGGAGCGGAGAGAATGACGCCGACGTCATGGCGACGGAAGCGACGACTGGAGGCAGGTGGAAGCAATGTGCTGCGGCGACTCGGGAGGGCATTGCGCGGTAGAGAAGGGTAGGTGGAGGCAGGCGCGGAGGTGATTCCGAATTTTAGAACATGGAATATTCAAAGGAACACTAGATTTCTCACTTTTACGTACCTCGGTGTGATGAATATTCAATTAAACACCATTATTGTTACCTTTAACGTCCTCCTCTATTATTGCAGGTGTTGTAGGTATCAAATTGTCATCGTGAAACCACGGGGCAGCAAGCATTCCATCCACAACCGTGGTTATCTCCGCGTCTTTTACTTCCAACGGTGCTGGTTGTTGAACAGTCAACTCATCTTCTTTAATATCAACCTGCACAATGTGAGAAACAACACTAGAAGTAGCGAGTAAATCGTTAATTTCAGCAGTAACGTCACTTTGGCTATCATCTACTTCCCTCTTTTCTACTGGTGTATCTCTCTCACACTCAATGGAGATGCTCTCAACCTCACGTATGGTGGAATCACACAGTTCACTCTCTTTATCATTTTCACTCAATTCGGCTTTGGCTATGTGGCTCTCATTCTCACATGGGTTTGGATACATCGCATCCACCAAAGATTGTGGGTCGGCAATGGAGCAATCTCGAGTAACCACAATCTCTTCATGAAGCAATGGAACAATACTACATGAAGCCAGGACCGAAGGTAAAATCCCATGCTCGGTCTCCTTCTCTTGTGTCACACAAGTGGACTTTAAACCTTGTCGCGGCCCTGTCAACTTTTCCACTAGGGAACGCTTGTAGTGGTAAGGTACAAAACGTGCATGCAAATGCTGTTTCATCTGCTCCCAGGTGATAATCGGCAATTCATGGCGCTCCATACGCTTACGAACAAATTGCTCCCACCAATGTGTGGCATAATCAACCAAACCATTGGACGCAAGTAAGAGCTTCCTCTCATTGGAATAGTTGTGCATCCGAAATATCGTATCAATTTTAAGCTCCCAATTAAGGTATTTTTCCACATCTGCACTACCTGAAAATATAGGGATAGAAAATTTGGGCTTAGTGACAAAATCCTTACGATGCCGTTGGGGTGGTTGAACATGGCACGTAGCTCCAAGAAGTTGTTGTTGATGTCCGCACGTAGCTGCGTAACCTCCTCCCCGAGGTTGTTCAATTTATACCGAACGGCCCCAAGCTCATCGCGCACACCATTATCACGATCAAGAAGTTGCTTTTGTAGCATCCTGCGCAAGCGAGTGTACTCCATCCATGTAACCGATAGATCCTCCTGATGACCTGACATGGCAAGAATTCACAAATAGCAAACGCGATTATATCCAGGTTAGTAAAACAAAATAGCTCTCTCTCTACGCTCGCAACTCACTATCCTGAAAACAAGACAAGCTTACCGTTCCAAAGTGAATCAAGGACTACAAAACGACACTTGTGGTAGCGAACGACCTCAACCCGGTAATGTATGAGCGTAACCAAGAGCAAATGTAGTACACGAACGGGTGTAGGTGGAGCTTGGTAAGGTATGTGTATAACCTATGCAAACTGATATTCAAGTTGTTGTAAAGTTAAGTACTGATCCAAGCTAGATTCTTTTGCCTATGTGCTGATCCAATGGGTTCAAGTGATAAGGATGAACGCACACGCAAAGACAAATGTGACTCAATGCAAACAAAGGAATGAGCTAGCGAGATGGGATCTGAAAATGAGATAAAGCTAGCTCGTTTTGCACCAAGTACAAATAGAGATGCTAGCCAATTGCAATTAAAAATAGCAGGGCACAAGATTGCTAAAAAAACTGACTACACAATCTGAAATAATGATGGGCTGGTACTCTAGCAACCAATAAAATGCATGATACTGTAGCAATCGGCAAAACAATTGTTTTTTCTCTCTTTTCTTTCTAAAAAATTGTGTTTTTGCCCTCAATTTTTTTATACTCTTTTTTTTCTCAATGCCGTGGCTCTTACTATTGTGCGGCTGCCTTTTTTTCTTCTTTTCTCAATGGCCGAAAGTGTTTTGCTACCCTTGTGGGTGCATAAGCCCAACAATTCAGCAAGGTGTAAACAATATTCAATAAGCAGCCCTAATACAATATCAAAAGTTAGTCTCACAAGATGAAAGGATATAAGTGAAGCGGAGTTCGGATGCAAAAGTTACGACCGAATTACAAACAGTGTACCAATTGAACTCGGATTTAACGAAAATTGAGTCAGGGACCGAATTTGAATTTTGGATTTTTTTTTGGTTTTTTTGGAAGGAAACAAGGAACAAGGTACGTAAAGGAAACACTTAGATCAGCACTAAATAAAAAATTCTAATGGACTAAAACCTAACAAAACTCACAAGAAATAACAGATTAAAACTAGGGTTTGGAATTTTTGTGTTGCAATTTTTGGTTTAATGGACTATAGGACAGAAAAACGAAACTAAACTAAGGGTTAAAAAAAACTCTCACCGAGTAAACCTAGAATCTGATACCATATGATACGGGAGAGGCTCGATCTTCTCGGTGAGGAACCGTGGATAAATAATGTGAAGTAGACGACGTCGTTTGCTGAACACTTGTGCCAATGCACGAACCCTCAACTCTTTGGAATACGCCCAAAACACACCAGATAGTTGTTCGTCGCGAGACCACAAACGACGAATGCCAAGTCTCCAATTCCCAATGGAACGATGGCTTGACCTTGGATTGCAGAATGAATCAATGGATCGCCTAGTCCTCTCTCAAAGTCCTCGCATGAACTTTAGTTTCGAAAGAACAAGAAATAGCTATGTTTCTATTCTTATGCATAAACTGGTCTGAGGTTACAATGGGGGTCTAACCCTTAATATATAGTTTCCTTATCCTCCTCATGGCTGGCCAAGATGCCCTACTCCTACTCTAATTCGGAATTAGAACTCCTACTCCAATTCTGACACAATCTATAAAAAAAAGGAAACTCTAATTTTACAATCATTATATTGTTTTGGTCATATCTTTTGACACGTGAGGAATTTCAGAGTGAGGGAGGATCCATTGGATCGGGCTTGAAGTTATCTTTCCAACAAGCCCAAGAACACTCAAATCGGACTCCGTTTGTGAAAGTTATGACCGTTTTACTCCGGAAAGTTATGAAACTCAAATTTGATTCTGAGTTGATTCTGAATTTGATTTCGGTTGGGGTTGTGGGAGATCTGAATTGGTCTTGAAAATGTTATCCAGAACTTGAGCTTTAAGTTCTTGTCTTCTTCCCCTTTTGCTCTCCCATCACACGGGCTTTTTCGCTCCTTTATCAGCCCACATGGTCTGCTTGACTTTCTCCTTCCCAACCGTTTTGACCTTCTTGTTCTTCATCACTAGCCAACAAATATGGTTACCCTCTTCCTTGTGCTCCTCTATTGCTTTGGCTCCGACCTCCCTCTCGGTTCCAAAGACTTTAAGCTTGTCGAACCTGAGAATGCACAAAGTATTACATTTACGTAGTGTCCAATTCTCACGGAAAACACAAAGAAACTTGTTAAAAAATAATTGCACCTTTTGTTTGAGAAGTGTAGCTCTTGCTTCATAAACAGCCTCATAAGTAGTCGGGATATCCTCATCATTTCCTTGCATTCCCATTTAATTCATTCGAAAAATTCGTTCTCTCTCGTACAAACTCTAAACCCGTTGATTCTTCCTCCAAAATTTATCTAAATTCATCCTCTAATTTTTAGTATTTTATTTCATGATTTTTAGATTTTATTTTATTTTTGTTATTTATTTGGTCCATTTTGCGCGTCGTTGCCACCGCCGGCCGACCGTGCTCGTTCCACCACAACCGAGGTGAGCGTTGTGTTCCCCTTAATTCCCTCTTCATTTCGCCGCAAACCTCAACCGCTAACTCCTCTCCATTTGCTCACGATGACGACGTCAGCCGTCGCCCATCGAATGTCTTCTTGGTCGGACTGCGTCACCACTGAAGGTCCTCTCGCCAAGCCATTGACACTATTGAGTTCGCTTCATCGTGTCTTACCACACGTTCTCTCTCCTCACTGGCGCCACTATTCGTCGTGCACTATTTTGCGCACTACCGACACGACCAGTACTATTGAAACCCATCCTACGACCAGTGTTGTCGAAACCTTCCTTCGACTGACTAGGAAGTCATAGCGTTTCTTTCCGACCAGTGTTGTCAAAATCTCTTTCGATCAGTGCAGTCGAAACTTTTCTTTTGACCAGTGCAGTTGAAATCTCTTTCGACCAGTCAATCGAAACCTTTTTTTTACCAGTGCAGTAGAATTCTCTCTCGACCAATGGAAACCTTTCTTTCGACCAGTGTCGTCATAACTCCTTCCGACCACACAAGATGAACAATACTTGGAGATAAACAGTGTTCGAAGTAACAGTTCTCAGAAGAAGAGTAGTACTCGGATTCCATCTTTTTTTGTGCTATCCAAACTTCTGGATGTTCGTTCTCCTTCATACGAACTCCGATATTGTCGATTCAAATTCCTATATTCATATAAAGTCTATATATTCCTTCCAATATTTATCTTATAATTTTTGGATTTTATTTGGATTTCCATTTGAATGTTATTTGAATTTGGATAGTTTACGCGTATAGATTTCAACGACTTCGGAGAACCGGAATTCGACGCCGTTTAAGAACAACATTTAACCAAGCAAGGCAAGTTATACCTTTGATCATATTTGATCCTATTATTTCAAATTATTTAAATTATGTTTTAAATTATTATTGCATGCTTATTTTTATTCAATGTAATTTAAATATCTATTTTAAATATATAGTTATGCCTAAATCCTTTGTATGGCCAATGTTGAAATTTGAATAAAATATATTGTCACCCTAGATAAAAACCTAGTTGATACGATAGTATGAACTGAGATCATTTGGAAATATTATGCAAAGACTTGCTTAGACCAAAAATGTTTAGTCTGGGGAATTTTAGCCAAATGATTAACTATTGTTTAAAAGTCTATGACATTGGTTTGTCGTGGAAGATTTCGCAAATGATTTTGAAAAGCAAAAACGAAAAGTTGGTTTGTACTTGGGCGAAATGGATGCTTGGTGGGTGCAGGTTTATGCACGGGCCTAATCTGGGTAGGATTGAGACCCAAGGGTTATTTTGGAAGTCGCCCAAGTCAGTTAAGGACCGGTCTTCGAACCGCATCTTGCCAAGCCACATCGTACTTCCACATGTCTCGACTGGGAGGGACCTGGCTATCTAATTTTTAATGTTACACCGTGGTTGTGCCATGTTGATGTGTGGGTGTCAGAATGACCTACTTTTATGTATTCCCTCATATTTGGGTTTAGCATTTATCTATTTCCTTCCATCCAACATCTGGCGCAAGAGGGGGCCTGAACCCGGCGGGTTTCTATCCAATGGGGGTGAATCCTTAGCGAGGCAGGACTACGGTGGAATGACGCATTGTAAAGGCCTTGACACATGCTCTAGACTGCTAACCTAAGGTAGTGAGCAGTGGGATCGACGGATGCCAAACAAACTAGAGAATTCATGTCTTGTGGGTAAAGTTATACCACCTTTGCAGAGTGTAAAACTATTCAAATAGTTGTGTCCACGGTCATGGACATGTTGAGAAAAGCCACTCAAAGTTAGACTTTGATTTTGTTTTCAAAAGACTTTATCAAATGGTTTTGGATTTCTATCCAAATAGGAAGTTGGGCAGGAAGCCATGTGATAGGAGGGTGTCCATCACCATACTTCATATGGATGTTATCCTACTATAAAACTTGAGAATTTATAAAATGAATTTTAGTTATAAAATAACTGCTTTGGAACTTTGTACAAATATTTAAAGAAAATATTGCTTTATGCAAATTCAACCAATATGCCTTCCTTTGATATATCCATGCATGCATTAACTCTGTTATTGGCTGTAACTTGCGAGCACAGTAGTTGTGCTCACCCTTGCTGCATGCAAATAAATTTTAGAGGATAAGGACTTCGCTACCGGTGTTGATCTCGACGACTAGGCCGCTACCCCAGTCGATTGCCTGTGCAGATCAGCTGGACTCCACTACTTCTTCGTCTTCCGCTGTGTTTGTTTATCGTTGGCTTGTAAGTCTTTCTTGTAATCAACTTTGTTTATTAATAAAGTTATGTGAATTATGGATGTTACCATATTTATTTACTGTGTGAACTAGCTACTGATCATGAGACTAGTTCAGAAATGTACAGAGGGTTTGGGGGTGTTACTCCCAGGTCCGACAAGAAGACAGGTTGAGCGAGGGAAGGAGGTGGAGGCCGGGCGACGCAGCGGCAGAGGTGGGGGTGGCGCTCGGCTGTGGAAGACGGGCTGAGGGGAGGCTAGCGATGGGCGGAGAGGCCGAGGGGAGTAGATGAAATCAGCTCGGGGAGGGCGGCGCACTGGGGAAGAGCGGGGGAATGTGATGGGGCGAAGTGGCCGAGGTCGGCGGAAAGAAAAAGGAGGAGGGGTACGAGCGGGCCGGGCCGGAGGCGAATGGTGGGTCGGGGGGGAGAGGAAAAAGAGAAAGAGACCGGGGAGAGAGCGGCCCGTGAGGGGGGAAAATTAAGTGGGCTGGGAAAGATGGGGCTGGGCCCAACCAAACCGGTGAGAGGCATATTTTGGGAGGGGTCCAAAATATGAAAAAGGTGAATTCAATTTGAATTTTGAATTCGGAATTTGAAGGTAGGTTTAAAACACAAACAGAGCTTAGAGGAAGATTGGAGTTTTTTTGGAATTAAAGCGACAAAATGAAAATCAAACGAAAACCGAAAACCAAACGGAGGCACTATTTACCGTCCGAAAACGGGATGCCACACAATTAGACACAATGTTCACTTAGACGAGTTGCAGCACCATCCTAGTACAATGAATTCCTACATGAACAACTTGTATCAACCAATTTTCCATTTTAGCCCCACGTAGAATAAACAAGACCAATTCTTTTACTCAAAATCAAATAAGACTATGTTAACAACATAAATAAGGCTGTATTCGTTAAAGAAGAAGAAATGTGCTGGCTTTACAAAATGGTTTGAGAAGCAGAAAGGAAAAAAAATATCAGAAAAGTACACTCAGCAAGTACGGTGTATGTAATACATCAATCGTACGTACATGATGGCATTGAAGATTTCACATATTTACAGCAGCGAATTGAATTAATAAAATTTCTTTCACAGATAATGCGGAAGAGGTACATTCGATTCCATTAGAGAGAATAAGTTTATAATCATCAACCCAGTATGGACAAAGTATCAAAGTCACCTCTTATACGCGGATACAATAAAATACAACAACTTCTTCGAAACATTTTTCTTTCATTAATGGCCATCAAAATGATAAGAATTTCCTTGAGAACAAACAATGCATCATTGCAAGATGTATTCAATTCTCATGACAAGATCAATGACTGGTAACAATCATTATGTGTTCCACTACCTCAGCCTAAAGGACAATTCCAAGTTACTGAACTGCTAACTACGGAAGCACAATTACCACTGGAGCAATGACATAAAACAGATCAAAACATTATTCATGTTGTATGTTCTCGCTGTTTGTGGTGTAAATTAGATTCCTATCGCAGTAAGGCCTAATAAAATGTTGCAGGGAACAAATAGTCAGTCACAAAGGCAAGGAAGCCAATCAACACAAAACTTGGCCGATTCAGAAGAACACAAGGCCATAACAAAACATCACAGGGCACCACTGAAGTCAAGGAAAAGCTCGCTGAAAGGTTGCATCTACTTGAGCGCAGAGCGCAACATCCCATGTTCCGAAAATAAAAAAATGTGGGGTGAACAAAAAATTTGATGGCAAGCACATTAGTCATGTATAACACACCTAAAAGCAAACCCAAAAACAATGAATACGGTAGGGTGTCAAAATGTAGGGAAGTTGTAATTTTAAATGGGATAAAACTTCCTTGATTAAAAAAAGAGGACATGATAGATTTTCTACAAACATCGAAGGTGTACACATGTTATGTCTTACGTGACAAAATACAATTCTATCAAATTCCCATAGTGTACATGTAGCAGAATATTGTAATCTGAAGAAAGCATCAACTAATTATACCACAAGTTACAATGTGTCCAATAAAGTGTTAAAAGAGTAGTTCTTGAAGTCCACCATTCAGAATAGGGATGCTTCCTATGCAAATTTACCACCAGAAAGGAGCTATACTGCTATACTGCCCGACTATTTTAGCAGATTATCATGCTTGATTGAGAGCATCATTCAATGACTGATTTTGAACAATTATCTCTTCAGGCACATGTGAATGTATATTGTATATCATTTGTTCGAAAAGGCTTATAAAAGAGAAATAAGCCTTGAGGTTGCAAAATTGAAGAAATACAAGTTGTTAAGTATGAAATACACTGCCCAAAACAAGGTGCTCAGTTGAACCAAAAAATTACCCAAATGACGAAGATGCCACGCTCCCTCACGCCGGCGAAGATGCCACGCTCCCTCACGACGGCGAAGATGCAGCAGAGAGTAGGAGAGAAAGGGAGCTAATAAGCTGGAGTTGTGAAGTGGAGAAGTGGAAGAAAAAGGAGGAGAAGAGCGGAGTACCTTTTGTATTGTGGGAGTTGCAACCGCCATGTATGCACGATTCTTCGTAGCTTGCAACCGCCATGCACTGGACATTTTGAACGAGTCTTCGCACATAAGGTGGCAGTTTGCCATGTGAGCTGACCACCACTCCACCTCGGTCGCGTCATTGCCGTCGACGCCGTCGCCAGCGCCTGCTCCCATCACCTCCCACTTGCCCCATCACGCCGTCCCTCCACGCCACTACTTCCATGCCGCCCCGACGCCATGCCGTCCAGTCGCGCGACGCCCAAGCCACCGGCTCCCTCCCTCTCCCGCGGGGTGAGGGCAGTGTTGGCGGTGCGGCGGCCCAAAGCAAAGGCTTTGTGCCTCGCCTTCTCTTGCTTTCGGTCGAGAAGGGGGATACGGGGAGGGGGCGACGTGCGCAAGTGCATGGGGGTGGGTAACGAATGGGGCGAGAGAGGCGGAAGGGGCGAGAGGCGGTGGGCGAGCCGGAGGGGCGAGAGGGGTGGAGGGGCGAGGCAGGGAAGGCAGAGGGGCGAGTGGGGCGGGGGGCGAGGCGGAGAAGGCCGAGGGCGACATTCTCGGTAGACAAGGCGAAGGGGGTGAGAGAAAAAGCTGAGTTGGCGATGAGGCCGAGGTGCCAGAGGGGCGAGAGGGGCGATGCGGGGAAGGTAGAGGGGCGGGGGCTGTGAGGACCCGAAAAATCAGACTAATCTAAAACAACATTAATTGCTAATTAGTAGTAAATTAAAATTTCTAAACGCAAACAAAGCATAAAGTCATAATAATATTAATCGCTTTGCTAAACAAAGTTTCTATTAAATAATATTATCCGGAGTTCATCAACATAGATTTCAATCTAAATTACTAAGTCAAGCATATAATATCGAGTATAACTCCGAATCAGTTATGAAAATCCATTGCAATCAAAGGTGAAACATTAAACACGAGCCTAGAGTTAAATACAAGAATACATTACCACAATTACACAATATAATTACAACTTTGTTTAAGTTACAAAAGAATAAATCATCTAGGTAATTTCATAATCTTTTGGAAGAGTCGTTACAAAAGAACATGCATCGTTCTGTCAATCTCAAAAATAAATCACAATATGATTTCATTGCAAGTGAAATTAAAGCATTGTTATTCAGAATTACTACAAGAAACCATCTCCATGAATTAGAAATGAAATTGAAGAGTAATAATACAACCTTGCCGCACTCTTGAATTAATTACAACAAATAATTACCTCAGATCACTATATAAATTACAACCGAGTTTATTATAAAAGGAAATATCTAAATCTTGCACTGCATGTAGTGAAGCCCTCCTTGTACCATCGTCCACCGATTACCAGCTATCGAACCCATCATTCGACCCAATCCGAAGCACCATTCCTAGCTCCATTGTTCGCGAACCAACCAGAAGACCTCTAGCAGTTCAAAACCAATAAAAGAGAGTTGTAATAAAATGGATTGCCGTCAGAATACCATAGGAATCATCGCGGTTCCCAGATCAACCTAGATTAGCCAGCACCCTGAGTATCGAGACTACCCACACCAAGCTAGGTTAAACGACATCTTCATTTTCAAGCCACCTAGGCTAACCCAGATCAGTTGGCACCTGGATACAAGCGATACCTAGACTAATCTAAGTATTCGACACTATCTTATTTCCATAGGTTTCATCACTCGGTGTTCTAGAATCCAACACCTGCGTATACCGATTCGCCTCGACTACAGAGAATCCCTCGTATATTGAATTGCTAGCCAATGGACCAAAATGCCCACAACCCAAAAATATATGGTGAGAGCCCTTCGGATGAACACAAGGGCAAAAAAGGTGACACATGGATCACAAGGGAAGGCAGCCAGATACATCCCCCAGTCGACTGCATCCCCCCATTCAAGCCTCACAACTCATTCACCTCAAAGCCAGCAAGAGCACAAGCACCACCAAGCCAAAGCAAGGCCAAGCCAAGCCACAACTAAGCTTTCCACTACCCAGGCCAGCAGACCCACTGAGCAAGCCACAACCCACAGAGAGCAAGGAGGAGAGGAGCTCAAGGTGATGGGGAAGACCGACAGAGCGTGGACGCCATCGGCGACGGTGTTGAACCATCGACGACCAACCGAACACCGCCCGGCCGACAAGAACAAGGACCTAAAGCACCGAAGAACAAGACGACAACCACTCGGTCACCACCACTACGCTTCCCGAACCAAACAGACCAGGTAAACCATTTTTCTCCCATAAGAAACCCCCAATATGAACTAAGCTCGTCACAGGAACACTAGCAGTACTCCATCACAAACCCACCCTTCCTTCCCCATTCTGTTTTTGCCCAACCCAAGACCACCATAGGAACTCCACATGCCCAGAATGCACATACAGCGAAAGCCCACATCATTCATCCATTCTGCATCACAGAGCAAGCGGGGAGCAAGGTAGAGAAGTAGAAGAGGGGGTTGTACCTTAGTGCCC
This sequence comes from Hsuehochloa calcarea, assembly GCA_036346395.1. Lineage (NCBI taxonomy): Eukaryota > Viridiplantae > Streptophyta > Magnoliopsida > Poales > Poaceae > Hsuehochloa > Hsuehochloa calcarea. Next base: position 18,731,196 of record CM070599.1, on the reverse strand, counting down.
AGAACCGTAAGAGCCCACTTCAAGTGCATCCTCCACCCCAGTTCATCTTACATGCATAAACCACAAGTATCCAACTCATGAAAAGAAGTAATAAATCGACATCAAACCTTAAAACGGGGTAGGGGACCAGATCCACTGAGGAAAGATCAAAACCGGGCTAAGTCGGGGGCGCAGGCGACGGCGGCCATAGGTCGAGGGTGGCGGCCGTGGGCCGATGGAGGTGCGCGTGGAGCCCAGAGCGGAGAGGGAGGAGAGGCCGGGCCAAGGGGAACCGAGGTGGCGTAGGGTGCGCCGAGCCAGGACCGGCGCACGGGCTGAGCGCTGACGGCTGGAGGCCGGGCCGACAGGAGTCGGTGGCGAGCCAGAGGAGGCGCAGGGTGTTGGAAATATGCCCCAGAGGCAATCATAGAGATGATGATATTTCATTATGTTCTTAATTTTTGATAATATGTTATCGTGTTCCTTGAATGAATCATTTGTTATAGATCAATAAGTATATGACTTGTTGGTGGAACTCTTTAACTTATATGACATCATTCTAAATGTATCCCTAGTCGGAACACCAGTGACTCTATGACTAGTACATATATTGATTGATGACCCTATTTCACCGGTCATGGATATAGGGATATCGAATCAATAATGTGAGCTCATGTTAGAGAACATAGGGCTGGATAGACCCATCATTGAGACACTATTGAGATTGTTATGAATCTATGTGTAATTAGTTGGTCTCTAGTAATGATGATGTATAATCCTTAGACCTGAGATTAGCATGATTCCCTACATGTGTAATAGCACTCTTAGGGGTTACCAAACGCTACTCGTAACTAGGTAGTTATAAAAGAAGCTTTCGGGTATGCTATGAAACATGCGGAGGGATGTGACTGGTCGAGATGGGAATTGCCCCTCCTAACATAACAGGAGAGATGTCTCTGGGCCCCACGTGGTGACCAGATAAAGAAAGTGCATGGCCATGGCACTAGTGGTCGAAGTGTCGACCACATGAAGTTATCCGACACTCGATCGAGAAAGTATTGAACAGTCCATGGTTGACACATCATCTCACCTGGAGTTCAACCAGACATCGTGAGGCAAAGGGAGAATGCATGATTAGGTCGCTTAGATCGATCAGTTACGGACTAGTCGTACAGAGATACGTGCTGGTCGTAGACTAGTCGAACGTAATCACAGAATGGTAAGAACCTGGTCGTAAGGAGTTACGAACTGGTCGTGACCAAATACAACCTGATCGTATGGAGATACGAACTGATCGTAAGTGATGAGGACCTGATCATAGATCATATTACATCAAGGTTCGTCCGATATATTCTATGTGTATTTGGGAATCGTTATGTGTTGCTTGGTACCGCTAACGACAGGTGATCGAAAAAGAGTTTCCGAGTCATAACCGATTACACATGAACTTGTAGGGTCGCACACTTAAAGGACTAGGATTTGATTTGGACGGTTAGCCGAATTCATATAGGCCACGAGTTCCTAATGGGCCCCAAGGTCGAGACCCATCATGGATGCCTATATAAAGAGGGGCGGTGGCATGGGGTAAAAAGGTGAGGATGATCTTTGGAAGAACTCCGGAAACCCTAATAGCCACGTCTTCCCAACCACGCTGCCGGTGCTAGGACTCCAGCGCGTGGTGATCCTGCCCCATACGTGTGGATACCTCAGAGGTATTGTTGCAAAGCATCAGCACTAGGACGATCCGCAACTCGTGACGACCACCAGAGTCGGAGGAGAAGTCGCGTGGTGAGTAGGAGCACTCGGAGGAGCGATGCGCGGTGAGTATGACCACTCGGAGGAGCAGGCGCGCGACAAGTACGACCACTCAAAGGAGGACACGCGTCGTGAGTACGACTACGACTGCATCAACTCGCTACAACTCTACTTCCGCTACGGGTCGGCTCATCTAGCGGTAATCTTGTGATCTATTACTAGCAGTGGTTCCTTGGTTGCGCGGTAAAATTTTTGTTTGTGCTATCGTAGCATTGCTGCGATCCCTTCATAGGGAGCCGAGCCGGAGGGAGGCGACGTGTAACATCCCAAATTTTTCTTTCTCTAAAATTTAATTTCAAATTAATTATTTAAAAGTTGTCTGGAATTTATTTTGATCTTATTTGTATTTTATGTGTAATACTGGAAGGAAATCTCAAAATTCCAAACTTCATTGTCCAATCTAAATTCTGAAAATTCAAATTCAAATCTCCAGAAAAATATCTGTTCTAATCTCTTGACCCAATTTATTTATTTATTTATTTTGCTCTTCTTTCTTTTTCTAAAAATAATAAAAATAAAAAATCCGGATTCCCGTCGGTCACCCATCTTTCCCTTGCTCTCGAGCTCTGAAGTTTCCACCACCGACCCTACCAATTGGCCATTTGCTTTGTACTGATTAGTACTTCCCTCCCTTCTATTTATTTCTACTTTCTAGTCTTCTTTTTCCTCCAACCGTTCGACATGCTCTCTGTACTCTATTTCCTTCCCGTGTGCAACCATGGCAGCCGGCCTGTGAGGACCCCCGGGTTAATCCCATAAGACCGAGGCAATCCCGATCTTAAGGAAGTAACTCTGGGCCTCAAGTAAATGAATTCCACCTTAACTCTATCCAAGTGAGGAGCCCGACTGAAACTAGCGCCCCGGTGATCATGCGCGCTGCTCCTCTGCAAGCACTACATGATTATCGGTTCTCCAAACGGTCAAAGCCAATGCTTAGACAAGTTAAAGTTGGATTCATAAAAGCGAGTATGAGGTCGTGTTGTCTCCCAGGATCAGCGACCAACACGCTCATACTCTCATTCAACGTTGATCACATCCATACAACATCGTACATTAACTATCCAAAAGACATACAACATAATAGTTAGGTCTACAACTATTACATAACGGCCGACCGGCCAAATTCAAATAAGAGTGATAAATAACAGTGAAAGTAAGATAAATAAACCAAAAGGTCCAGCATGGTATGCCCATAACCCAAGGCAACCGACTGGGGGTTAAATGATAGCACTACTCGTTAGTGTCGCCTAAATCTGCACTAACGAGCTCATCGGGCCCGATGTCGTCCTCACCTAAAAAGGCCAGCAAACATCTGGCTGAGCACAAGTGTACTCGCAAGTCTTACACAAAGAAAAGTAGTTATGCATATTGGGCAATCAAGGGATAGCATTAGTGGTTCTAGTTTGGCATAAAACGCAACATCTTACATTCCTAGACCATCTAGTTTTCAAAAGCCAAGTTATAAATCATTTATTCAAGAGAAAGTTTCACAAGACATATGTAATAATATGGATCAATCAATATCAAAGTGGTTTTCCACTTTGATAAATTAAATCACACGAACATCTCATTCGTGTCGTAACCAAGTTATAACCATGTCAACTTTTAACTTTTGAGACTAACGATGACGCATGTCAAACCAAGTGTTGTCCATAACCGTGGACACGGCTATTCGAATAGATTAACTCTGCAGAGGTTTACTACTTTACCAACACGACTCGACTAGCCCGTAAGCCTCCAGATGCCTCCGAAAATAGCACACTTCCTTAGGTATGTCGGTCGGCGAGAATCGAGATACGATCATTTTTAGCAAAAAAAAAATCCCTATTGAGCTAAGTCCCCCTGATGAGTTGTTCCCAAACTTAGTACAAGCTGCGGATAGCGCCTGCTAAGCGGGCTCACAAGTTGCATTGGAATATTACCGATGTAATGTAAATAACCGAAATTGGTGCTCCCATGCACACTATAGAAAATTACATCGGCTTCTCCGAACAAATGATCACACATAAATGTTCTCACACCACCATGGGACTTAACACAATAAAACTCCCCACTTACTTAACCGTACGGTACCCATATTCCGCGTGTGATAGTATGCTCGGTACTTGGAATGAAAGCCCATGGCTCGGTCCTTAACGGTCCGGATAAGACAACCACAAACCCGAATATCGTGCATAACAGCATCCACACTACAACCACTTGTCCAGACCCAAACCAATTTAACAACAACAAATTTTGAACTCAATAACCAGATATAACAATCTGGATAAAAATTTATAAAAGAATAAAAATTATTATGTGTCTCCCACAATGACAGGCTAATCCCATCAATTTATCTACTGCGTTATCTAGACCCGCAACGGCTAAGCAATCATCACACAACAATCTCCTCATCACAAGCATCTACCTTAGGCATATGTATATGAGAAATATCAAGGACAACTAGCAAGCATAGGATATAACTAGTCTACTCAGAACATAAAGATATACCGAAAATAGCATGCAAGCAATATCATTGCATTTCAAATACTAATGTATTAAAACTGAGATCAATATGATGCAAAAGAAAGTTCAAATGATGCTTGCCTTGCTAGGAGTTCACTTGCTCACTCTTGGTTATGTAGTCGTTCATTTGAGACAACTCGGACTCTATAGAAATAGCGATGTCGAATGAAAACCGAGAAAAGGCCAAAAATTCAAATTTCTTGAAAATGAATGAAATTTTTACAGTAGACATATTATGATTTTATATGAATTTAGGTAAAATAATTATTTAATTTGGATTTTTAATGTGAAATTTATCGCAGTTTGAAAATCAGCTTTTGGAAAAATGCTAAAAAATAGGCTCCGATTACTATTCATCCAAAATCCAATTTCAGTTTGTAGAATAGTGGTGAAAAAATGATTTCATATCTGAATATATAATAAAATTATAAGACCAAAATAACTTGGTTCAACTTATTTGGAGTTCATATGAATTAGTTATGAATTTTCAAAGTTGAAAGCATGTTGTAGTGTAAAAATAATTATTTTCTGAAATTTGTACCATATTAAAATACTTTTTAACTCGATGTAACCTAACCTCTGTCATAATCAAAGTAGACCATCCAATCACACAATGCCCGGATTAATGCTCTCCCAACCATACAACATATTCGATAATTGTACGAAATCCACCGATTTGTGGGCATGAGACCATGCTTAATTCCATCAATCATACTCCAATATATTATTTAAGCTATTACTAACTATCTAGCTCCACTAGTCTTACCTCGGTAATTCATATTCACATCCATCCAAAATTTCCAAAGACCGAGGTTTAATAGACTAACCGACACCTAATGAGCTTAACAATTTAATAACACACCCATCATCCAATAGCTCATTAACCGATCAATTCATACTCATACCACCGAACTTAGTTTTGAACGACCTCTACCAATTCAATCATCTATGTGCCACTACAATCAACTAATAATCATTTATCTATTAACCCATGTGAGGGTACAAACCTATGAACCCGACACATAGGACTTATCCACTAAATACATAACAATCCAAATATATTTATCCGCCATCGAATAATTCATTCTACCATCTCCCATTTCTAGCATACATGACTCACGTAACTATTACTTCAGAAATTCGATCAATTTGTTCATGCTCAATTAAATCATCAGATTCAATTAATCCAACAATGTACATAATTCAACATCCAACGAGCAGCAATACACATATATAAAAATATATCATTAATCATCCACACATACGACATCCATCAAGCAAAACTTATAAAAATACTTATGCATCCTATCTTCAAAAATTACTAATCCAATGCGAGAAGAAACCTCCACTTAATGTATTATCCAAAAATCACCACTAACTTCCATGCGACCTCACCATAATATCGACCGATCAAAATAATCAACTCATAAATTTAATCTAGCATCCAACGATCAATAATACTCATATTTTTCCATAATAATCTAACTATTCGCATTCACCAATATATCAAAACATAATCATGCCTACGCACCAATACAACCTAACCGGAAAATTATACCGGTCATAAGCTATCAAATCATTTTTATAAATATACATGTAAAAATAGATGTCATGCTAATGACTACTATGCAACATGCACAACTAATATCGTAAACACGATTCGACAATAAAGAATTTTACCGCGGCGCTAGATGTGCGAAATATCACCAAGCATCTTCTCGGCTACGCGTCCACGGCCACCGTAGTCATCGTCGTTCCCGCGTCCGTTCGGCCTCTCGTACGCGTCTGCTGTAGTCGTCGTCGAGCTCGTCCGCGTCCACGTCCGACTCCTCGTCCATGTCGGTCGTCCTAGTGCTGCCGCATGCGCCATGCCGTCCTCTAGCACGGCATGCCATGCCGACTCGCCTCGCTCGGGCTGTCGCGCCGCTACATGCATGGCCGTCGCATGCATGCGCCGCGCTCTCGGACACGCCCACAGTGCCACCGCTCGCATGCATGCGCCATCTTTGCCGACGTTGTCGAGGCCAACCACACACATGCACCCGCCGAGCCGGCCACCTACGCATGCATGCGCCGTGCCGCCTCGCCATCCACCGTGGCAGCTCTCCCTCGGCTCGGCCGGGCCTTGTTCATTGGCACGCCTCGGCCGCCTCGACGCCTGCTGCAGCGCCTCGGCTTCATCGTCTTCGTGCCGCTGCGCGTCGCCATGCCGGTGCTGCCACCTCGCCTATCTGCTGCACTGCCGAACAGCTACCAGCTCTTGTGCTGCTGCTGCTATTGCACTGCTGCTGCGTTGGCTCCTGCTGCTGCCTGCACCACCGAATCAAGCAAATGTTGTGCTAGCACTACTGACAGAGCTGTTGCGGCCGATGGTGCTGCACTGCCGCAAGAAACTACTGGCTATTCTGCAGCTAGGCCACTTCCAGCGCTGCTGCTAGCAATTAGCACTGCTACAGTGCATCATCTCCTTCTCTCTTCTTGCAAAGCCTTCAAACCAACTCGCATGTGAAATCCGATTGCATGGATGGAAAGCTTAGGTGATGGGGAATGCAATGGTATGACATGCGTAGATCGATTCTCATTTTTCAGTGGAGAATGGAAGGAGAGAAGGGATGAACTTGTGTTGTGGTTTGGCTTTGACTAGAAATTAGTTGGCGGTAGGGAGGTGCTTCGGCTGTGTGCTGGGAAGAAGAAAGGAAATGGGGGGAGAGAGGCTCCTGGCTGTGCTTGGCTTTGGATGGGAAAAATGAGTGGCTATGAGTGGAGTTGAATAACAAAAAGGAAGGTGGCAATGGTGTAAGGATCAACCTCTTGAACCTAGCAGTCAAACTGATTCTGCAGTTCTTCTGAACTTTGGTTTCTTCACAAGAGATCAGAACCCCAAAGTTTAGAACACAATAAGGCTGGAACGATTGAAACTCTGTAATCTCAATTTTTCTTGTATCTCCAATCGATACAACTTTTCTGTTTTCATTACTATATATAGAGGTTTCTCAAACCAAGTTTTACAGATCAAGATGCAAAACGGACTGAGAATCCGAGTTTGGATCTGAGAAGAAAAACTGGACGAGCTACAGTCCAAACCGAAAAGGAAACAAACTCAAAAAAAACTGCAGAACCAACTCTGAAACCGAGTTTGAAAGTTCTGAAGTTTACAGACGTTCAAAACATAAAACTAAAACAAATAGATACCAAGTTTAATCTAACAAATCACCCCCTAAACTTGTTATCCTAACTTCACATCCAGAATACCTATCTTCTGTCTCATCTCTAAAAACTTTATGCGACCAAGTGCTTTGGTTAGCAAATCGACTTGTTGATCTTGAATCTGACATACTCCACTTCGATCTTCCCATCCTCAATACATTCACGAATAAAATGATATCTTGTATCAATGTGTTTACTCAGCCATGATGAACTGGATTCTTGCATAGTGAAATTGCTGACTTGTTATCAATCATTAATTTGAATTTCTCCGATTGCTTCATTTGAGATCTCCATATAGTCGACTTAGCCAAATTCCTTGACATCTTTGCCGTGGTAGCGACTATATACTCACTTCACGGGAGGAGAGCTACTATTTTCTGCTTTTGAGAAGCCCATGTAACCAAACTTTGACCAAGAAAAATGCCATTCTGTAGTACTTTTAGGTCATCAATATCACCCGCTAGGTCACTATCACAAAAACCTACTAGTTTTGGTTCCGGTCCATCACCTCTTTTATAAACGCAACCATAACCTTTTGTACCACTTATGTATCTTAGGATATGTTTTATAGCAGCCATATGTTCATCAGTAGGTTCATCCATATATCTACTTATAATGCCCATTGCATAAGCAATATCGGCCTTGTATTTACTAAGTATCTCAAACTTCCAACTATACTCAGATACTCGCTTTTATCCACTTGAATTTCCACCACCCTTTTACTCAATTTGGATGACTCTCCATGGGATTTTGACAAGGATTACAATCAATCATGCACATTAAAGATAATATTTTGGTTGCATAACTGCTTGGCGATTGAGATGAATCCTTCTCCTTGCTTCACCTCAATTCCCAAATAGTAACTCAATGGTCCAAGGTCACTCATTTTGAATACTTTCCTCATTTGGTCTTTGAACTCAATTATGTCTTTGATGTTTGATCCAGTAATGATCAAGTCATCAACATATACACCAACTATTAGAATTTTGTTTTCAACCACTCTCTTGTATCTGACATGTTCAATAAGACTTTTCTTAAAGCCTAGTGACATAAGTGATCTATCGATTTCAAATTCCATGCTCGAGGTGCACGTCAGTAGCCCATATAATGCTTTCTTAAGCCTCAACACATCTTGCTCAAATCCCCTTTCAATATATCCTGGTGGTTGTTGAACATATACTTCTTCGGCTAGATCTCCATTAAGAAATGCCGACTTAACATCCATATGGTGCACCTCCCATCCTTCATGAGCCGCTAGAGCTAAGAGTAATCGAGCAGCTTCCAATCTGCCACCGAGCAAACACTTCATCAAAGTCAACTCCTTGTTTTTGAGCATAACCCTTTACTACCAAACGTGCTTTATATTTGATAATATTCCTTTCTTTGTCTTTCTTGAGCTTAAAAATCCACTTCATACCTATGGGTTTTGATTACTGCCGGTGGTTTTACTAATTCCCATGTCTCATTTTCCGAATAGATTTCATCTCTTCTTCAATTGCATTTCTCCAATTAGGTTCTTTCACGGCTTCTTCAAAGCATGTTGGCTCCTCCAAAGCAAGCAAACACATAGTCGGCGAGATTCCATTGGTTCGGCCATCATAGATATCCTTCAAATTTACGAATCGATTTATACTTACGTGGATGAGTCCAGATCGAAGAGTAGTCTAATTCAGGTTGGTAAGGAATGAGTAATACACAGTATTTCAAACACTTGTGACTCGGGAGTACTAGGACTATTAACACGAGGATCCCTAGTTTCAAAGTTTCCATCGCCCTTCTTATGTCCCTATCGACACTTCATCGGTACTAACGAGGAGTTTGATAGACTACGATGAAAGTCCCCATATTACTCTCTTGTAATTTTCCTTGCTTTGTTCGAATTCCAATTCGGTGCTTGCTCTCATCAAAAACAATATCACGGTGATATGAAGTTTTTGAGTATTTGGATCATAACATCTATATGCTTTGGATCCCAGCTCATATCCAATAAAAATCATTGTTTTGCTTCTATCTTGCGCTTTCGACAAGTGAGGAAGAGCAGTTTTCACATGAGCAATGCATCCAGCGTTCGTAGATGACTTATGTTTGGTTTCCTTTTGTGCGGACCTCATACGGTGTCTTTCCTGAATACTTTTTGTGAATGCTCGATTCAACAAATAAAGCTGCGGTGGTCCTTGCTTCTCCCCAAAAATATGCGGCATATTTTTATCTTTCAATAAACTCCGAGCCATAGCAACTCTTTGTCGATTCGTCTCTCAACCACCCGTTCTCATGTGGTGTATATGGGTATGGTAAACCTCCTTACACCTTGATCTTCACAAAGCGATTCAAACTCTTTTGAATGGAACTCCCCTCCACGATGCATGCTCAAAGCCTTGGCTTGAGATTAGTTTCCACCTCTGTTCTTGTCTTGATTTTCATGAATGCACCAAAAGCTTGACTCTTTTCTTTTAGTAGAACTATCCACATGTATCTAGAGCAATCATCTACCATCAGCATAAAGTACCGATTTCCCCCGGGAGTTTCTGGTGAAATTGGACCACATAAATCCCCATGAACCAATTCAAGCAAATTATCAGCCCGAAATAGTGATTTCTGAGGAAATGACTTTCTCTTCTGCTTACCAACAAGACATCCTTCACAAATTTGTTCAATATGATCAATCTTTGGTAGTCCTACTACCATCCCCTTTTGTGACATACTTTCCAAAGCTCGGAAATTTAAATGTCCATATCTCTTGTGCCAAAGCCAAGCTTCACCGCTATCTTCGGATAGCAGGCATATCGGTTTTGTTATGTGCAGTTCCAAAACATATAACCTGTTCCCCGATCTCTGCACATTGGCTATCATTCTCTGTTCACCATCGTGAATTGTCAGATTTCCTCCAACAATCATTATCTTGCAACCACCTTCATCCAATTGACCGAGACTCAATATCTCGCTTTTTAGTCGAGGGATATAGTATCGTCCGTGAGTAGCTTGTGTTCCAGATTTTTGCACTCAAATATCAGATTCCCACGGCCACATATTTCCACAAACGAACCATCTCCAAATCTTACTGAGCCTCCCACTGATTCATCAATCTCAGCAAAGACTGATTTGTCACCGGTCATATGATTGCTCGCACCTGTATCCAAATACCAGCGGCAATCACCTTCCTTCTTGCTAGACTTGAACTCTGGCCACACCTTATCTTCATTTAGTAAGAGCCTTTTGGTAAGTCTCTTGGTATTTTGCTGATTGCCACAAGCTTCAGTTAAGAGCAAAGTTGGATCTTCCTCCATCGGTTTCTCAATAAGGTTTGCTCTTTCCCTTTTTGGTTTTCTACATTCTGATGCATAGTGTCCATAGACATTGCAGTTGAAACATTTGATTTTTGATTTATTGGGTTTAGGCATTCTCGCAAGCATAATGACCAAAGCCATTGCAGTTGAAACATTTGACACTTGATTTGTCACCTTTCTTGTATTGTCTTGAACCAGCACTTTGTAATTGACTTTGGCCTTCCCCTTGCCAATTGCCATAGCTTTCTTCACTGGCCTTCTTTTCTTCTCCTACGAGTGATTCCCATTGCGACAGCGTGAACATCGGTGATCACCTCTATTCTCTGTCTTCTCGGATCGTCTCCTTTCAAGCTTTCCTCGAAAGCCCTTAGGCGACCAAGTGGCCTGCGAATGTCATAGTGGTCATGTCACCCCATTGTTCAATTGTGCCAACAATCGGTAGAAAATGATCGGGGCGGCACAAAGAGTTTCTCAACTATAGTGCTATCTTTCATTTCGATCAGAGATCGAATCTCCCAACCAAAGGTGTGGAGCTTCGAGAAAATGCGATCACATTTTCGAATCCTCCATGATCATCCGATCAAACTGTCGTTTCAAGACTTGCACTCTTGCTTTCTTGACTCGATCCTCACCGACATGTATCTCTCGGATTGCATTCCAAGCAGTTTTTGCCGTTTCCTTGTCAGCAATTGCCATCAATACCGCATCTGGTACAGATTGTGAAATCGCTGCAAGCGCACCTTGATCGATCTCTTCTTCAATTGACGTAGTGCCTTCAATTGCCGTCCAGACGCCAAGAGATCGGAGGATGATCTTCATCTTTATCGCCTACGGTCGTAATTCAACTCACTTAGCATCGGGTAGTGAATCGGGACTCCCGCAGAAGAAGATCTGCTTGTCGTTGGCGTTTGACGACGATCTCTGCCGATGACTCCTCTCTAAGCGATGTTTCTCCGGTCATCGTTCCTGAAAATTTAGGCTCTGATACCAAGTGTAAGGATCAACCTCTTGAACCTAGTAGTCAAACCGATTCTGCTTTTCTTGAACTTTGGTTTCTTCACAAGAGATCGTAACCCCAAAGTTGAGAACACAATAAGGCCGGAGCGATTGAAACTCAGTAATCTCAATTTTTCTTGTATCTCCAATCGATACAACTTTTACGTGTTCATTACTATATATAGAGGTTTCTCAAACCAAGTTTTACGATCAAGATGCAAAACGGATGAGAATCCGAGTTTGGATCTGAGAAGAAAAAGCTGGACGAGCTACACCCAAACCGAAAAGGAAACAAACTCAAAAAAAACTGCAGAACCAACTCTGAAACCGAGTTTGAAAGTTCTGAAGTTTACAGACGTTCAAAACATAAAACTAAAACAAATAGATAACAAGTTTAATCTAACAAATGGGAGCACATGATGGAGTGCCTGCATGTGGTCTGCTCGGATGGGAAGAATGGCAGTGGACTGAGTGGTGGTGGTGTGGTATTTGGCTGTACAAAATTTGAATGAACACTGATTCTAGAATTTGCAAAAATGGCTGAGTGTATACGGTAATTTTTAGACATAGTTTCTTAATTCCAAAAACTACAAAATTTTTAGGGGAGATTCCTTACATAATGTAGATGCTCAGGACAAAATTTCAGGAATTTATCCAATGTGTAATGCTCTCTAAAAATATTTAAATCTTCTGCTTGTTTGGGAGATGAACAGCAATACAGTTTTTCCTCTGTCTTTCTTTTAAGTCGCCCAAACGACCTTGCATGTGTAAACCGATTATAGAATCGGAATGCCCTCGAGACAACGATCGCAACAGTATAACATGTGTCGCGTGATTTTTAGTCTTTGGTTGTGATTGCGAGGAGAGAAGTTGGAAAATATAAAATGGACACGCAGGCGTTTCATCTGCTAATTCTTTTCTCTTTTTTGCAAATTCACTCAAACTATCATGCATGCGAAAACAAATTACAGAATTGGGTTGCTCGTGCAATGACGATCGCGGCGGTATAACATGCATGACTTGATTTTGAATTTTTATCTGAGATTTGAAAGAGAGAAGCGACAGGAGTTAGCAGGGTCGGAAAATAGAAGAGATGACCGGAAAAGAAGGGACATGCGGTCGTTTCGCCCGCGGTCGGTCGAATTGGAAAATGAGAACGACGATACTAATGTATACATCATGTTTTTTGATATGCATGCGAAACAAGAAACAAAATAATTTAATTTAATTACTGTCTCCCAAAATTTTGATTTAACTTTAAATGCAACCCTTTTAATTAATTCAATTTGATTTCTGAAGCAACATTTTAATTAAACACTAGAAATTTTTTAAAACATAGTCAAAAATTTAATAGATCGCCAAATTAAACATTAACATCCCGATTCTGAAAATTAGGATGTTACACGGCCGCCACCACCCCTTGCCGATCTCGCCGACCACCCCACTGGCCGCACCACACCTCGCCACCCCTTCCCCAGTTCCGGCCATCGCCGCCCATTGCCCCTGCCGGCCGTAGCCATGAGAGCTAGCTCAAGCTCCATTAATGGCCGGCCACATACTTTTCTCTCTGTTCTCCTCACTCAAATCATTAAAGTTGATTCCGTCTAAGGCGAAACGTTCGCATTAACCTCATGCATGTTACCATGCTATCAATTGGACGCTTCCTCCTCTAAATGCAATCAATTTTACCGTTTCTTCTATTCATTTGAAAACTGAAAACTGAAGTGTTTTTCCCGTGGCGTTCCTCATCGACTCAAGCGTCTCCTACTCAGTTTAAAGAGAGCACCGTCTGTCCCTCGCACTCCTTTTCGATTCGCCTCAAACCCCAACCTCTATCTCCCCTTCGTTTGTCTGAATTTTGTCGACGACCGTGCATCGCCGAATCACCTTCTACGCCAGAATTCGTCACCATCTAAGGTTCTCTCTCCATGCCATCACCACCCTTGGGTTCGCATCGTCGCGTTCTACATCGTGCTTCCCTCTCCCTCGCCAGAGCTTCGCCAGAGAGTCGTGCCGCCGTGAGGCCTTGCGCCGCCGGTGCTCTGGATCGCGCCGCCGCCGCCTCGAATAGTCGTTGGCCGAGCCGTCGCTTCTCATGTCTTCCCCGAGGTTCCCTCGACTCATTTTGCTAGTTGGCTAAGCCCCATGCCGCCCTCGCCGGCAAATTCTAGTCCTGCTCCGTTCGGTTTGTTGCCGATTGAAAAATCTCTTTGCTAAGCTTCAAATATTTGTGCTTTGGTTATAGTCACAAAAGAGCAATTGCTCAGTTGGTTAGAGGAGGTGGGCACCCTCTGCCGCTGCCTTGAGGTCCCAGGTTTGAACCTTAGCGGGCCAATTGTTCCCCATATTTTCGGGATTTTCTATGAATAGTGGTTCACAATAGTGTATTCCTTTTTTTTATCATTTCATGTGTTAATCAATCTTCCAGATGTTCGTTCTCATTAAATTTAACTCCAAATTAAATCGATTATTAATCCTAAATTCATATAAATTCATTCTCTTTCTTCCAGTATTTATTTTGTAATTTATTTGATTTTATGTTATTTATTTGTATCGTTTCGTGTGTATAGAATCCGACGCCGTCGACACCATTTTGGACCAACCAGACGCGGCAACCACAACCTACATTGAAGGCGAGTCTCCTTTGACCACTTTGAACCTATGATTTGTAAATTATATTTTTAGTTTTAAATTATTATGCATTGCTAATTTATTTAAATGATAAGTTAAATTGTAGATTGTTAGTTAAAAACCTAAAATTTGCTATTCTCATCCTTGATATTTGATATCCTGCCCCTTTGTAACCCTAGTGTAGGAAAATCTACTTTATTGAATACAATTTTGTAGTATAGTTTGATACGGTAGAATTGCTTAGACGTGCTTTGTTCCTGTTTAACCTTTGGGGGAGAAAAACCTTTATTATTTGTTATGCTTTAAATTTTTTTTAAAAAAATATTTGACATTAGGTAATGTCAATATTTGGAAACAAAATAAAAATAGTGGAAAATATTTTAGACTAGGGTGGGTGGGATGAGTCTGGTTTGTCTCACCCTGGTCGATTAAGGACCGACTCTTATGTTTATTCAAACCAAGCATTACCGTACAACCACATGTCCTAAATGGGAAGGACATAGCTGAATAATTTACTATGTTCTAGATTACGCCCGCAGGCTGTAGATGGTAGGTTTTACAGTAGTGCGATTTATGGTAATTGGCGTCCATGTTCATCGTGGCTTGCTTTGATGTTGGTAAAAGATGTCCAAGTCCGGGCAGGTTATCCCTGACAACGGTGAGCTCCGGGTCGATGGTAAATGACATCCATGACTTGGGGTTAAGCTCATCGGGCGGGCTACTGTTAGGATAAAGTATTGTAAAAGCCATGTGACAATCGCTTAGTCGCACACCTTTAGAAGTGTGTAAGTGGACAGTATAAGTTGATTGTCTCGTGTGGGTCAAGTTGTACAACCTCTGCAGAGTGTTAAAAACTATTCGAATAGCCGTGCCCACGGTCAAGGGCGGGCAAGGTGCGTATACACATGGTAGATTTCAGTTTTGGTTTAAAAGATTTATTTTGGAAATCTGGGAGTAGTTGGAACTCTTGGATTTTGGTTCTGGCAGTTAGAGCCAGTTGAGCAGCTAGACCTCAAATCTTGAAAACATGGCGGCTAGAGCCTTTTTACTAATGTTTGGTAGTTGGAACGTGCATTAGAGTTTAATTTAATTTTCTTTATCTTTTTAATCACCTTTTGTCAAATAAGCTTTTTAAAAGATGTTTAAACTAAAAATGCTGCTTTGTGCAAATGAACCCTATATGCCAATTGTTAAAGCTATGCATATGCATCATTTCCCAAGACTCGTGGAGTACTTTATGTACTCACATGCTACGCTCAACCAATCTCAGAAGTCTACGAAGATGCCGAGAATGACTACAACTACTTCGCCTATGGCTTCGACGAAGGCTTCCCGGAGTACTAGGCTTCGTTTCCCCAGTCGAATGCCAGTGGGCAATTTGATGGGTCACCACTCGAAGTTTACTCTTTTTGTTGTTTCCGCTGCTGTAAGACTTAAGGTCTTTTGACCTCTTTTGTAATAAGTGGCCATAAGGCCGGTACTCAATTATTTATTAATGTTATTTCGTGATTCGAACGGGTTATCAACAATATTTTCACTCTGTGCACTTGCTACTTATCTGGCACTGGTGCAGAAATACACAGAGGGTTCGGATTCAAAAATCCGGTCCCGACACGACGCCAGGAGGAGGAGGAGGCGCCTGGGAGAGAAAGGGGAGAGGTGAGAGAATGGGGAGAGGATAAGAAGGGAGGAGAAGAACGGATGGGGGAAAGAAAGAAATGGGGAATAGGAAGGGGGGCAGTAGGGGTTCAGCCGGGATATTGGGTTGGAGAGAGAGAGAATAGAGAATAGAAGAAAAGAAAGAAAAAATTTATAGACATTTTTTGTCAAATTAAAATCAGGCAGTGGAGAGTGCTAATCAAACGGGGGTCTGAAAAATGTTATTAAATAAAAATCCACTGACACCATAAAATCCACTAACCTATGTATAATTATATCACCCAAAAGTAAATAAGTATTTATTTAATTATTTATTATTTGCGCTACCGCATTACTACAGAGGACGAACCAGCGCTGACAGGAGTAGCTGATCTGGAATTCTTCGACGCTGACCTCTTTTACATCTACGAAGGTAAGCTTCCCTCTTGATCATAAATATAGCTATATTAAATGTAAATCGTATTTTCTTGTATCTTATATGTATTGCATGAAAATTATATTCAAAAACTCAAATCGAATAAATGAGATGATGAGAAAAGATAAGAGAACAGAGATGGTGAATGAGTTAATATTGTGGCTGGTAAAGGGGGCCAGGGCAGGCGAAGAAGATGAAAAAAAAGATGATGATAAGGCAAGAGGTGGAACCTCTTTACATATGGATAGTATATAAGGACCAACAAAACTCTTACTCGGAATGAGGCCATATTTAAGTGCCAACAAAACTTTGAGTTGTATATTACTTGTATTAAGGATCATAGCCCTACGTGGCTACTGGCTACTGTTGTAATAAAGATGTACAGTTTCTATCTTATTGTTCTGCTGTGCAACTCTGATAAAAACTTACTATTCGTTGAAACAGTGTTTTACTGAGCAAACTAATAGTCATCTGCTTGTCTAAATATGATTACCCTTAAGTCAATGGTACAAGTGCTGCAGGACAAGGCGGAGAAGGCGGAGGGGTGGGGGCGAGGCCAACAAAGCGGAGGGCGACATTCTCGGAGGTTATAGTTGGTGATGAGGCCGAGATAGTAGTAAAGAAATAGCAGCCGGCTCTGCTGTTCGTTTTAAAAAAAGGCGTGTTTCAGAAGCAGAGTGGAGAGCCGACCGGACAAATGGACAGATTAATTGTACGCGTGCCTTGCTTTGGGAATCCCCTATATATAGGACTGCTTGCCCCCTAGTTTATATCCAGAACTCCTTATAAAGCAGAAAGACAGTCATTAGTACTTTGTGGTCAGACATATCCTACGCACAAAGTTCCCCCAAATACTTTGCGATGAAGACGTGCCTGGCTGATATAGTCCGCTGTCTGCTCGCACTGTTGCTGCCACTGACTGCATCTGCCATCCAAAGAAGCCCACCGGCGAACGGGACTCCTCCCTCCGCCGCCAGTTGTCCAAAGAGCTGCGGCAACCTGAGCTTCGAGTACCCTTTTGGCATCGGATCCGGCTGCTTCCGGCAGCCAGACTTCGAGCTCATCTGCGACGACCACGATGCCCCTACGCAGCCCCCCAGACTCTTTCTGTACAATAGCACCATAGAGGTCACCGAAAACATATATGTTGGTTCTTGGGATTTACGGGTCCAGGTCCACTTATCGCATACCATTTTTATGAGATCTGGTGTGAATGTGTACAATATGTCCTTGAGACAGTGGGGTAGTCAGGTATCTAAATGTTTAAGATCAACTATTATAAAAAAATTAGATTTTTATAGAGTTATATATAAATATTAGTACTAACTAGATTTTTTTTAAAAAAAAAAAAACCTGCAGAGTCAATTCAACCTACCGGAACAGGCTGACTACGTGACTAACTGGAGACCTCCTGGGAGATCCTTCATTCTTTCTAGTGCAAATTTGAACATCGCTGGTTGTGACTTCGATATGTATCGACTGGAGCTGGATCCTGACACGAATATAACCAATAGGCTTTGCACAGTGACCTGCCCTAATGAAGAAATCACGGACACGGTGGCTAGACAGAACTGCTCCGTCTGGCTGTTCACTGGAGGTCGCGACCTCCAACTCAAGTTTGTCCGCCACAGCCGGGAACTTAAGCAGCTCGCTAGCCGAAGCTCCCTGTGGGATAGAATCAACATAACTACTGACGAGGCGTATCTCGGATGGAGTATCGCGGATCAACCGACATGCTCCGCCGCATTGGACAATAGGACCAACTATGCCTGTCTCAGCAAGGACAGTCACTGTGTAAATCAGTCAGCTTTTGGTTACAGTTGCGAGTGCAATTATGGTTATGGAGGCAATCCCTACATACTTGATGGTTGCACCCGCAACGAAGGTGATGTAACATTCCTCACAACAACTTTTCTTTAAGCACTAACAGTTGCACGAACGACAAACATATGCATGAGACACCAATTAGAGGTAGTAGGATCAGATCCCAATAAACTAACAAATAACCATATAATCAACCATTTGAGGCATATAACTGGTATGATTTAGGCAACTATATATATTAATTCAACGTAGCAACTCAAGTGCCTTGCTAGCCGGACATAGTTAGTATTAGTTTCATTGAATCAATTAATCTAGATATTTTTACTTATAGTAGTACTCAAAATATAAAACATTGAGAAAATTGCATTAGAGGTCCCTAAACTTATACCACTTAGGTCCCTAAATTTGAAAAGTAGATTGGCTGCCCCATAAACTTAAATTTGTGCCACTAATTGTTAGATATATATATTGTGTAGGGTGTTATTTGCATTTGTTCCATCCTTGTACATGTATATATATTGGCCTTTGGCCCATTGGAATAGTCAAGTGGCTATATTCAAACATGGTATCAGAGCTAGGGTTTTGAAACCCTACCTCTTAGCCACCAGCCGCCGTCGCCGCCACTGTAGCCGCCGCCGCCTCCGTAGTCCATTGCCGTCCCGCCTCAGAAGGCTGCCATTGTCACTGTATCCATTGCCCCCCCCAGTGAAGGGCCTACCCTTGAGAGAGACTTCTGCAGAAAGCACCGCCAAAAGGGTGGCTGGTCGGCAGCCAGCTTAACACCGCTCCTTGGCCACGGTCTGCGCCGGCGCGCTTGTCGGCACTGCAGATCGAGCGGCCGGCCGGGCCGCGGCTCGGCAGCACGCAAGACTTTCTGAGCCGGCGCCAGCCTCGGCCCGCCGTAGGCGCATGCGCCCGCCGGCCTTCTGTAGCCGACGCACGGCCACACTGCAACGCAGCAAGGCCGCCACGCAATCTTGAAGCTGCGCCCGGCCTCCGCGCCTCCGCTCCGGCAGCTGAAAGCAGCCGCCCTCCGCTCGGCGGCGCCAGCGCCGTCGCCGCTCGGAGGGCTCCGAGGGGAACCCTAAAGGTTCCCCTCCCCCCGTGCGTTCTTTTGCTGGGCCGAGAGTCGGCCCAGCAAAAGAAATAGAGAGAAAAAAAAGAAGAAGAAAAAAGAAATATATAAAAAATCGAAGTGATGGCTTCTACAGAGGCTCCTTCGCCATCCTGCTCCCCCCAGTTCGTTTTGATGGGACGAACTTCCGGGAGTGGGCCATTCACCTCAAGATTCACCTCAGCGCCCGGCGTCTGCAGGGTAATCTCCTTTGGTGGCGCACATGCGCCTCGTCCTACACCACCTTTGCCTTTGCCGGCTCTCTCTGCAAAAGTGCGGGCGGGCGGCAGTCAACAATGTCAGACTGCTGGAGGCGCTAGAGCTCTACCAGTCTGAGGTACACGCCTACGAGCGCTGGCAGGAGGCTGAGGCTCGTGCTACCGCCTTCCTAGTGGGTAGCATGCCCGTGACCATCTCTATGGATGTGGCGGGCTGCCGACGACCATGGCTTATGTGGGGCGCCTCAGGCTCACTACCGGCCGACGGCGATGCTATGTATCTCCCGGTTGTGCACGGCACATTCTCTTGGCTTGATGCCACCGTTGATGACTTCTACCATAAGTTGTCAGAGGTGTGGCGTCAGCTTGACTCTCTAGGGCCGGATGTCTGCCGGACCTGTCCCTGCTGTGTGCGGCTTCGCGCTCAACAGGAGACTCACCGCCTCTAGGACTTCCTGGCGCGTCTCGGCTGAGTTCGAGGCTATGCATCTTTCGGCTCGACTACGCCACCAGCGCCGAAGCTTGGTGGAGAGCCCTCACGAGTGTCGCGTCTTGAGAGACTCGTCACCATGGCATGGCTCGGATCACGATCTGTTTTGTACGCCGGCATCTGCTCCTTTGCGCCCTCTTGACCGGCAAGTGAGCCCTTCTCCAGCTCCTCCGATGGGCTGCTTTGTTTCTCTGCGGTCTCTGCACACCCTCTTGTCGTCTCTTGTACAGTATCAGGATTGCTACAAGCGGAGGAGGGACCCGAGTCATCAGGCGACGTCCCCGAAGGGCTCTGGAGGTTCCTCTCCGTCGAGATGGCCCCTCTCGCGGGGGCTCCTCTGGTGACGCCACACTGGCAGCTTCTCTCACTTGCTTGACGCCTCGGTGTCGGCTCATCCTCGGACTCCTCGGGTTACTGCTCGTGCATCGCTCTTGCTTCTCGTGATCTTCCTCACCTCGCCTCCTCCCTCGTCGGGTATCTTGTCTCAAGTGGATCTTGGACTCACGGTGCTTCTTTCACATGACACGATTCTACCCACCTGTTATGTGCGGTACAGATTTTTCTTCCTTATTCGGTGCCGAGATGGTACCTCTCTTACGTGTTACGGGCGAGGCATCCTTTCCACTTCTTCTTTTCATGTTCCTCTGATCTCTCATGTTCCTCGACTTACTATAAACTTATGTCACCGGTGGTCGGATCAATCCACAAGCTGTCGTGTTGTTCTTGAGTCGTATTGTTGTGTTCGGATCGCCGCCAGGGGACTCGCTTGAATGCGGCCCTCGGCGCCGTGATTAGGCGTCTTTGGGAGCTCAGCGGCTTCATCTTCCTTCACGACTCCACGGCCCGATCGGCCACTACCACTACCTCTGCTCTTCTTTGCGTCCTCCACTACATCTTTTGCTCGGTGGCACCATCGTCTCGGTCATCTCTGTGGCTCGCGTCTATCGTCTTTAGTTGGTCGTGGTGTTCTTGGAGTGCATTTACGGGGACACATCGTTACATTGTATGGGTTGCAAGCTTGGCAGCATTGCAGCTCCCCTATCCCACTAGTGATTCTATTTCTACTTGTCCTTTTGATCTTGTTCACTCGATGTTTGGGGTCGGCTCCTTCGTTTCAAAAGGGTCATCGCTATTATGTGATCTTTATTGATGATTATTCTCGTTATACTTGGATCTACTTCATGTCCAAGCGCGACGAGTTCTTTCTATTTATCGATGTTCGCCACCATGGTTACTTTTCGGTTTGATTGATCATTCGTGTTTTTAAATCTTGACTCTGCTTTGGTGAGTATCTCTCTTTGCTGCGTCGTTTTCTCATTGGCGGGGCACTCTTCCTCGATACTCTTGTCTGGTGCTCACGCTTTCGAATGGTGTCTCGGCGTAAACATAAATCACTTGCTTGAGACCGCTCACGCTCTCATGCTTGCCTCCTCTGTTCCCCTCACTTACGAAATTTGTGGCTCTCTCTTCGCTTTTGATCAACCTCTGACCTTCTCTTGCTCTTGAGGTTCTACTCTGTTGGCCGTCTCTTTGGTCGAGCTCCAGTCTGATCATCTTCGCGTTTTTGGCACGTGTCTGTTTCGTTCTTCTTCCGCCTCGTGGCGCACCAAAGTGGCCGATCGGTCGATTGAGTGTGTTTTCTTAGCTCTGATCTTGAGCATAAGGGTTATCGTTGTTTATGACCTGTTGCTCGTAGCATGAGATTTCTCGGGATGTCACTTTTGGCGAGTCCTCGTCCTTACTACCCTCATTCCCCCATCGGCCGGATTCTCTTCTTGAGTCGATCTCCTTTCTTATTTTCACGACTCTCGGCTTTCCACCTTTGTTTCGCCTCATCCTCCATCTACTCCCCTCGGCTCCATCTATTCCGCCTCCACCGGATTTTCTTCTCGCTCTTTTGTTGAGGCTTCATCTTTACCCTTGCACTACTCTCGCCGTCCTCGGCCTCCTCCTTCCTCTCCATCATTCTTTGGGTCCAGCTCCGTCTTCTCCTCCCGGATATGCTCTTCGTGATCGTCATACTATCAGGCCGCCTCACAGCGCTACGGCTTTCTTGCCGCTGCTCTTCTGAGCCTCGACCTACAGTGAAGTGCTTTGCTCACCACAGTGGCGGCTTGCGATGTCGATGAGATTCTTTGCTGGAGCACACTAGCACTTGGGATCTTGTGCCCTTACTGCGCATGTTACTCCTATCACGTGTAAATGGGTGTACAAGATAAAGACTTCGCTCGGATGGTTCTCTTGAGCGCTACAAGGCTCGTCTTGTAGCGCGTGGTTTCGATAGGAGCATGGTCGCGACTACGATGAGACTTCGCCCTGTTGCTCACATGACCCTTGTTAGTACTCTCCTTGTCTGGCCTCGTTACTTGATGGCCCATCTCTCGATTGGATGTTAAGAATGCCTTTCTCAATGGCGAGTTGCGTGAGGAGGTCTATATCAGCCGCCACAGGTATTCTGTCACGATGGTGCGGTTTGTCGTGCCGTTCTCTCTATGGGCTAAAACAAGCCCAGCGTGCTTGGTTTGGCGCTTCTCCTCTGTTGTCACTGCTGCCGCTTCTCTGCGGTGCTCACGACCACTGCTCTCTTTGTTCACACCTCTCCACGGGGTGGGACGCTCCTCCTTCTATATGTGGATGACATGATTATTCTTGGAGATGACTCTCGGTACATTGCCTTTGTGAAGGCGTCTCGATGCGCGTTCTTAATGTCCGATTTGGGCCCTCTTCATTACTTCCTTGGGATTGAGATCACTTCTACTTTGAGGGCTACTATCTCTCCCGGAGAAGTACCTTGAGATATCCTTACTCGTGCTTGTCTCAGCGATCGGTAGCGTAGTGGATACTCCTATGGAGTTAGGTGTTCACCTTCGCCCTACTAATGGTGAGCCTCTTGAGGATCCCACTGCGCTATCGCCATATTGCCGGGAGCCTCGTCTACCTTGGGATTACTCGACTGACATTTCTCACCGATTCACATCTGAGTCGGTTTGTCTCTGCTCCCCTCAGCTCCACTCGATCACCTTCTTCGTGTTCTTCGATATTTTCGTGGAACCCTCACTTGACATCTTTTCTTTTCTCGTTCCAGTTCTTTACAGCTTCAGACGTACTCTGATGCGATCTGGGCTAGCGATCATTTTGATCGCCGGTCTCTTTCCGCCTATTGTGTTTTCCTTGGTTCCTCCTTGATTGCACAGAAGACTAAAAGCAAGCTACGATTTCGTTGATATGGCGAAATTTGTGAAACCATGCCTATTGACAGGATGGTGAGATCACACAGCCGGTGGCTCCTTGCGATTTTAAGCGTTTGTTTCAGTGCAAACTCCGCTTCTCGAGATAATCTTGATGCGATCGGCATTGCTCGTGATCCGTGAAACATGAGCTTACCAAGCACATTGGAGTGGATGCTTCATACATGCGTCGCAGGTGCAAGATCAAGTTATTGCTCTTCAGTATGTGCCTTGAACTTGATTAGCGATTTCTTCACTAAGCCTGAGACTCGAGCTCAGCATAACTTCTACCTCTCCAAACTCAGTGTTGTTGATCCACCATGAGTTTGAGGGGGGTGTTAGATATATATATTGTGTAGGGTGTTATTTGCATTTGTTCCATTCTTGTACATGTATATATATTGGCCTTTCGCCCATTGGAATAGTCAAGTGGCTATATTCAAACACTAATATCCATAAAGTAGCAAAAAGATGTTAATTAGTTCATCTGAACCTTTGGATTTGCTCAAATTGCTGATATGATTGTGGAAAAAGTATGTGGCTAAATTAGGTTAAAGTGATAAATGACAGTTGGCTGGAGGTGCGAAATTGATGCTAATCTCTAGGATAAATGTTGAAGATTGCAATTTTGGATCATAAAGATTCACGTTGGCTTGAGGATGTTTTTTTCACCATTAAATCAGCATATTTACTTCAGCAAAAGATGCCGCAACCTAAGTGTCACAAATTTGCAAGCCGATGGACCTGCCAAGCTAATTTTCAATTTCAGGGACCTTTCTCGTACTTAGGTACAAATTTAGGGGCCTCTAGTGCAGTTTTATCTAAAACGTAATGACAAAATGTTGTAAACCGAAGAAAGTACCTATTCTTTATGTGGGTTTACAAACAGAATACTAAATATTAAAACTCAACATCCAAATCAGTCACAGAATTTTACGCACAGTTCTTCCCTGTCATAATCTAAGGTGCCAGATATGTTATAGTTTTCTTAATACCCCCACCACCCACCCACCAACACTGGTGGCTAACAATGGCAACCATCGACGCTCTTTGTTGTCAACCGCCGCCGTTGATCCATACCATCTATGAACGGCGGCGAGGCAAGCACGAGATCCAGCATTGCAAGGTGCAAAAGCATATCAGCGAGGGTCTAGGTGGAGAGTTTTTTTCCCGCTTAAATGATACTGTTTCACGACGGAATATGCAAAATAGTTTTTCCATGAATAAATTAGCAAAAATAACACCACGAGCACGCCGGTAGACGGCATATGCCCCCTGTCGCGCCCCCACCACCCGAATCCCCTACCGTGCACCCACTACACGCCAAGTGGCCTACCAATGTGTCCCCTAACTGTACATCTGCAGTGCCATTTTTCCTTTTTCTCTCAGAAGAGGCCATTTTTGTTATTCTAACGGCAAACAACACCTAATGAGTCAAAAACTCCCTAGGTGACAAGCATCCACATGGAGACGGTGAGATGATGCGTTACATTAGCCTAAGGTGACCGGCCAGATAGCACACCATAGATCAGTTGTTTCATATGATACTAGTCGTTAACCCGTTCACTTGCACGAGCTAGCATTTAAATTTAAAACAATAGAAGTAAACATCCTTGTTCAGCATTCCAATTTTATAAGATGAATGCTTACATCCACAATCTATTCGAACTTTTTTATTTTATTTTAAAATTAACCTACCACGAACTTTATTCCAATTTCGACCACTTTGGTCACACCATCACTCATAGTGTGACAAAACAACGCTGTCACGTAATAGATTAACTAAATAGCATTTTTTGTCACGCCACTAGTGATGGTATGACCAAACAATATTGTCACTGTCGTAGCAAATGGGCTATACAGTAGAAAGGGGGACCCTGGGTAGACTCGCGAGGACTCGTGGGGGTCCTTAGGAGAAGGGACCAGCTAGTGGTGACAAGACGTGTTTTTTGTATTGCTCTGAAAAATTATGATCCCCTTTACATGAGGGGGATGGCCCCCTATTTATAGCCCTTCATGAGAGGGTTTTTACATTAACATTCTAACCCTATGGTGGTACTGCGCGCGTAGGGGCTGCAGGGACATTCGCCCCTACGCTTAGGCTTGTGTCTACGGTGGGCACCCCTAGGCCTGGTCCACCCAGCAAGTGCACCTGGTCCATTCGCGCCCGGAGCGCTTTGCCTTCGGATTTTCTCCAGTCTGCCCGGAGGGTCTGCTGCTTTGGGGACCCTTTGGATGGGAGGGGGGGACTTCGGGTCCGCCTCGGGGGTGACCCGGAGGGCCTGCTGCCCGGGGCCTTGCGGGACTCCGGGGGGGCCCTGGGTCCACCCCGGAGGTGGCTCGGAGGGCCTACTGCTCCGGGCCTTGCGGGGCTTCGGGTCCGCCCCGGAGGTGACCTGGAGGGCCTGCTGCTCTGGGCCTCGCGGGGCCCCGGATACCCTTCGGCTGGGAGCCTTCACCTGGGGTCCGCCCCCGGGGGATTGACGGCAGCTTTGCTTGGCCGTTGGGGCCGGTGGGCCACCCCTACGACAAGCCCCTCATGGTCCAGGTCCTACTTCACTGTGGCTGAAACCGCGCCGTTCTTCCCGAAGGGTACAGACACACCATACCCTTCGGCCAGGCGAAGCGTATTTGTGTCGTTAGCTTGCTCGGCTCTTTATGGCATCGTATGGGGTTCTGTGTCTTGACCGGCGTCAGTTGGGGTTTCACGTCTTGACCTGCGCCAATTGGGCGTCGCGCCATTTAATGGGGCGGGGCTGTTCACTGTCCTAGGGCACATGTGTCGCTCGCTGGTTGTCGTGCTTCTGTTCCACGTCGTTTTGCGTGCCCAAGCTGGCTATAAATATGATGGGGTGCGCCCCCAGTCATATACCGCATTTGATCGCCCTTAGCTGTTGTGTTGTTCCTCTGCTCCCGCACCCCGCTCGGCTAGATGACGAAGCGTTCACGAGACTGCAGAGTCCGAGCGGCCCATACAGACGAAGTAGGCCACTCGTTGGTGACGCGACAGGTCCTGCGGTCCCTCCATGATAAGGGGAAGATTGCTGATCTGGCCCTCGCACGAGCCCCCGGGCCGGAGACGGTGCCGACGCCTCGGGAGGACGAAGTCGTCGTCTTCGTTGCCTTTCTTGACTCCAGCCTCCGGTTTCCCTGTGTGGAGTTGGTCAGCTGCGTGCTGCAACTTTACCAGGTGCAACTAGCCCAGCTGACCTCGAACTCCGTTGTGAAGCTTGGCTTGTTTGAGTGGAGTCTTCGCGGTCCATTGGGGTTAGCGGCGAGTCGGTTGACCGCCTATTTTCCACGGCCAGTTCTTTGCCGGTCGAAGAAGAAGGACACTGACGAAACGCTCAACTTTGGGAGCGTGAATTTCCAACCGAAGGCCCGCTGCCTTCGGTACGTCCCAGCTCCCGCCTCCCGCAACCGCTGGGAGACGGATTGGACCCGATGGTGGTTTTACCACTTGTCCCCCTCGGGCGACCGCTCTCTGGAGATCGAGTTGACCTCGAGGGAGGAGTCACTCGTAGCTCCTCCTCGGCGACCCTTGCGAGCTCTCCACGGGATCTCGTGGAGGTTCTGCGGCGCTCGATTAATGGCCACTAAGCGCGAGGTGGGACATCCATCTTGCCGCCGCGAAGGGTGGCATTCATTCGCTTGTTCTACCTGGCGGCGGGGACGGTAAGTGGTTTCGTTGTGATGGTAGGCTGCTTGGCTTCCAGATTATGCATGTGATCCTCTTGTTCGGGGTGTCGTGTAGTGCTACCGGTCGACGAGGCGGCTCGCTTGTGGCGGATGAATTCTTTGGTCCTTACACGGCGAGAACGCACGGAAGCGGGGGCTTGTGGTGCAGGCGCCCAAATTGAACCGCGCGTACTCGGACCAGCCGTCCGTCTGATGGAAAGAGTGGACCTCGACGACGGAAGGCGGCGGAAAGGCCGAGTGCAGAGGCCCGAGCGTTACAGGGCCCATTGACGGCTGTGCCTCTCTGGTCTGGCGGAGCTGCGAGTGCCAGCGAGTCGTGCTTGGTGGGAGGTACCTCGTCGACCCGCCCTGCGAATGCCGCCTGCGTCCCCTTGGGGCGCGCCGAGCGGGTGGCCTCGATAGGCTCTTCATCGGGGGTAAGCGTAATTGCCCAGTTTCTGGCATTGGGGTCTCCGGGCTGCGGCGAGCGGCGGGCTCGTTGCATGGCGAGCACGGCTCTCGAGAGTCCTCGGCGGGACTCCTTGGAGATATCTGGCGAGGGACCGAGGACACCTTGGTGGGAGATGTCCTTGGCGACGCTCTGGCTACCCCTGTTGAGTTCTTCCTGCTGCTCTTTGGTTTGTGGCCACTGTAGTGACGTTAGCCTTGTAGGTGAGAACTGCAGTAAGGTGTCGACGTTGCCTTGGATGCGGTTAAAGGGACAAACGGAGTGTGGTGAGGTGCGGCGCTCGGTCTTTGGTGGGGATGAGGGGCGTTGGCACCTCGAGGCCGCTCCTTGGTGGATCTTGGTCGTTGGGCTGCTGACTTCAAGGTCGACCATGGTGCGATCGTGGTGTGAGGAGGTGGCCGGTTTGCGCGTACTTGTTTGGTGTCTCATCTTTTCGAAGATGTCGAGCAGATTGCTCACGGTTGGTGGCGAACGCCACTAAGGTGATTTGGTGCTTTGCTTAGTATACGGTTGTGCTCCTCTCTCTGCAGAAGGGCGGCTGTGGGCATGTTGACGCCCTCGGTCGGATCCACGCCTATAGCCGGCCGATGTAAATCGCAAGCGAGCGGATGGTGCGGAGGGCGGCGAATACCTTCGCTTTCAGGCTTACAGGCACTTGCAAGGGAGGGGTTGCAATGACATCTCTCCGTCGGGTGCTGGAGCGGAAGGCAAAGTGCAAGGCCGGTGATGCGCCCGAGGATGCCGGTGGGTGGGGGGCACCACCGCTGTCAAGGTGTGACCCTCCGTCTTACTCCAACTCCAGCCGTATTTTTATGTAGGTTTCTTTTTTGTTTTAGGCCCCGCTCCTGTGTGGGTTGTTTTGGGGTTTACCACTCTTTGCCATGTACCCCGATTTGGTAATGACTTCGACTTTTGAATGGAAAGGCGTATTTAGAACTCGCCGTCCTACAGTTATTTTATGGTTATACTAATTTTCTTAGGACCGGCCGACGATGTTTCGGCGAGCCGCCCGTCGGGGACCCCGGCCCTCCGAAGGGTGGAACGCCAAGATGACCAAGCCGCTGTGCGGCGTGAAGTCCGAGCGCAACGTTCTCTCTACTTGGCCCCTGCAAATTGGCTACCGCGATGGTGTGTATCGCGGGGCTTGGTGGCAGCGGTGGAAACGGTCTAATCCGGACGGATCGATGGAGCGCTTTTGGCGTTTCGGGGCGCAAGGCAGCGAGGGCCTTGCTGAGATTCGCGCTATACGGGAGGGTGAGTGTTGTTTTGCACGGAAGGCCCGGGTGCGCATGGTACGGAGGAGCCTTCGTGATCGCGTCCTAAGGCCGAGAAAGAGTACGAGTGCCTTGTCTTCTCTGGTCCTTCTGAGGGAGAACTGTTCACATGGGCGATCCAGGAGTACGGTCGTCTAGTTGCTGCCGGGGCCTCTAACGAGGAACTGTTGGCCTAGGCGGCTAGGGTGGGGGAGTGGGACTTTGCGGCGTAACGTTGCGGGGTCATGATACCTTGCTGCACCGTCGTGTCTCTTGTTTGAAGGGATTCGCGTGTAACGTCCTGGTGTATTAATGTATTGTAATCTCCTATATGTATTGTAACGTAGTTTCTGTCGAGGAGATTTGTGTCGATGTATTGTAAAGTAGTTTCTTGTACGAAGAGATTTGTGACGTGTAAACGGCGCTTCGCTGGGATCTGTGGTGGTGAAAACCTTTGCGTGTGGATTGCGTGAAGGGGGAGGCGTAGCCTGCGCCATCCCCATATTTTTTAGGTTGTGCTCTGGGGAGCCCATTTGTAGATTATGCGTGGGGGAGGTGAAGCCTGCGCCGTCCCCCATATCTTTTAGATTGGGCTCGGGAGCCCATCTGTAGATTATGCAAGGTGGAGGCGAAGCCTGCGCCGTCCCTCCTATTTTTTAGATTGGGATCCAGGGGAGCCCATTTCTAGATTGTGCGAGGGGGAGGCGAAGCCTGCGCCGTCCCCTATATTTTTTATTTCGGGCTCCAGAGGAGCCCATTTCTAGATTATGCGAGGGGGAGGTGAAGCCTGCACCGTCCCTCATATTTTTTAGATTGGGCTATAGGGAAGCCCATTTGTAGATTATGCAAGGGGGAGACGAAGCCTGCACCGTCCACCATATTTTTTTGATTGGGCTCCGGGAGAGCCCATTTCTAGATTGTGTGAGGGGGAAGCGAAGCCTGCACCGTCCCCCCTATTTTTTAGATTGGGCTATGGGGTAGCCCATTTCTAGATTATGCGAGGCGGAGGCGAAGCTTGCGCCGTCTCCCATATTTTTTAGATTGGGCTCCAGGGGAGCCCATTTCTAGATTGTGTTGAGGGGGAGGCGAAGTCTGTGCCGTCCCCCTATTTTTTAGATTGGGCTCCGGGGGAGCCCATTTCTTGATTATATGAGGGGGAGGTGAAGCCTGTGTCATCCCCCATATTTTTTAGATTGGGCACCGGGGGAGCCCATTTCTAGATTATGCGAGGGGGAGGCAAAGCCTGTGCCGTCGCCCATATTATTTAGATTGAGCTCCAGGGGAGCCCATTTGTAGATTGTGCGAGGGGGAGGCGAAGCCTGCGCCGTTCCTCATATTTTTTTAGATTGGGCTCTGGGGAGCCCATTTCTAGATTGTGTGATTGGGAGGCGAAGGAAGCCTGCGCCATCCCCCATACACTGACACCGATGGGGCTAGCGTGCGCCAGAGCTCGGGGCCCCGTTAGGTGTCTTTACTCGTGCCCGCGGGGGGCAGCGTTGGGCACCGGGGCCGTGGGCCATGCGCGGTGTTGGTTTATACACTTCACACCCCTGGGGTGAGTTAATGTGCGCCAGAGCTCGGGGCCCTGTTAAGTATCTTTACTCGTGCCTGCGGGGGGTAGCGTTGGGCACCGGGGCCGTGGTCTGTGCGCGGTGTTGGTTTATACACTTCACACCCCTGGGGTGAGTTAGTGTGTGCCAGAGCTCAGTGCCCCGTTAAGCGTCTTTACTCGTGCCTGCGGGGGCAGCGTTGGGCACTAGGGCCGTGAGCCATGCGCGGTGTTAGTTTATACACTTCACACACTTGGGGTGAGTTAGTGTGCGTCAGGGCTCGGAGCCCCGTTAGGCGTCCTGTTTTTTTTGTACACGGCTGTTAGCAATCTTGTTACTTTGCCAAAATGTGCTTACATGAGTCTGAGCTTCCCTGCCTGGCACTTGGAGCCGTGATCTGGCGCAAATTGTGTTATCTAGGGGTAGTACTTTCGGAGGCTCTTGGCGTTCCACGTGAGGTCTAGCTGCTGTCCTTCCGGCGTTGCTATGTAATAGGACCCCGCCCTTGTGCTCCGGTTGATGATGTAGGGCCCTTCCTACTTTGATTCTGTTGGACCGAAAAGGCGACTACAGGGGGGTGAATAGGAGCACGCTCACTTTTTCAACCAAGATCAGATTAAATACAAATCTCACTCCAATAGCTATAGAAGCTATGAAGATCGATATACCAGTACAGCGGAAGACTAGGATTGAATCCAATCAAAACCCCGAAGCAAAACAATCAAAATCAACCAAAACTTAATTTCCTAAGTGTGGGTCGACCTCTATTCAAGGCGGTCCGACCGGTCCATGGGCGGTCCGAGCCTCAGAGAGGCGGTCAGGCCTCCACTGATGAGCAGTGAAATCGGCCGAGAAAACGAAGTTGCAAATAGTTCTAACTTTTGATCTACAACTCCAAACTTCGTGAAACTTGGAACACACCTTCTCTAGGATGTCAGGAACCTATTCCAATCGAAGATCATGGAGATCCATGGAAAAGTTATGACCTTTTACAGTTTGAGAGATGGATGGTTCAAAACCGAGTCAAAACGAAAACTAGATCTAAAAACTTGCTCGTGGGTGATTGATGATCAAGATGATCTTAGATGTGATCCCACATGTCACAGCAAGCTAGATCATATAAAGAAATCAATCAAAAACATGCGAATCAAAGAAAGACTCAAAATCACCAAATAGAGAGAAAGAAGGCAAATGAACTCATCTTAGAGAGAACTCTTCTTTGGATTGATTTGATGATGTATCGATTACAGCCACTCATACAGATATGCATGGACACAAGATCAAAACATCTCTCTCTCTCTAGAACCCTAACCTCCACTAAACCTTCCCTAAGCACCTAAGCCAAAACTAGTGTTTCAACAATAATGAAAGGGTTAGTTCGGGGTGCAGCCACCTCCCTCCTATTTATAGTGGAGGCCTAGACCTTCTAGAAGAGTAACTCAAATGGGCTCCCGTTAAGGCCCAAAACAAATGGGTCACATACTCACGCATCTCGAAGCGCCGTCTTCATCTCCTCTTGACCTACTCTGCTTCTCCACGCCATCTTGCGCCGCGAGTCGTCAAAAAGTCACCAAGGCGGTATTTGATATAATTACCAAAATACCCCTTCTCGATCTTTTCGCAAAGACCGAGTCCCATCTTCGTGAAGCACCTCCCATGCTTCGCCACGTGTAGGTTGATCAATGGCTCTCAACATGTCGGCAAGTCTCTCCCATCCGGCTCCCACGGTAACCACCATGGCACTTGCAGGCCCGCCGCTGATCCAACCACGTCGACCGGCCGCCTGCTTCGGTCATCCTTGTCCATTCTACACCATACTTGATTTCATTGACCTCACCCGGCATCGTCGATCGTTCTGGACCTCAGCTCTCCAAGCCTCGTCCCGATCATCCTCGCCGTTGACCGTCGTTGACCACCAAGCAACCTGCACAACAATAGACAAGCAAATCGAATCCGGGAATAAGTTCTTCACAACTTGACCCACGGTAGTCAAAACATGCATCATGCAACACATATGCACTGAAACCCATGACTTTGACCTAACCAACGAACAACACCGCCACGAAGGCCGATGTTCAAGTGACAACGGTCGACCAGCCCCTCGGGGCGGTCGATCCGCCCGCCGTCGGCCTCGATCTGGCCGGTCGCCGGCCGACCGCCAATGGGACTTAGCCAAATTTTGGCCCCTCAAAACCAGACCCTCTTTGGAATTTTATATTTGAATAAATTTTCTTGGAGACTCCAAAAATCATGAGACCAAGTGCATTGGGATCCCCTCGCACTTGCCTACACCTCTATTTTTGGCCCGACTGTTCGACCATTTTGGTCACGGCCGGTCAGCCGCGCACATGGCCGTTCGATCGATTTGGGACCTGGTCGGACCGCCATGCTATGGCGGTCGGACCGCCCGCCCGTAATGCCCGAGCAGTTACGAAACTTTGTCGAAAACCCGTGAAACGACAAACCGTTAACGCCATTGCCAATTGTCACATCATCCTAAGATCCGAGTATATCCTATGATATCCACAATCTCCCCTTGATGAACACATTGGCAATAATCCGAAAATGTAATTTAGAGGTTTGAAAAGTAAAATACTTTCGTTTTGCACAAAGGCACAACTTGGTCCATAAGCAAGAAAGCAATGGAAATGACCAAGTGGCATCGAATAGCATAGACAAGTGAGATAAGGCAAAAGAAAGCATAAAAACTTTGATTTCGAGAAAAAGTCAAAATCTCACATAAGGTCCATATGAAAGAACAATTGTTCAATTGACCTTTGATCATTGTGAGGTGTAATAAATGCAATTCAAGTTCAGAAGAGTCAATAAGGCAATAAGAATGCAATTCAAAAACTCCCCCTCACTATGATCCTCGGATTTCAGAAAATTTCAAATTCTCCAACTTTCTCCCCTTTGTATAAACTTCTCCCCAACATTAAAATATCTTCTCCCCCTTTGACAATGGAGTCATCAAGGAATCACGCCTTCCTCTCATCCAGAGATAACAATTGTAGAATGAAGAAAGAAGCAAAAAGAAGAAGTATGCATGAAGTGCAATGGAGTGGCTTCATTTTTGTATTTTTCAATTTTTTGATTACAAGAAGCTTTGGAGATTACCCAAAAGAGCTAGCCAGTATTTCTAATATTGCACAAACAACATATCAAGCCCGACAGTGCTAGCAAGATCATGGTAAGACATATATATCAAAGCTAAGCACAGAGGCTCAAAAGTAAAGCAATGGATTTGATCAATTTAAGCAAAGCTTCAAATTCAGCAAGTTCATCAACAGGGATCCTAAAATGAAATTGGCCATGTCAAAATGTCAAAGTGAGATCAAAAATCTAACAAAGACCACATTAAGAGTCAATCAGGTCCTGTATTGAATCATTTTGCTCAGTATTTCTTAAAAACCCATTTGTCAACAGTTTTCACATATGCAATGAATATTGAAGTTGACTAATGATCTAATTTAGTGACAAGATCCTGGACTAGGAGCCATCCACAAACTCATCCTAAGCTTCGACCAGAAGTTGATTAAGGGTATATCTTAGTAAAGAAGATCCTAGACTAGGAGCCATCCACAAACTCTTTCCAAGCTTCTACCAGGGCGACAAATCTTGAGGTTCATGTCATTTCTGACAAGCAATCCCCATGAGATCGTCTGGATCATCAAACTATCTCCAAGTTCATGTCATTTGACAAGCAGTCTCGTAAGAGTAGTTTGGCACATTTTAAGCATAAGACAATCTTGATTTTTTATTTTTCACAAGAGCAGTTTTAGAATCTCAAGAACACAAAAGCTCAAGTAATGGTCAATTTTAGATCAAAGAGCTAACAAAACCATTCTGACAAGGCCAATGTCACAAGAGGAGCACTAATTGCGCAACTCGCTAAAACATCCACAAATTGCAATTTCTTAGTTCGAGTTGTTTTAAAGTTCTAGCTCATATAGCAAAGACTTAACTACACATGTAAAAGCATGATAATTCTAGCAAGTCAAAGAACTAGACATGGCATTGAGCAAGAATTGAAATACTAAAGCTCCAAAGGGTAATAGGCAAAGCTTCATCAATTTTAAAAGATAAGCAGAAAAACTTATATTAGAATGCATCTATTTGAATTTTTCATACCACTTGTTGTATTTTTCATATGAATGCAATATGATACAATGAGATGCAATAAAAAGCCTAAAAACCTAACAAGTTCAAAAAGATCAATAAGTTCAGAAAAAGAACAATAAAAGATCAAAAGAACAAGGTAAGATCAGAAAAGATCGAACTCCCCCTCAAACCAACCCATAGGGATAAATTACCCCTAACTCGCTTCTCAAGGTTGCAAACCTAGTTAGGTCTAAAGGTTTAGTGAGGATATCAGCTAATTGAGCCTCGGACTCCACAAAATGTAGCACAATATCACCCTTCTCAACATGATCTCTAAGGAAGTGATAGCGAATATCTATGTGCTTGGTCCTAGAATGTTGCACTGGGTTTTTAGCAATATTAATATCAGAAGTGTTATCACATAAAATTGGAACACTAGCAAGGTTTAACCCAAAGTCCTTAAGAGTGGACACCATCCATAAAATTTGACTCAAAGACTAGCGGCTGACTACATATTCACCAAAAAGATGGATTGTGCAATGTAAGACTTTCCTAGAAGACCAAGAGACAAGAGACGTGCCTAAGAAATGACATGTACCAGAAGTGCTCTTCCTATCTAGCCTACAGCCCGCAAAATCAGAAAACCCCCAAATGGACAGCGAAGAAGAGCAAGAATACCAAATGCCATACTGGAGGGTAGAATGTAAATACCTGAAGATGCGCTTAACGGCTTGGCGATGTGAAGTCCTCGGTGGCCTTTGAAACCTCGCGCAAAGCGCACCGCAAAGTGGATGTCGGTCTTGAGGCCGTCAAATGCGAAGGAGCCGATCATCTTTGCGGTACTCGCGTTGATCCACGGCTTCCCTTCCTCATCTGGATCCAAAGCGATCGAAATCGCCATGGGAGTGGCGATCGCCTTCACGATCACCCATATCAAAACACTTGAGCGAGATCCTTGGTGTACTTCGTTTGATGGATGAAGATCCCTTCCTTGCATTGCTTGATTTGCGACCCGTAAAGTAGTTGAGCTTGCCCATCATACTCATCTCAAATTCCACGACATGGTCTCGAAAAAGCTGAAACAAGAGCATGAGAGGAACCACCAAAGATAATATCATCAACGTAAATCTGAACAAGCGAGAAGTCATTGCCATGCCTAAGAATGAATAGAGTCTTATCAATTTTTCCCATTTTAAGATCATTCTTAAGCAGAAAGGTCTTAAGTCTATCATACCATGCTCTAGGGGCTTGCTTAAGACCATACAAGGCTTTGGATAGCTTAAAGACACGATCAGGGTGCTTGGGATCCTCAAAGCCGTGGGGTTGCCTAACATACACTTCCTCCTCTATAAAACCATTGGAAAAGCACTCTTAACATCCATTTGATGCAACCTAAAACCTTTAGATGCGGCAAAAGCAAGCAAGATCTGAATGGCTTCTAATCTAGCAACAGAGTGAAGGTCTCATCAAAATCTAACCCCTCAACCTGGCTAAAACCCTGAGCTACCAACCTAGCCTTGTTTCTAACCACAGAACCATCCTCATTTTGTTTATTTTTAAACACCCAACGAGTGCCAATTACATTATGACCACTAGGAGGTTCTACAAGGTTCCAGACTTTATTTCTTTCAAAATTTTCTAACTCCTCATGCATGGCATTGACCCAACTAGCATCAGATAAAGCATGTGATATATCTTTGGGTTCAAAAGACGCTACAAATGCAGAGTGAGAGAAAAGACTCGGATCATGATACACAGCGAGTGACTCGCTCATGGAGACTACCAATCATCTGATCCGATGGGTGTTGCTTCTGGATGTGCAAAGGAGCGCCTGGGGGAGATAGTATCTCCTCAACCTCCGCAGGTACTGCTGATGAAGAAGATGCAGCAGGAGCCTCAATTGGAGGTGAAGCAGTCGTAGCAGGTTCTGGAGCTGGAATCGGAGCATTAGCAGCAAGTGGAGGAGCATCATCAATTTCATCCTCATCTTCCTCAACAAATATGCTCTCTGTCACGAAACATCGGATCTAGTTTGCGGGCTAGTCTCATCAAAAGTGACATTGCATGTCTCTGGACAATGTTAGTTTCAACATTAAAACCGAAAACCCTCGAATGAGCGGGATAACCTAGAAATAAACCATCACAAGTTCTTGATTCAAATTTATCTAGGTTCCTGTCTTGAGAATAAAACACTTGATCCAAAGACTCGAAAGTGCAAACCGAGGTTTTCTACCAAAGCGAAGTTCATAAAAGTCTTGCCCAAAGGCGGTGCGAGAAAGACACGATTTGAAATATGGCAAGCTGTAGCAATAGCTTCGGCCCAAAACCTCCTCGGTGTGCTATACTCATCTAGCATCGTCCTAGCCATCGAGACTAAGGTCCTGTTCTTCCTTTCCACAACGCCATTTTGTTGAGGGACATGTGGAGAAGAGGCGATGCTCAATACCGCGCCAAGGCACAAAAGAGGCAAGCGAGGCATTCTTGAACTCCGTGCCATTGTCACTGTGGATTGCTCTCAAGACACCAGGAAGTTCAAAAGCCAAACGAAGAACAAGATCATGATAATGATCAAAGACCACATCCTTCAAAGCAAGACAGAACACCCAAGAATATCTCGAAAAATCATCGACTATGACAAGAATGTACCAATTGCCACCGGTCGATCAACCCTAGCGGGACCAACGGTATCCATATGAAGCAAGCTGTCGGTCCAGTCAATCATGACCATAGTCAATGAAGGGTGTGGCGGCAACTTGCTTGCCATGCCTACAGGAGCACATCTGACATCCTTGATGACTTTGAGTTTAGGCAAACCTCTCATGAGATCAAGGCCGCTAACTCGTGTCAGATGATCAAAACCAATGTGCCCCAAGCGTCGGTGCCAAAGCCAGATATCAGAAGAAGATGCAACTAAACACTTGAGAGATCCGGCAAGAGATTCAGAAAAATCAGCTCCAAAAATTCTACCAACTCTAGAAATTCCAAAAACGAGCTCACCAAAAGAATCAAGCACCCGACAAGCGTTCTTCTTAAATCTAGTCTCATAGCCATCATCGAGAAGCTGTGAGACAGAAAGGAGATTGTACCTTAGCTTGGACACAAGAGCGACATCCTTGAGAATGAACCTATCGTTCACCCTGATCGATCCAGTTCCTTCGATCCGCCCTTGTGAATCATCTCCGAAGGTGATGAAGTCATCACCCGTCGCCCGCGTGAAGGAAGTGAACCATCTTGAGTCTCCGGTCATGTGGCGTGAACAGCCGGAGTCGACGAGCCACGTGTTCTTCCTCCTTCCGCGACGATCCTGAAAATCAAGGCACAAAAGATCGATGTGTCTCAATACTGGGGTTAGTTAAAATAGACTTGGGAACCCAGTACTGAGACACACGTCTATGAGTAGTATGCAAAGCAGAATGAGTGTCCTTGATCCTAGTTGAAGTCCTATCATGAGCAATGGTTACAAACACATGAGATGCATTCTGTCTAGGAACATGATGATGATAAGCATGTGCAGTGTATCCTAGACCAGGTTTCTTCTTCTTTACATGACCATGTTTCACACAAGCTCTAGGTTGATGAAATAAAGTTCTAGCATGATTAGCATTTTTCAACCTACGTCAACATAACTCAACTAAATGTCCACTCTTCTCGCAATAGGTGAAGTGGTATTTTGTACCACTGGGAGAAGCACCTTTTGTCTCAAAAGAAGGTTGGACAAAACCTGCAGGTTTGAAAGCAATTTTTGCAGGTTGGGTTTTGAATTCAACTAAGCCATTTTTCAAGACCTGAATGACCTTAGTCTTGGATTTGTTCTGGGAAGAGTTGAATCCAAAACCTTGCTTCTTAGAAGGAGTTCTAGACTTGTCAAGAATCATGTTTAATTGTTTTTCTCCACTAGAGAATTTTTGCAGTGTGTTCTCTAGATAAACATTATCTTTTCTAAGATCAACACATGATTGACAAATTTTAGGTTTATTAGTCTTTTCAAGCCTCTCCTTACAATTAGCAATTTCAAGCTTAAGAGCAGGACATAAAGTACAAGTAGTAGAATTAATATTGTCCTTAAGCTTCGCATATTTCTCTCTAGCTGCTTTTAAAATGTCTTTAATTTCACGTTCATGTTCTAAGCAACGAGAGCAAGAGCGAGACTCTCTTGGTTGAAAACATCCAACTTGCTAGACTCTAAGCATTTAAGACATGGAGCAGATTTGACCTCAACTAGCTCAGTTCTAGCATTTTCAAGTTGATGCAAGGCAGTATTAAGAGCAGATTGCAGTTTAGACAGTTCGGAGTGCAAAGCATGGCACGATGAACATTCATCAACGTCTAGACTCTTAGCATTCACAAGTTCTAATGTCAAATTTTCAACTTGTGACTCTAGATCCTTGTTCTTAATCATGATGAACTTTAAAGCCTTATCCTGACTAAGCAATTGCTCATACATGTTCTCGCATCTAGCAGAAAGGACATCATAAGATAGGGATACCTCATCATCATCATCGGCGTCGTGAGTCGACCATGAAGCACATGCCGGTGAAGTCCTTGGTCTTCCCTTTCTTGTCTTGAGGTGGCTCCTCCTCCTCCTTGCCCTCCTCGCTCCCAGAGTCCACATCGCTCAAGGATTGATCTCCAAAAGCGGCAAGGACCCGGTGAGTAGCCTTCATCAGCTTGGCAGCATCAAATCTTGATTTGTTCCCTTGAGGCTTCTTCCAAGTGGCTTTCCTCCTTATGGTTACCCTTACCCTTGACTTAGGGGCGATTAGCCCAATATGGTAAAGCTCACCACACTCGTAGCAAGTCACAGGGCCACCTCTCTTTTGTTTCTCACATTGTTGTAAGCCCGTGTGACTTTCTTGACTATGAGGGCTAGCTCGGGCTCAGAAGACTCTCAAAATCCTCTTCACGAATTGTGGATAAGCAGCAAGAGAAAACCCAAGAGGACTCGGAAGAACCATCGAAGCTCTTGAAGAGGATCGCCTACCAAAGCCATCTTGTCCTTCTTAGGAAGACTACCTCTCTTGATCTCATGAGTCTTGAGCTTACTATAAAGCGGCTCCAAGGTGAGAGTAGAGATCGGCGTTCTCCTCTATGGCGAGCCTTCATCTCCCACTCCTTGGTGTTGATTGCGACCAAGAGGTGAGTGGCATTCTCAGTTGAGTACTCAATGTCAACGACTTTCATCGATTGACAACCTTGTTGAAGCGAGTAAAAGCGTCATCGATGCTCTCGCGGGACGCATCTCGAATTTGTTGTACTCTCGCTTATAGACCGTCCGCGCACTTGTTTAATCTGGGACGATCCTCATGGTAAGTTTCGGTGTGCCAAATTTCATGTCTTGATCGTAAGATTGCAAATCTGTCATACTCTTGTCTACCAAGCCCGGCATATAGGAGATTCTTTGCCTTGTTGTTGTTAGCCAAAAGTATTAGAAGCTTGCGTGGCAATCTCGAACAAAACGAGCGGAGCTCGAACAACCTCCATATAGCTTGTCCTTCGCTCTCAAGGAAGACTCGCATGCGATTCTTCCAATAGGCATAATCGAGCCCATTGAAGACATGCGGCTTTGTCGAGTACTTATCCATCGCCAAGTTCGGTGGTGGTTAAGATCAAGATTGAACTAACCGGGCTCTGATACCATTTGTTGGACCGAAAAGGCGACTAGAGGGGGGGGGGGTGAATAGGAGCACGCTCACTTTTTCAACCAAGATCAGATTCAATACAAATCTCACTCCAATAGCTATAGAAGCTATGAAGATCGATATACTAGTACAGCGGAAGACTAGGATTGAATCCAATCAAAACCCCGAAGTAAAACAATCAAAATCAACCAAAACTTAATTTCCTAAGTGTGGGGCGGTCTGACCTCTATTCAAGGGCGGTCCGACCGGTCCATGGGCGGTCCGACCTCTGTAGAGGGGCGGTCCGACCTCCAGCCTGATGAACAGTGAAATCAGCCCGAAAAATGAAGTTGCAAATAGTTCTAACTTTTGATCTACAACACCAAACTTCGTGAAACTTGGAACACACCTTCTCTAGGATGTCAGGAACCTATTCCAATCGAAGATCATGGAGATCCATGGAAAAGTTATGACCTTTTACAGTTTGAGGGATGGATGGTTCAAAACCGAGTCAAATCGAAAACTAGATCCAAAAACTTGCTCGTGGGTGATTGATGATCAAGATGATCTTAGATGTGATCCCACATGTTACAGCAAGCTAGATCATATAAAGAAATCAATCAAAAACATGCGAATCAAAGAAAGACTCTAAATCACCAAATAGAGAGAAAGAAGGCAAATGAACTCATCTTAGAGAGAACTCTTCTTTGGATTGATTTGATGATGTATCGATTACAGCCACTCATACAGATACGCATGGACACAAGATCAAAACATCTCTCTCTCTCTAGAACCCTAACCTCCACTAAACCTTCCCTAAGCACCTAAGCCAAAACTAGGGTTTCAACAATAATGAAAGGGTTAGTTCAGGGTGCAGCCACCTCCCTCCTATTTATAGTGGAGGCCTAGACCTTCTAGAAGAGTAACTCAAATAGGCTCCCGTTAAGGCCCAAAACAAACGGGTCACATACGCACGCATCTCGAAGCGCTGTCTTCATCTCCTCTTGACCTACTCTGCTTCTCCACGCCATCTTGCGCCGCGAGTCGTCAAAAAGTCACCAAGGCGGTATTTGATATAATTACCAAAATACCCCTTCTCGATCTTTTCGCAAAGACTGAGTCCCACCTTCGTGAAGCACCTCCCATGCTTCGCCACGTGTAGGTTGATCAACGGCTCTCAACATGTCGGCAAGTCTCTCCCATCCGGCTCCCACCAGAACCACCATGGCACTTGCACCCCCCCGCAGCAGTCCAATCCGATCGCCGACCGCCGTTCGGTCATCCTTGTCCATTCTGCACCATACTTGATTTCATTGACCTCACCCGGCATCGTCGATCGTTCTGGACCTCAGCTCTCCAAGCCTCGTCCCGATCATCCTCGCCGTTGACCGTCGTTGACCACTAAGCAACCTGCACAATAATAGACAAGCAAATCGAATCCGGGAACAAGTTCTTCACAACTTGACCCACGTTAGTCAAAACATGCATCATGCAACACAAATGCACTGAAACCCATGACTTTGACCTAACCAACGAACAACACCGCCACGAAGGCCGATGTTCAAGTGACAATCGGTCAGACCGCCCCTCAGGGCCGGTCTGACCGCCCACCCTGCCGGTCTGACCGCCAGCTACAAGCCGTTCAGACCGGCCAATGGGACTTAGCCAAATTTTGGCCCCTCAAAACCCAGACCCTACTGGAATTTTATATCTCGAATAACTTTTTACTGGAGACTCCAAAAATCATGAGACCAAGTGCATTGGGATCCCCTCACTTGCCTACACCCTCTATTTTTGGCCCAGCCTGTTCTGACCATTTTTTGTCACGGCCGGTCTGACCGCCGCACATGGCCGGTCCGACCGATTTGGGACCGGTCGGACCGCCATGCTATGGCCGGTCAGACCGCCCCTGTCCAGAATGCCTGAACAGTTCTGAAACTTTATCGAAAACCCGTGAAACGACAAACCGTTAACGCCATTGCCAATTGTCAAATCATCCTAAGATCTGGAGCATATCCCCATGATATCCACAGATTCTAGCTTCCCTAGTGTTGTGGTGTTCGCTGCTCTCTTGAGTACCATGTCGCTTGGGGCCAGGGTGCGGATCCTAACCTTCCTGTTGTACACTCTAGCGACCCCCTCGCGCGTACTTCGCCATTGTTGAAATGGCTTCGATCCGATGCTCCTCTAGGAGATCCAGCGACACCGCACGATCTTTCGTGCTCCGGCCCTCGTTTGCCCAGAGGGACTTTGCTGCGAGCTCCCCTGGGGTCATTGCTTCGTCTCCGAATAGGAGCTTGAACGGGGAGAAACCTGTGGCCCTCGTTGGGGATGTGTGGATTGCCCATAAGGCCTTTTGGAGCTCATCCGGCCATAGCCCCTTTGGGAGGCCGACGAGGCGTTTGGTTAGTCCCACCAGTAGGTTACC
This sequence comes from Hsuehochloa calcarea, assembly GCA_036346395.1. Classification (NCBI taxonomy): domain Eukaryota; kingdom Viridiplantae; phylum Streptophyta; class Magnoliopsida; order Poales; family Poaceae; genus Hsuehochloa; species Hsuehochloa calcarea. The sequence goes on along the minus strand of CM070599.1, from coordinate 18,688,735 downwards.
GTTGGTGCGCTTGACCGCCCCGTTCGACTCGGGGTGGCCGACCGATGTGAAGCATATCGTGGTGCCGATGTTCTGGCAGAAGGCTCGGAAGGTGACAGAGACAAATTGCGTGCCGTTGTCGGTAAAGATGTTGCGGGGTACGCCGTACCAACCCACGTTGTTCCTCCAGGTAAAGCGTTGTGCCGCCGCGACAATGATTTTGGCTACTGGTTCGGCCTCCACCCATCTGGAGAAGTACTCGATGGCGACGAAGGCTAACCGGAGGCTGCCCTTGGCCGCCGGGAAGGGGTCGATGATGTCGAGCCCCACCGCGAAGGAGCCATATTGAGAACAGCGGTACGCAATGGTACAGGCGGCGCTTTGGAATGATGGCTGGCCCACTAGCAGCCCTGGCAGTGCTGCACCATGTCTTGTGCGTCGCGGAGCGCCGTAGGCTAGTAGAATCCTTGGCAAAAAGTTTTTGACACGAGGCCTCCGAGGGGGGCTTGGTGTGCCTCGCAGAGTCCCTCGTGTATTTCCTTAAGCAAGGATTGCCCTTCGGCCTGGGAGATGCACCGCAGCATGGGGGTGCATACGCCTCCTTGTAGAGTTGGTCGTCGATGATATGGTAGTTGCAGGTTCGATGCTTTAGGCGGTTCGCTTTGGCTGCTTCTCGGCTCTTCCCCTTTGAGATAGCTTTGAATGTCGCTCTGCCAGTCTGTGCCATTGATCTGGAGAACGGGGCGAGGTGCTCGGGCTGCGCGGGCTATCCACGGTTGCCCTAGGCCAGTCCCTGGTGCTTCCTGGGCAATTGATGGCATGGGCAGCTTGGAGTATAGTACGTCTGGCGAGGGAATCTCGTTGGAGCTGGCTATTTTGACCAATCTGTCTGCCGCCTTGTTGCTGCTGCACGAGATGTTTTGGACGGTGATGCTATGGAAATGCTTCGCCTCGCCCCGGACCGCCGCTAAGTACCGGGACATCTCCGTGTCCCTTGTTGTGCATGACTTATCGAAGTGGCCGGCAACGAGGCGGGAGTCACTCTTGATTATTATGCGCTTCGCGCCGAGTGCTCTGGCCTTCCGCAGGCCCAGTAGTATGGCCTCATACTCGGAGGCGTTGTTGGTTGTTGGGAAGTCTAGGCACGCCGCGTAGGAAATTGTCCGGCCGTCTGGTGCGGCCAGGATGGCGGCAGCCCTGGCCCCTACTGCGCACCATGATCCGTCAGTGGAGATTACCCAGGGTGTCTCAATTTTGCCTAGCGCGCGTTCTGCGGGTTGCGGGGTCCACTCGGCGACGAAGTCAGCTAAGGCCTGTGACTTTATTACCGTGCGCGCGGTGAAGGTGATGTCGAAGGGTGCCAGCTCAGCCACCCACTTGCCTATGCGGCCCGACGCGTCCTTGTTACTCAACATCAGGGCCAACGGGTAGGATGTGGGGATCACGACGACGTGTGTCAGGAAATAGTGCTGGAGCTTGCATGAGGCCATGAGAAGGGCGTACGCCAGCTTTTCTAGCACGGTGTACTGGACTCTAGCGCCCTGCAGAGCCTCTGAGACGTAGTACACCGGGCGCTGAACACCTTCGTCTTGGACGAGTAACGTGCTGATGACGAACGAAGAGGCTGCGAGGTATAGCAAGAGGGATGCGCCCTGTGCTGGGCTCACTAAGCTTGGGAGCTTGGTGAGGTAATCCTTAAGTTGCAGGAACGCGGCCTGGCAATCTTCGGTCCAGCTGAACGGCTCCGCTCCGTGGGGTGTTTCGAAAAACGGCAAGGCCTGCTCCGTCAAGCTGGACAAAAATCTGCTGAGGGCTGCGAGGTGGCCCGTGAGTTTCTGCACCTCGCGGGCCGTGCGGGGTGGTGCCATCTCCTGGATGACTTTGATCTTCTCCGGGTTTGCCTCAATGCCCCTCTACGATACCAGGAAGCCTATGAGTTTTCCAGCTCGGACGCCGAAGGCGCACTTCTTGGGGTTGAGCATTATCCCCTTTGCCCTAAGGTTGGCGAATGTCTCCTGGAGGTCCGTCACATGCAAGTCCTGGAGTTTGCTCTTGACCACTATGTCATCGACATATGCCGAGCTGCTCGGCCAGAACTTTGGTGATGAGCCGGCTGAATGTGGCTCCCGCGTTCTTCAAACCGAAGGGCATCCGGTTGTAACAGTATGTGCGTGTAGGGGCTGCAGTGACATTCCCCCTACGCTTAGGCTTGGGTCTACGGTGGGCACCCCTAGGCCTGGTCTACCCAGCTAGTGCACTCGGTCCATCCGCGCCCGGAGGTGACCCGGAGGGCCTGCTGCTCCTGGCCTTGCGGCTTCGGGGACCCTCCGGGGGGGCTCCGGGTCCACCCCGGAGGTGACCTGGAGGACCTGCTGCTCCGGACCTCGCGGGGCCTCGGGGACCCTCCGCCCGGGAGCCTTCACCTGGGGTTCGCCCTCGAGGGATTGACGGTGGCTTCGCTTGGCCGTTGGGGCCGCCCCTACGACAGTCACGCCACCACTAGTGGCATGACAAGAGCTTCATAAGGTATGGGCTGACGTGACAGTGTTATTTTGTCACACCATAGGTGGTGGTGTGACCAAAGGGGTCAGAATTGGAAATAAAGTTCACGAGAGGTTAACTTTAAAATAAAATAAAAAAGGGTTAATTAATAAAAAAAATTAATCTATTCATGGATTAATAGCTATGGTGAGATTAATTAACTCATGAAAAAATAACAATCTTGTGTGTTTAATTTGGCTCACCATTGTTTTGGGCACAAATTGGTAAATAACACTGTATCGGTCTTGTGTTTTCTTCATATCAGAAATATTTTTGCTCATCATGTGATCTGAGCACAAATTTTGATCACAAATTTGTAATATTAAATAAAAAAGGCTATTAATCTCATAATGCTATAATTTTTAAAATAAAAATTAGGAATTTTTTACTTAACTTCATAATCCATTTGGACTCATTCTTGGAAAAAAAAAACTAGTTATAGATAAAAAGGCAGACCCTAGTTGTACTTCAGCTCTTGTTTTATTTTAAAAATAATTGTGATTTGCCTATATTGAAAATTGTATTATTATTATTATTTTATTTCAATTTATTATAATTCCGCAAATACAAAATTAGCAAATTTATTTTTAAATCTATGTGTACCCCTTTTGAAATAAAATAACTAACTTTATTTATCGGAGAATACATGAACTCTTATCAGTCTTTTAAAATCTATTTGATCTGGTCCCATTGGATTAACGGCTTGTCTGTTTTTCTTATTTTTTCGATTGACATAGGTGTTTGCTCGGAGCTCGTAATTAGTATAAGTATAGATACTTTTAAAAATATTGTTTTATATGCTTCTGAAAATCTATTCATTTGCTTTATGATATGTCAGAGCAGGTTGACATGCTACAAAGTAAGCCAGGCTAGTCCCCCCCCCCCTCTTTTTCTTGCTTTTCCGTGACACCAATTTTTTTAAAGGCCCACAATTTTGGCATATGAATTGTTTTCCTAACTTTTGATTTTTGTCTTTTTGAATTTGGTTTTTGTGTTGCTTTTGAAATATATGGATTTGACTCTTATGAAACATAATACCCTTATTAACGGCTTGATGACCCCTATTTTTTGTTGTGAAAGGCCCACGACTTTGGCATATGAATTGTTTTCCTAATTTTTGATTTTGTCTTTTTGAATTTGGTTTTTGTGTTGCTTTTGAAATCTATGGATTTGACCCTTATGAAACATAATACCCTGCCTTTTGTTTTTTTCCACTAGATTGAATGGTTTAAATATCTAACAGGGTCGACATTCATAGCACCATGTTATAGTGAAGCAAGTAACTGCACCACACGAGTGGCCAACAGGTTTATGCGAGAAAGACATGTTTTCCAAATAAACATTTGAAGTGCCCACATGTTAAGACTATTTTGTGGGCGTGTGTGTATCTAATTTTTAGTAACCTCCTATAAAATATTCCATCTATAAATGGGCTTGCTTTTTTAAGCTTATATATATAACTTTAAACTAACAAATTTTTTTCCTCATAAAAACAGGGTACAATCCAGTTCAACATAAGACAAATTGCACTCGAAGGTGCGGGAATATCAGTGTTCCATTTCCGTTTGGCATGGAAGAAGGTTGTTTTGCGAGGAAGGTATTTCAGGTCAACTGTACAAATGCAATATCATCCACCCTGACATTCAATGGTGAACAACAAATAATTTATATAAACGTTAGTGAGGGGCTCGTGGACATCAAATACACCCCATATAACTCGAAGCAGCCACCCGGGATGAATGCACCTAACGAACCTGATCTCTACATTAATTCCGGAGGGCTGATCTCTATGCAATGGGCTGTTGCGAATCTAATCTGTCCTGAGGCACAACAAAATAAATCTGGATACGCATGTGTAAGCACCAATAGCATGTGCTTGGGTGTCAACTCTACAAATGGTTATACTGGTTATCGGTGTAGATGCATGGATGGCTTCCAAGGAAACCCTTACATTCCACTTGGTTGTGAAGGTACACACAATCTCTCTCTATCCGCGCTAGCAATATAGACATGAATTTACCTGATACTAGATTATCACCAGTAGGCTTTGCAAAATAAGATGCAAATTGATTTTGGTTATATATCGTATAGCAATAGACCAATGTACATGTTGAGAATCTAGTCAATTTTCGGCATATTTTAATCCAGAAATTAAGCATATAAAACACGACAAACAAGAGCATGAGTGATTCAACAATGATGTATTCATATTCGCTAATGAACAAGATAACGGCAGATCCTATTAACATATTCATAGCGCATGAAACAAATACATCGAGATAAGTTCTAAGAGTATACCCTCTGGCGGGGCGATGTCGGTGACACCGGATGCGCCGTTACCATCGATCGACATGATGGCCTATTCGATGTAGTCGATCGGCGTGATGCGATGATGGCGTGATGCGGAAGATGTTCGCCGTGCGATGATCGCGGCGATTCACCGCGGGATGAACACGAAGTCCGCAGAATGAGCGATCGCGCTAATCGCTCCCCAAAACTTGATCGCCCGTCTACGGCGGTACTCGGAAGGGCGGAGTTTCGAGGCCTACTCGCCTGAGCCTTCTGCGCGCAAGGTTACGAACCGGAGATTGCGGTAGCAACAACAAAAGAACGGACCGGTATTCTCGTGTTAGTCGTATGGAGTAGAGAGCCTTTTATTCTCCTCATCGATGCTGACAAAAGCGAAGAGACTAGTAGCTGCAGACCATTAGTCACTAGCAACGGCTCCATTACTCGAAAGTAACCGCACCATAATCGCACCGTTCTCGCCATTTCGAGTCGGTCGCGTTTCGATTTTCGAATAGATAAAGAAAAGCGCCGCGCGACACGCGCTGCGTCAAGACCGCGCATCTGCACGCACACACCGCACATGCGGCGCGGCGCGGCGAAGCGAGCGGCAAGCGTGTCTGAGCTATCTCCAATTGCACAAGGGGGTTACCACATTCCACCTTTTAAAGTGGTGTAACTCCCAATCAATTCTCCATATGGGACTAATCAATTTTTCCATGTGGACCTAGGAATTTTATTTGATTAATTGCTAAATTAAAATGGTCCAAGCCCAATTAATCCAACAATCCCCACCAAATTTCAAGGCACACAAGAAATGCTCTCAGTTCTGCTGTTGTTTTGATATACCAGTGTTTCGATGGAGACTGTTAAGTTGAACATCCACCTAGGAAAGAAGTTACACTCATCCACAACTGAACAATGGACTATGCCTTGAATTGACAGTTTTGTGTGAACAAGTTTTACCTAATTCCTTTACTAGTACTAGGCTGCCTAAAGCATCCCCTCTGGTTGGAGCGTGTAAGTCATACTCCAGGCCTATTCATGAGTATCTAGAGATCACCCAAATCTCATAGACTGTGACCAGCAGTCGAACTCATATAGGTGTGTTCCTTCTAAGATGTCCTGTAGGCCGACATCTCTGCTTTAAATAAGCAACTCGGATCACATTAAGGTAAAACCAACCTGCCATACAGAATAGGAAAGAAGCGCATCATTGAAGAAATGAGCCCTGTAGAGGTCTCTCCTCCCAGTCAACCAACAGCTTGTTTCATCATCCTACTTCACGGGATCTCCGATCACGTAGAACAAGTTACCACTATGGTATGACTCACGTGGGTCTCAGGCCCATCTCACTCGATGCACTATCTATCACATTACGTGATAAACCCTTTGTAAATTGGTCGGCCAGATTCTTAGCTGTCTGGACATAGTCGAGTGCTATCACTCGGAGTTTTTCACTTTACGGCGGACTTCAACCGCCTCTTAACATGCCTAGATGACTTCATGTTGTCCTTAGAATTGTTCACCTTGATAATTACAGTCTGATTATCACAGTTCATTAGGATAGCCGGTATCGGTTTTTCAACTACGGCAAATCCATAAGGAGTTCACGAAGCCACTTAGCTTCAACAGTGGCGGTATCTAACGCTGTGAGTTCTGCTTCCATTGTTGACCTCGTTAAGATGGTCTGCTTGCAAGACTTCCAGGAAACAGCACCACCTCCAAGTGTGAACACATATCCACTCGTGGCTTTTATCTCATCAGCATCAGAGATCCAGTTTGAATCACTGTAGCCCTCTAGTACCTTTGGGTACCCAGCATAGTGAATGCCATAGCTCATGGTTGCCTTTAGATAGCGCATCACTCTCTCAATAGCACGCCAATGATCATCTCCCGGATTCGAAACGAACCAGCTTAGCTTGCTCACAGCAAACGAGATGTCAGGCCTCGTAGCACTAGCTAAATACATCAATGAGCCAATAATCTAGGAGTATCTCAATTGATCCCTTGTTATTCTTCAGTTTTTCCTCAATATCACACTAGGATCATAAGGAGTAGAAACAGGCTTGCAGTCACTATAACCAAAGCGACTCAAAACCTTCTCCACATAATGGGATTGCACAAGTGTAACCCCACCATCACCTCCTCTCAGTAGCTTAATGTTAAGAATTACATCAGCCACTCCCAAATCTTTCATTTCAAAACTCTTGGACAGAAAGTCCTTGACCTCCTCAATCACATTGAGGTTGGTCCCAAAAATCAGTATGTCATCAACATACAAGCACAAGATCACTCCTTCTCCCCCACTATAGCGATAGTACACACATCTGTCGGCTTCATTCACAACAAAGCCAGCAGATGTCATAGTTCTGTCGAACTTCTCATGCCATTGCTTAGGTGCTTGCTTTAGGCCATACAAAGATTTTAACAACTTGCACACCTTTTCTTCTTGACCTTCTACCACAAACCCGTCTGGCTGATCCATATAAATCTCCTCCTCCAACTCTCCATTTAGGAAAGCTGTCTTAACGCCCATTTGATGAACGAGAAGACCATGAGAAGCAGCCAGGGCAAGTAGTACTCGAATTGTGGTCAATCGGGCAACAGGTGAATAAGTATCAAAGAAATCCTTGCCTTCTTTCTGAGTATAACCCTTGGCCACAAGTCTTGCCTTGTACTTTTCAATTGTACCATCAGGCCTAAGCTTTTTCTTGAAAACTCATTTACATCCTACAGGTTTACACCCATAAGGACGGTCAACGATCTCCCAAGTTCCATTAGACATAATAGAATCCATCTTACTCCGTACTGCTTCCTTCTAGTAGTCAGCATCAGGAGAAGAATATGCCTCTTCAATGGTTCTTGGAGTGTCATCCATGAGGTATACAATGAAATCATCACCAAAAGATTTTGCAATCCTCTGTCTCTTACTCTTTCGAGTAACTTCATTGTTATCCTCCTCAGGATTTTCCATAGGCGTTTGTTCAACATGTTCTATCGGCACAAAAGAATCAAGGGAAATTATAGGTTCTTGACTAGATGAGCTAGGTACATCACATTTCATAGGAAATTCATTCTCAAAAAATGTAGCATCTCTGGACTCTATGATTGTACCAACACGCACGTCAGGTACTCCAGTTTTTATAATTAAGAACCTATAACCCACACTGTGCATAGCATAACCAAGAAATACACAATCTACGGTTTTTGGTCCAAGTTTGCGTTACTTGACAATTGGCACGTTAACTTTGGCCAAACATCCCCAGGTGCGCAAGTATGAGAGAGTCAACTTCTTCTTTTCCCATTCCTCGAAAGGTGTTACTTTTTTATTCTTTGTAGGAATTCTATTCAGGACATGACACGCGGTCAATATAGCCTCACCCACCATTCCTTAGAAAGTCCCGCGATGTCTAACATGGCGTTAACCAAATCGCTTAGAGTGCGATTCTTTCTTTCGCAACCCGTTTGATTCGGGAGAATAGGGAGGCGTCCTCTCATGAATAATTCCATGTTCCTCGCAAAATAAAGTAAACTCATTTGAAAAATACTCTCCCCACGATCGGACCTTACAGCTTGATTTTCCTCTCAAGTTGGTTTTCTACCTCAGCTTTATAGATCTTAAAGAAATCAAATGCTTTATCTTTTGTTTTCAATAAATACACATAGCAAAATCTAGTGCAATCATCTATAAGCGTCATGAAATATTTCTTTCCACCTTTAGTCAACACACCATTCATCTCGCACAAATCGGAATGAATGAGTTCTAACGGTGCCAAATTCCTCGCCTCTTTTGCTGCCTTGTGAGGCTTGCGAGGTTGTTTCGATTGAACACACGTGTGGCACTTAGAACCTTTGACCAAAGTGAATTTCGGGATTAAACTCATATTGGCTAAGCGCGTCATACACCCAAAGTTAACATGACAAAGTCGTGAATGCCAAACATTAGATTCATCATCAACGTTACACACATGGTTCACAACTTTATTATAGGAATCCATCAAAGAGAAGCGAAACAAGCCTCCGCTCATAACCTTTACCAACAAATGTTCCATACTTGGACACGACACATTTATTGGACTCGAATGTAAGCCTAAAACCATCTCTACACAAGAGATCCGCTTCAATTCTTCTTTATGGAGGGACATCTTTGACGTTCTTGGTACGGTCTTTCCCAAAGTAAACTTCAGATCGACCATACCAACACCATGAACAGTGCATGCGATCCGTTCCCCATCAACAAGGAGCAACCTCGGCGGACTGATAAGATGAAAACAAGGAAATATCGGCACACACATGAATATTAGCACGGTGTCAACCCACCACTCGGGTGATTGACAAGCGAGAGAATTGTAGGTAAATAATTACGTACCGATGTTCCTCGGCATTACTAATAATCATGTTGGTGACTTCTTTGCTTATCCTTGCGGTGCGGACAATCCTTAGCCCAATGGCGAGAATCACCGCACACAAAGCGGTGCCCTTTCCTTTGCCTTTCTTCTTAAACTCGAGATAGCCTTAGGCTTGACAAAAGGCTTATTTTTCTTCTTATTGTGGATAGCACGAGGGTTCTTCTTACGCACCAAATTGGCACTAGAACCTCCCTCGTGACAACTTTCTTGCCACAGTATCTTTTGCCTCGCCTTCTCTTCAACACCAAGAGTGCCAATGAGATCGGTAACATGAACTCCACGCCTCTTGTGTTTTAGAGAGGTAGCAAAATCCGACCAAGAAGGTGGTAACTTGGCGATAATACCGCCAGCCACAAACTTGTCCGGTAACTCACACTTATTATGCTCAAGTTCCTTTGCCAGCGCCTGAATCTCATGAGCTTGTTCTACTACAGAACGGTCATCGACCTTCTTGTAGTCATAGAACTGCTCCATGACATCTGACTCCTTTGCCGGCGTCAGGAACTCCGAACTTGGCCTCAAGTGCATCCCACATCTCTTTGCCCGTAGGCAAATGCATGTACACATCCACAATGTTATCTGCCAGTATGTTGCCAAGTGCACCTCGAAACAAGTTATCCGCTAAATTGAACTTGCGTTCGTCCTCAGCAGATAGAGGCTCAGCGGGCTTGCCTTGTGCAACATGAAAACATTCCATGGCAGTAAACCACAGGATAGCACGTGCACGCCATCTCTTAAAATTGGAACCATCAAGCGAGGGTGCGGCTTAAGCGGCCGGACAAAGCCAACTACCAAAAAGACCTATCAAGTTTTTGGAATGTTGAAAATCTAGTCAATTTTCGGCATATTTTAATCCAGAAATTAAGCATATAAAACACGACAAACAAGAGCATGAGTGAATCAACAATGGTGTATTCATATTCGCTAATGAACAAGATAACAGCAGATCCTATTAACATATTCATAGCGCACAGAAATAAATACATCAGATAAGTTCTAAGAGTATACCCTCTGGCGGGGCCAGTGTCGGTGACACCGGATGCGCCGTTACCATCAGTCGACATGATTGCCTATTCGATGTAGTCGATCGAGGCGTGATGCAGGAAAATGTTCGCCGTGCAGTATCGCGAGCAGTTCACCAGCAGGATGAACACGAAGTCACAGAATGGCGATCGCTAATCGCTCCCAAAACTTGATCGCCGTCTACGGCGGTACTCAGAAGGACGGAGTTTCGGAGGCCTACTTGCCCAGAGCCTTACCGAGTATTCTCTGTGTTAGTCTGTATGGAGTAGAGAGCCTTTTTATTCTCCTCATCGATGAATGACAAAAGCGAAGAGACTAGTAATCGCAGCCATTAGTCACTAGCAACGCCTCCATTACTCGAAGTAACGCAGCCATAAGCGCACCGTTCTTGCCATTTCAGTCGGTCGCGTTTGATTTTCGAATAGATAAAGAAAAAGCGCGCCCTTTGACACACGGTGGCCTTGCGCCTTAGCGCCAGCGGCGCGTGTCTGAGCTATCTCCAATTGCACAAGGGGGTTACCACATTCCACCTTTTAAAGTGGTGTAACTCCCAATCAATTCTCCATATGGGACTAATCAATTTTTCCATGTAGGCCTAAGAATTTCATTTGATTAATTGCTAAATTAAAATGGTCCAAGCCCAATTAATCCAACAGTACATACTGATAAATCTGAGCATTATATTGATATTCACTTTTATTGAAATGTCATATGTGCATCACGTACGTTAAGTTAAAAATTTTTTTTCCAAGGACACGACATTAAGATAAGTTAATTTGTCAGCACTCGGCACAACCGGAGGCAGGCTTCATGCAGCCATTGTCTTCATGAAATTTTATCAAACGTTCCCCAAAAAAAAACAAGGCTTTATCCCAAGCAAAGGGCAGATTTATAAAGGGGTGTGATATGGAGCAAGACGCGAGGCACTCTAACACGCGAGTTGTGCCCTTTGGTATTGTAGCACTATTATTTTTCATACATGGTTGCTGAGTTTTCTAGGATAAATAATATTTAATTAGGTATGTTATTTTAGGATTCCCTATCTATCAAGTTATTGTTAAGGATATGATCGTATCTATTGCGAAGATTATTTTTAATAGTTGAAAAGATTAGATTGGATTGATATGTTTTCTTATAGATTATTTCATAGGCGTCAAATCGGGTTGTCCTGTGAAAAGGATAATATGTATCTATTATCAAGCGAGTAATAAATAAACAAACTTCTTAGTACCCCACTTCCTCTTCAACAAAGCCTCCTTGCTTTAGCGGTGACATGACCAATCATTTAAGGCCGAGTACTCTACCCTCGGTCTTCGGTCTCGTATCAAATCAATCCACTGTATAATATGCTACAGTATCAATAGTACTGTTTGTACACTGCTACAACACTAGATACCGTCTATGCGTCTGTTAATGTGCCTCGCGGGCACCTATCGCAGCTATGCTGATTGCAGAGCAGCCACTACCGCCGCGTCGTGGCTGTACATCAGTCAGCACCTGCATTCATTATACTTATTTTACTGAAGAACGATGTAAGACGGAAAAACCATATAGGAAGAAATCTTGAAACATCAGGTAGATGGACTTGATTAAAGTAACTGCAACGACTAGTTGCCCTGAGAGCCCCATATATGGATATCTACAAGCGTGACATCCTTCTAGTTGTAATCTGAAATATACACATCTGCAAGCATGTATCTACTACATTATCCTTCATGGTAGCTTGTGAAATTGTCAATGCAAATACTACCGCTTAAGTTCAGCTTACAATGTCCAATAGAAGCTGAAAAATAACAAATTCTAGTATCAGCTGAAAGCTTTGCACAAACAACTTAACTACAAATGATATGGAATAACATTATTTTCCCTGGTAAATTTCCCTCTCACTTTAACCATGTGTTGCAGATATTGACGAGTGCCAGATACCAGGCATTTGTAAAGGAATTTGCCATAACATTATAGGAAGCCACGATTGCACAGAGTGCCCAGGAAAAACAGAGTACGACGTTACGACTATGAAGTGCACGTCAACAAAAAAGCAAAATATTATACTAGGTGACTTCTATGCTACAATTCCATAATGAACTAGATATAAAAATAAAACATGGCTTTTTTTAGAGGAAAGTAATACATGGCTGACCAGCGTAATCGTTGCAGGTATTGCCATCGGGCTTAGTGCTGGCTTGATCATTCTACTTCTCATCTTGAGTACAATATTTCTTATGCGAAGATGGAAAAGAGACATCCAAAAGCAACTACGAAGAAAGTATTTTCGAAAGAACCAAGGCCTTCTCCTAGAACAACTGATATCGTCGGATGAAAATGCAAATGACAAGACCAAGATTTTCTCCTTGGTAGAGCTTGAAAAGGCAACAAATAACTTTGATCCTGCACGTATACTTGGTCGTGGAGGGCATGGAATGGTGTATAAAGGCATCTTATCGGACCAACGTGTAGTGGCCATAAAAAAGTCTAAAGTCATTGAGCAAGGTGAGATCAGTCAGTTCATCAATGAGGTCGCTATCCTCTCACAAATAAACCACCGAAATATTGTAAAGCTCTTTGGATGTTGCCTTGAGGCTGAGGTCCCCCTACTAGTATATGAGTTTATCCCTAATGGTTCATTATTTGAAATTCTTAAGGCTGATCAAAGTAGCAACTCTTCTTTGTCCTGGGATGATTGCTTGAGAATTTCTGCAGAAACAGCTGGAGCACTTTATTACCTCCACTCAAAGCACTTGATATCAATCTTTCATCGTGATGTGAAGTCCTCTAACATACTCTTGGATGGGAATTATACAGCGAAAGTATCAGATTTTGGTGCATCAAGGTTGGTTCCTATTGATCAAACCCATGTTGTTACAAATGTACAAGGCACATTTGGATACTTAGATCCGGAATATTATCACACTGGAAAGTTAAACGAGAAGAGTGATGTTTATAGTTTTGGGGTAGTACTTGTAGAGTTGCTACTTAGAAGGGATCCTATTTTTACAAGTGAATCGGGGTTAAAGCAAAACTTATCCAACTACTTCCTTTGGGAAATGAAGAAGAAACCGCTTGCTGAATTAGTAGCTGCTCAAGTTCTCGAGGAAGCAACAGGGGAAGAGATTAATGATGTCGCCGGTCTTGCAGAGATTTGTTTGAGACTTCGAGGCGAAGAGAGGCCTACTATGAAACAAGTAGAGATAACATTACAGTCTGTGCGATCGAAAAGGTTGAAATCATGTCAAGTTGCTCCAAGAAATGAAGACATGCAGCTTTTGCTAACTGGACAAAGCCAAGCCACCCGTCGGTCGTTGACTATTGGAATTGATAGGGTAGACAGATCTAATGTAGCTTCTAAAAGAAACCAAAACTGCTACAGCTTGGAGCAAGAGATTATGTCATCAACAACTCTACCACGCTAGATCGTCATATTGCAGTATTATGTTCGGCTGTCCCATTTTCCCCCCATCTTAGGTGACATGCAATTCTTCTCCTTCGATGAAGAGTAATATATACTCCGCAGTGCACTTATTTCAATAATGGGTGTTTTCAATATTTTTTAACTCGCGCTTGGGCAGGATGGTTTCAGTTAGTCCGGGAGCAAGAGATGCAGAAAACACCAGTCTACTATGTGCACAAAACGTATGATCCCCTCTGGTTCCTTGCCAACTATTTATTCAGCCTATTGAGTTGTTGACATCACACCACGCCTATCAATAATATGTGAAACTCTCATAATAATTAATTATGCAGCTTTGATGATAACAGGAATTAAGTGCTCCCAGTAGATGTCTGCAAGTTTTCAATTTGAAAAGAAGCAATGTTCCATGAGTCGTATGAAAGGATCATGGGCACTAGTAATTGTAATGAGACTTCATGGAACCCACAGAAAGAACACGCTGATGGGCAAAAACAATGTTAACATTCCAAACAGTTAGTCCATAAGTACTGAAGTATATACATACTCAATTTGTCCATTGCACCAGAGCTTTTTTGTGATACAGATCATAGATGTAGGTAGACGGTATGGATTGGCAAAGCCAGGAATTTGGTGTTGGGGGTGCACACACAAAGCAACGCCGGGTACGATTAGTTCAAACCAGGGAAAAAGCTACCGGTTGGGAAAAAAATTCGGAGCCTAGCGATAGACCCGGTTACCGGAATTTTTGGATATATTTTGGTTTGAATTTTTTGTGAAGTTCAAACGAAAAATATAGAAAAAAAAAATGCATAGCCAAGGTTCGGACCCTGTTTTTATATGGTTACAAAATTTCTTTATATTTGTAAAAAAAACTAGCAAATCCGAATTTTTTGGCCGGTTGGAAATTTTACCGGAGGGGTCCTGTAGATCCGATTTTCGCCGGTAACTGCCGAAATTTTATCGAAAAAGTTTTCACTGGTTCAAACTACGCATCGCCCAACGAAGGTAGGAATTTGCCCTTTAGAAGTAAAAAATGTCAAGAAAAAAAAGAATGGAGGAAATTGTATTGACAGGAATAAAAGGTTGCACTAAGAACCGAAACGTTTCGTCAGAACAGATGCCAAAAGCCTTCACTAGCTTGTACAACTAGTATTTTGTGATAGTCTGGTTGGTGGTCTGGTGGGCTGAATTGTTAAAATGGCCAGCCTAAGTGCCCAACTGCTGAATACTTATACCTAGTTAAAAAATATTTATTTTTGGGCATTTATTTTTTGGGGTGCCCCCGTGCACCAGGGGCACCCCCGGCGCCGCCCCCCATAATGGATTGCATAAATATTACTACAATAAGTCATGTTTGCAGTATTATGGTCGGCTGTCCCATTTTTCCCCATCTTAAGTGACATGCAATTCTTCCATATACTCTGTATTGCACTTATATCAATAATGGGTGTTTTCAATATTCTTTGCCCGTTCTCCGCTGCTGGTGCCGCGCCAGAGCCGCCTAACACCAGCCGCCAGATCTCTCCGTCTTTCCTAGGCGACCATCTCTACTCCTCCCTCCTCCTCGCCTCCGGCTATAAAGCCCGTTCTTCCCCCTGCCTCATCCCCCCTCCCCGCCAGTGCCCTCTTCCCCCCTCTCTGTCGTTGAGCAATCCGAGCTCCATCCCGTGTGCCGCCACCGCCATTCTCCTCCTCCGACGCCTCTCTGTTCAATTGCTACCAACTGGAGCATCTCCCGGTCGCCCCGAACCCATCCCCCACCCTTCTGGCCTTCTTCTTCCCCTCCGGCGAGCCCCCGTCGTCATCCACCTCGCCGTCACCTCGGTCGTCGTTGCCAGCTCTTCTCCGGTCACCTCCGGTTCCCCTCTCGCCTCCGTTGAGTTCTCGGGCTTGCTCCGGTGCTCATGCTGGCCTTCCCCAGCTTGGAGCGCTGCCGGGCCGCCTTGTTCACCATGGCCGTGCCACCGCCGCCACCGCTTTCCTCTGTCACGCCGCCGTTCCAGTAAGTCTCTGGCGGCGCCGCCACCACCACCGTCTTTGCCTCGCGGAGGGCATTCCATTTTAACCCGTCCCCGGCGCTGCCACTCCTTCCCCCGCCGGCGACACGTTGCCCCTCCCCGTCTCTATTTTGTCGGAGGGGGAAGAGCACTATAACACTTCATTTGCCAGTGATTACTGTTGCAATTAAGGGTTAAGCCATAGTTAGCCGGCACTAATGGTTATTTAGTTACAGTATGTGTCGCTGACAGGTGGGCCTGTGAATAGTGCCAATGCTTTAAATTAACCCGATTTTGCTTCTGTGGCTGACTGGTGGGCCCGGTTATAGTAGCCTCGTGGACCAGTGCACATGAACTCGGTTCACGCACTGTTCCGTGAACTGAAGACCTGTGCACTGGGGGCCACATGCCAGTTGCAGATTAATCCCCCATTTCTGATTTTCTTTTAAACTGAAAATTCATTGTAAAGCTTCAAAAATTCATATATCTTTCGTTATAACTCCAAAAATTATGAAACTTGTGCCCAAAATTTTTTAAATTCAAGATCTACATTTTGGTACTGGTTTGGTTAATTTTGGAGTTCATTTATTGTGGATTTTGTATTTATTTATTTTATTTGGTTGTCTTTTCTTTCCGGTTCGTTCGTTCGAAGAAGCCGGAGGTCGCAACTTTGACCAAGCTCAAGACTACCAAGATTCTTTAGCCTTTGACCCAGGCGAGTCAATACTTTGAACATGTTGAACCTACATTTTATGCTAATTATATTCTTTTAAAATATCAAATTGCATGCTTTAATTTCTTATGCAAATGTATGTCAAATGGTCCTAAGGTAGTTAAATGCCTATTTGATGATAAATAATTATTATACCATTTCCTTGATAAGTGAATTCCCTAAATCATTATCACCCTAGTAACTATATGGTAACCTACTAGTTATAGTTTGTACTTAAGCGCCATGCTAGTCTTGCTTAAGTACCGGGGCATTACGTGTCCTAATCATCAGCTTTTAAACATGAAAGTGGTTTTGAGCAGTCGTTGTGCGTAAATGACTGAAATAGTTGAGTTGGTGTATTTATGCTCCTCAAAACCCTAAAAACATGCTATTACCACATCTGGGCGGATGGGATGGTGGTGGGTTCCGTTAGGCACAAGAGTGGTTGGTATGTGGCATGAGCCGCCTGGATGAATTAAGGACTTAATATTATCATGATCGCCTGTGTAAAACAAATACAACCATAAGTCTGCAAAGTGCAACTTGGCTTAGTAAATTTATTGGACCCCAAAAGTCATTTCACTGGTGGAGAAGCGAAGTCGTGCAAGCGTAGTCTTGAATGGGACACTGATGGTGAAGTTGCCAGCTGCGCTAGACATTGTGGAAAGCCATTGTCCATCTGCGTTAGCGACTGTGGTGAACATCCCGCACAACGTATGAGCGTAACCCCACATGGGCGAAATGACGGAAGGGGCGAGGTAAATTGAAAGGTTACTGTGACGACCGCTGAATTACATGACTGCAGAATCATGTGGGGTAACGAGTAGGATTGTCTCTTGTGGGTATATTGTACAACCTTTGTAGAGTCTAAATTATTTTAACAGCCGTGCCTACAGTCAAAGGTTGTTGGACCGAAAAGGCGACTAGAGGGGGGGTGAATAGGAGCACGCTCATTTTTTCAACCAAGCTCAGATTCAATACAAATTTCACTCCAATAGCTATGGAAGCTATGAAGATCAATATACCAGTACAGCGGAAGACTAGTATTGAATCCAACCTAAACCCCGAAGCAAAACAACCAAAATCAACACGGACTTAAATTCTAAGTGTTGGGCGGTTTGACCTCTGTGTTAATGGCGGTCAGACCGGTCACCTTGGGCGGTCTGACCTCCAGTCTGATGAACAGTAAAAATAGTCCGAAAAACGAAGTTGTAAATAGATGTAACTTTTGATCTACAACTCTAAACTTGATGAAACTTGGTACACACCTTCTCGAGGATGTCAGGAATCTATTCCAATCGAAGATCATGAAGATACTTGGAAAAGTTACGACCTTTTTCAGTTTGAGAGGTGGATGGTTCAAAACCGAGTCAAAACGAAAACTAGATCCAAAAACTTGCTCGTGGGTGATTGATGATCAAGTTGATCCTAGATGTGTTCCCACATGTCACAGAAAGCTAGATCACGTGAAGAAATCAATCAAAAACTCACGAATCAAAGAAAAACTTAAAATCACCAAATAGAGAGAAGAAAGGCAAAGAGACACATCTTTGAGCAAACTTTCTTTGGATTGATTTGATAGGGTTTGGGTTTACAGCCACTCCATCAATGGAGGACAAAGCTCAATACAAGAGCACGAAATCAAATCAAAACTCTCTAGAACCCTAACCTCCACTAATCCTCTCCCTAAGATAAACTAGGGTTTCAACAATAATGAAAGGGTTGAATGGGGTGCAGCCACCTCCCTCCTCTATTTATAGTGGAGACTTAGACCTTCTACAAGTTTAACTTAAATGGGCTCCCGTTAAGGCCCAACACAAACGGGTCACACACGCACGCATTACAAAGCGTCGTCTTCAACACCTCTTGACCTAAACCGCTTCTCTTTGCGTCGTCTTGCGCCGCGGATTGGCAAAAGGTCACCAAGGTGGTATTTGGTAAGATTACCAAAATACCCCTTCTCGGTCCTTCTCTGAAGACTGAGTCCATCTGCGCGAAGCACTTCGCTTGCTCCGCCACATGTCGGTTGATCAACGACTCTCTCCATGTCGGCAAGTCTCTCCCATCCGGCTCCCACCGAAACCACCATGGCACTTGCACCGACTCCCGCGCCACTTGATCAAACCAGTCGCACCGAACTATCCGTTCGGTCATCCTTGTCTATTCTGTACCACACTTGAGTTCATTGACCTCACCCGGCATCGTCGATCGTTCTGGACCTCAGCTCTCCAAGCCTAGTCCCGATCATCCTCGCCGTTGACCGTCGTTGACCACCAAGCAGCCTGCACAACAATAGACAAGCAAATCGAATCTGGGAACAAGTTCTTCACAACTTGACCCACGTTAGTCAAAACATGCATCATGCAACACATATGCACTGAAACTCATGACTTTGACCTAACCAACGAACAACACCGCCACGAAGGCCGACGTTCAAGTGACAATCGTTCCGACCACCCCTCAGGGCCGGTCGAACCGCCAGCCATAGGCCAGTCCGACCGCCCGAAAGGACTTAGCCGATTTTCAACCCCTGAAAATCCGAAACCTACTGGAAACTTTAAACCAATAGAACTTTTGACTGGAGACTCCAAAAATTATGGGACCAAGAGCAATAGAATCCCCTCTATTGCCTACACCCTCTATTTTTGGCCCATCTCATTTTGACACATTTGGTCACAGCCGGTCCGACCGCCGCTCATGGCCGATCCGACCGATTTGGGACCGGTCGGACCACCATGCTATGGCCGGTCAAACCGCCTGTCACCTGACAGTTCTGAAACTTTATCAAAAACACGTGAAACGACAAACCGTTAACGCCATTGCCAATTGTCACATCATCCTAAGATCTGGAGCATATCCCCATGATATCCACCAAGACAGACATAGGAACTTAACTTGAGATAGTTCTATTTCAAAAACCTTTGTGGGTGGTATGAAAACCGGGTCGGCTCACCTAGCCTGAGGTTTGAATTTTCCTAGATCGTCGTATCGAGTGTTGTTAATGTATGGGGGTAGCCCCAATTAAAATAAGCATAAGGTGGAGGTAAATTCTACTGTCATTAAAATTGCACAATTAATCTATTTAAGAAATCATGATTTAGTCAAGATGCTAAGTGATAGAACTTTCTAATATTTGTATTTATAAATGTTGCTTGCGCTAATAAAAGAACCCGAGCCATCCTTGTTTAGCCTTGCATATATAATTATTGCATCTGTTGTGTTGGCTCGCAAGCACGGAAGTTGTGGTCACCCTCGCACTTTCCCCCAAACCCTCAGAACCCACGGATCATGACGACTATGCCTACTACAAGGATCAAGGTGTCGACGGTCAAGACCCAAACGAAGAGTAGTTTAGTTTCTTAGTCTAGGGCTCGCCATAGTTTAGCTGGCTCCGCCGGTGCCTGCGTACAGCCAATATTATCCAAAACCTTGGTTAATATCGGTTGTACACAAGTCACCACAATCGCTTGCCTGTGAGGACTCATGTTCAGCCCTTTTGTTTCCCTGTCATTTCTGAATTTTATGTAATGAACTCTTTTGGCCTATTCGGCACGCTTTTGAAAACTCGATCCGATGCGGTCTATTTAACTCTAATGTCTGTAATATTATGTTTGGTTCGGTCTACGATGTGTATGAATTGATTCAGCAATATATCCTGTGAGTGCTACCTACTGACTAGGGAGTAGCGCGGTGATTTCACAGAGGATTCTAGATTAAGAAATCCGGGTCCGACAATGATCCCCTCTGGTTCCTTGCCAACTATTTATTCAGCCTACTATGCTGGTCCACGGGTTCACCGGTCTACGGAACAGTGTATACATATGTACAAGCGTAGCATCCTTCTAGTTGTAATATAAAATATACACATCTGCAAGCTTGTATCTACTACATTATCCTTCATGGTAGCTTGTGAAATTGTCAATGCAAATACTACTGCTTAAGTTCAGCTTATAATGTCCAATAGAAGCTGAAAAAAATAAGAAATTCTAGTATCAGCTGGAATAACATTATTTCCCTTGCAGATATTGACTAGTGCCAGAGACCAGGCATTATAGGAAGCCACTATTGCACAGACAAGTCAACAGAAAAGAAAAATCTTATACTAGGTAACTTCTATGCTACAATTCCATAATGAACTAGATATAAAAATAATACATGGCTGACCAGCGTAATCGTTGCAGGTATTGCCATCGGGCTTAGTGTTGGCTTGATCATTCTACTTCTCATCTTTCTTATGTGAAGACGGTAAAGAGACATCACAAAGCAAATACGAAGAAAGCATTTTCGAAAGAACCAAGGCCTTCTCCTAGAACAACTGATATCATCGGATGAAAATGCAAATGACAAGACCAAGATTTTCTCCTTGGTAGAGCTTGAAAAGGCAACAAATAACTTTGATCATGCACGTATACTTGGTCGTGGAGGGCATGGAATGGTGTACAAAGGCATCTTATCTGACAAACGTGTAGTGGCCATAAAAAAGTCCAAAGTCATTGAGCAAGGAGAGATCAGTCAGTTCATCAATGAGGTCGCTATCCTCTCACAAATAAACCACCGAAATATTGTAAAGCTCTTCGGATGTTGCCTTGAGACTGAGGTCCCCCTACTAGTATATGAGTTTATCCCTAATGGTTCATTATTTGAAATTCTTAAGGTTGATCAAAGTAGCAACTCTTCTTTGTCCTGGGATGATTGCTTGAGAATTTCCGCAGAAACAGCTGGAGCACTTTATTACCTCCACTCAGCAGCTTCGATATCAATCTTTCATCATGATGTGAAGTCCTCTAACATACTCTTGGATGGGAATTATACAGCGAAAGTATCAGATTTTGGTGCATCAAGGTTGGTTCCTATTGATCAAACCCATATTGTTACAAATGTACAAGGCACATTTGGATACTTAGATCCGGAATATTATCACACTGGAAAGTTAAACGAGAAGAGTGATGTTTATAGTTTTGGAGTAGTACTTGTAGAGTTTCTACTTAGAAGGGATCCTATTTTTACAAGTGAATCGGGGTTAAAGCAAAACTTATCCAACTACTTCCTTTGGGAAATGAAGAAGAAACCGCTTGCTAAATTAGTAGCTGCTCAAGTTCTCGAGGAAGCAACGGGGGAAGAGATTAATGATGTCGCGAGTCTTGCAGAGATTTGTTTGAGACTTCGAGGCGAAGAGAGGCCTACTATGAAACAACTAGAGATGACATTACAGTCTGTGCGATCGAAAAGGTTGAAATCATGTCAAGTTGCTCCAAGAAACGAAGACATGCGACCTTTGCTAATTTGGACAAAGCCAAGCCTCCGTCGATTGTTGGTATTGGAATTTATATGGTAGACGAGTTAATGTAGCTTCTAAAAGAAACCAAAACTGCTACAGCTTGGAGCAAGAGTTAATGTCATCAGCAACTCTACCACGCTAGATCGTCATGTTTGCCGTATTATGTTCGGCTGTCCCATTTTCCCCCTTCTTAAGTGACATGCAATTCTTCTCCTTCGATGAAGAGTAATATATACTCTGTAGTGCATTTATTTCAATAATGGGTGTTTTCAATATTCTTTACATATTAATAAAATCTGAACATACTATCAATCTGTCATACCATCGTGCTGTTTTATTTTTTAACTCGCGATTGGGCAGGATGGTTTCAGTTGGTCCAGGAGCAAGAGAAGCAGAAGACACCACCAGTCTACCATGTGCACAACATGTCAGATTATTATTATCTTAGCCACTCCTACCGATTCCCCTCTCTTCGTGGTTAGGATAAACGTATGATCCCCTCTGGTTCCTTGCCAACTATTTATTCAGCCTATTGAGTTGTTGACATCACACCAAGCCTATCAATAATATGTGAAACTCTCATAGTAATTAATTATGCAGCTTTAATGACAACAGTATATACTTTTCCTCTTTGAAAGCATTTCGTTCACTCCGGGAATTAAGTTCTCCCAGTAGATGTCTGCAAGTTTTCAATTTGCAAAGAAGCAATGTTCCTTGTGTTCCATGAGTCATATGCCGGGGGAGGCGGTAGGCCCGGGGGTCAAGGGGGGAGCGGCTGGGCTGGGGGACTGGGCCGGAAGGAAGTGGGCTGGGAGGAGGTGTGCCGATGTCTCATTTTCGGACGGTAAATAGTGCATACCGTTTGGTTTCGGTTTTTGCTCTTTTTTTCAGTGTGTCATTTGAATTCCAAAAACTCCAGGCTTCCTCTAAGCTTGGGTTTGTGTTTCAAACCTCTCGTTAGTTTCTAAATTCAAAATTCAATTCAAATTCAATCTTTTCAGATTTTGGACCCCTCCCAAAATCTTACCTCCCTTTGTTTTGCTTGGGCCAACTCTATCCCTTGTTGGGCCGACCCATTATTTCTGGCCCACTTATCTTTTTCTTTTCCCCCCATTTTTTTTCTCCCGACCAGCCTGCTCTTTCTCCTCCAGCCCAGCCCGCGTCACAGCACCCCCTCCCCTTTCCCCTCGTCCTTCCTCCTGGCCCTGCCGTTTTCTCACCTCCTCTTCTTTTTCCATCCGGCTCGCCCTGCACACCCGGCTTCGCCCCATTCCCTTTTTCTCCATCCGGCCCCCTTCCCCTTCTTTCCTCGGCCTCATCTCCCCGCATCGCCTCCTTTTCTTCTCCCTCGCCCCTCAGCCATTCTGCTTGCTCAGCCCGGCCCTCTCCTCCCTTTGCCCAGTTCCTCCTTCTCCCGATCTCCCCCTCGGCCGCATCTTCCCTCCGCTCAGCTGCGCCACTAGGCCCGGCCTCGCCACTTCCCCCACTCGGCCCAGCCCACTCCTCCTCCCTCCGCCCAGCAAGTGTTTGGAGTAGCCTGGCAATTGAAATTTATGTGTATTGTTTGGCAAATGAAATATGTGTCTAATCCGACAATTGAAACCTTTGTGCATAATCTGTCAATTGAGAAGTGGTGTATAATATAGCAATTGTTGAAATATGTCATTAATCTGGCATTTTGAAACCTCTGTATAATCTGGTAAATTAAGATTGGTGTAATAACTTGCAATCAAATTGCTAACCATCTGTAATCAATCAACTTTCAAATTACCGGAGTTCACTAAAGTTATTGATGCACTAATATATATAAAAGTGGCAACATTCATGAATTAAAATTGCAACATTTTGGGAAAATCAAAAGTGCATGCAAATCAATTTTGAAACCCCTTCTTTATCCATGAGAAATAATGTCAGGGAATTATAAGGTTAATTTAACTAATCTTTTTCCACCAATGTTTAAGTTTGTGAGTTGTAAGAATTTGATTTGCAAAAGTTCACTCAAATAAAGTAGAAATCTAATTAAGAATAATTGTGTTAATACCAATAATTTGCTTTGAAAACTTGAACAATAATCTCGCAAATCTTGTCGATTAATCCTCCGTCCAAATTTGAATTAACATATCGTTGTCCGTGATCAGAAATCATCAAAGATAATTACCAATAATGTAAAGTTAGACCCGGTAAAAATTATGCAATATCCTATCTTTTTTCTTCCTAAAACTCTAAAAAGACCATTAAAAATGGTAATTTGTTATTTAGGGAAAAATAAAATAATTAAATCTTAAAATCATTAATAATCATCTCAATTATAATTTGGAATAATTAAAAATACGCATTCTTGTATAATCAGTGAATAAGTTAAAAGATGAAATATTTAACCAAGATGCTTGCCTTTCAATATAAAATACAACTTGAGTTTAATGTCTTGCTAAAAGTGTAAACTTGCCTAATTAATATCAGTCCGAGTATTTAAATCACCAGTAATTAATAATAATTAATATACAACAATTTTTAAGTAATCGCAAAAGAAAAACCTTGGTGACAATATGACCTCTCAATTTAATCTGGCAATACCCTTGGTATGTGATCTTGCACCCAAACCTCTTTGAAATAATCCTTATCAACTAATTTAAAGAAGTTCTTGAATTAAAAAGATCAAACTGTGCTTTTCCCCGATCGGCAATGTCTTGCCATCTTCCAGTTCCGAAGTGGAGTATCTCTGCAAAAGATCCTTCGACTCTTAACCCTTCTTTGTTTTTCCCTTCCGGCAGAGTTTCCCCGCCATTTCCTCGTTCCCTCAATTGGTCGTTTGATTTTGTCAAACATCCCCGTGTCGCTCAATCCTTTCTAGCTCGTCCTCCGCGATCTTATTTAAGGCTCTTGTATTTTATTTGGTCTTTTGAGTTCTTTGAATTTATTTGGTTTCTCTATCGTTGTCGCGTAATTAGAAATCGAAGACTAGAAGAAGTAACGACTCGAGCAGGACCAAGATTGGAGCAAAGACGGAAACCAAGACCCACCTGCCTATAACCAAGTGTAAGATCGAGGTGGCCGACTAGAGGCGCGTGAATAGGCGGTTTTAAAAATCTCTATCGGGCTAAACCAATATACAAATGCGGAAGCTAATAACAATTGGTTTTGCACAATTAAAACCTAAATCCACTAGGCTCAACTAAGTGCACCAACAATATGAACACAATACAATATGAGCAATCATACAAGATATATAAGCAATTAAAGCAAGAATGTAAATTGCTCAAAGTAAAGCACAAGTAAAAGCAAGATGACACGATTATGTTTTACCGTGGTGTTCGAAGACTTGCCGGTCTCCCCTAATCCACGTTGAGGTTAGCCCAAACAAATTGGACCGGCTCCACTAATTAAGCTAATACCTCCGAGGTAAGTCCACACACTTGGACCGGTTCCAAACCGAACCAACACCTCGCTCCACTGGGGTTGCTCTTCCTCCACTCCGGAGATGGCGAGCACCACACCACTCACAAACACGCCGGGTCTTCTCACAAGCTTCTTGAGAAGATCACCGCGAACGACGCCTCCACGCCGTCTAGGTGTCGGCAAACACCAAGAGTAACAAATCTCAACTCTCACTTGAACTAATCAAGTGTCTAAGCTCAAGTGGATACACAATCCACTACCTAAGGCAACACATGCACTTAGGGTTTACTCTCCAAGCTCACCAAGTGCAACACATGCACATAAGAGAGGAGAGGCTTGCTCTTAGCTCAAGAGGCTCACAAAGAGTTCACAATAGCACCAGCAACCTCTCCCAACCGACCAAGGTGGCTATATATAGCCCACACACAAAAACTAGCTGTTGGGAGACAAACCCCTGAAAAATCAGGGAAATCGGAAGTTCCGCCATGTATAGGCGGAACTACACTTTGAGAAAAGCACAAAGAATGACTATTTCAGACGAGAAACTAGCCGTTAGAATTTTAGTGCGGAACTACCGCCAACCAAGTTGCGGAAGTTCCGATCTTCGGAAGTTCCGCACAACACATAGCGGAACTACCGCACCTCAAAATTTTGGCTAAGTCCCAAAATGGTGCTTCTTTGGAAAAAACGTTCCGCCGAAAATCGGACCGTCCGGCCTGCGGAACTTCCGCAGTTATACAACCGGAACTTCCGATTATCCTGACAGAAAACAGTAATGGCTTTTTCAACAACTTCAATTGCAAAACACATTTGCCAATTGATAAGCCATGCCAACAAGGATCTCAAGCAAGATTCCCAACAAGTTGCAAAACACATTTGACAACTTTAGAATCATAATATAAGGAATAAGGTACATGGACTTACACCATTTGCAAAACATATTTGCAAACTTAAGTCACATGCTACAAGAAATCAAACATGAGCATCAACTATTTGCAAAATACATTCGCAAATAACAGCATCATGCCACAAGGCTAAGGTGCATGGACTTCAACCATTTGCAAAACACATTTGCAAAGTATAGTCCCATGCTACAAAGATTAAATGCATGAGCCTCGGCTATTTGCAAAACACATTCGCAAATAATAGCTCCATGCATAGATGAGCTAGAGCAAACACAATGAGCTATCAACACATGACTAACTCATGCTACTAGTCAAGACCCCTCTTAATAGTACGACAATCCTATACTAGCAATCCGATCTATCAACCAAACACCGAGACCAGTAAAAGACTAGGAGCACATCCTTAGCCCTAGCTAGTCATACCTTTGCCTTGCATCTTCTTGAAGCTTGATGACGCACATCAACACTTCAAGTCC
The DNA here is from genome assembly GCA_036346395.1 of Hsuehochloa calcarea. NCBI lineage: Eukaryota > Viridiplantae > Streptophyta > Magnoliopsida > Poales > Poaceae > Hsuehochloa > Hsuehochloa calcarea. The sequence continues at coordinate 18,662,321 of CM070599.1, read as the reverse complement.
GGGTCCTTGACTTTGACAATCATCAACACATGATGATTTCTTTACTTCGGGATCTTGTCTTGAACATCATCAACACATGATGATTTCTTCATCCCGAGTCTTCACATGCATCAACGCATGATGCATTCCTTCACTTGACCTCCATCAACACATGATGGGTCTTCTCTTGACTTGACGATCAACTCATGATCATCTCTTCTTGATAAGCATCAACTCATGATGCATCCTTTACACCAAGCTCTTGACTTGATGATCAACTCATGATCATCCCAAGTCTTCATCCTCCTGGAACATAACCTATATATCCAACTCATGGAAAATGTTAGTTCCACAATAGGATTATCATTAATTACCACACCATACCATTTACTCATAATGGTGGGACAAGATACCTCAATCTTTCCCTCTTTGGTAATTGATGATAACCACTTAATTACTCATAAATTGAATGTAGATAAATGAGAGAACAAATTGAGTATATATCAACTACACAAGTTATATATATACTCTAACATGAGTATACAAGAACTACATAAGTTCTATATACTCATAATCATGAGTATACAAGAACTACGTAAGTTTTGTATACTCAAACGGATTTGTTTCAAAGTAAAGATCCCAAATGTATGTGGAAAATGGAATATGGATCAATACTAATGAAACCACAAAATATAGAATGAAACTCTCCCTAAATGTGTGCATACACAGATGTGTAATAAGATCATATGCACATATTCAAGTTTAACTTATGGTTGAGTTCAATCCTATATTTTGGATCCGAGGAATGCAACAATATATAAGAATACAAGTTGAAAGCATACCTCGTTGATTTTCACCTTTATATCCAAATGAGACTATACACTAGATATAACAAATAGAATTGTTAGTCTCACAATTGGATTTGTCATTAATCACCAAAACACTCCATTAACTCATAATGGCGGGTCTAGATCTTTCAATCTCCCCCTTTTTGGTGATTGATGACAAACCATTTATCAATAATAACATTTGGATATAAATAGACATAACATAGAAATTTAAGCAAATGAACTATGTCTATGTACGCCATGAGGTGAAATTACAAGCATTAAATAATATATGCATAAAAACATATGCTTGTAAAACAATACATTTTCCTATAAGTATTCTCCCACTATTGGTATAAAGAAAATAACAAAGGAGGATATGTAAATCATCCAAATAAGGACAATGTATTGATACCACTTGAAATAATTCAAATAAGGGGACATTGATACCAAACATTGATACCACTTGTAGGGCATTGATGCCACTTGAAATATTGTTCCCCTTTTTGACAATTCTCCCTCTTTTGACATTTTAAACAAATCATTCATCCAAATGGAAGAATATTGACATAAACATTCTCCCCCTTTTGACATTAATCACCAAAAAACACAAGATAAAGCTTAGCCAAAAGGAGCTTGGTCACAAAAAGTATGAAATAGACTCATATGACCAAAGGAGATTTTGTTCTCAAGATATGAGAAGAGAAACAAATGAATAGGTCACAAACCTATTGATCATATTACATTCTCCCCTTTTTAAATCAAGATATTTGAGAAACACTTGAAATGATAGATGAAACACATTCAAATAACCTCCTTCTTTGAAATCTTCTCAAGAACAATTTTCAATTTTGCAAAGAAGAGATCAAAAGATAGCAAAAACTGAAAATGTGTGGAAACAAGCTCAGAAAAATATGAAATAAATCATGGAGCTATTACTTACAAATACACACAATTTTCATTTTGGGAGGTTTAACCAAATGTCAACCAATTTAGAGATACGAAAATCACAATGTTTCAGAAAACTGAAAATTTCAGGATTTTCAGATTTTGACATTTCATTTAAGCTTCAAAAAGCAGCTGATAAAATAGGTAGAATGGTTCACATAAATCTGAGAAACTTTGTCAATAAATAACCACTATAGAGGATCAAATTTCATTATTATAGCTTCCTCTGATTGTGAACCCATTCAAAGATACAAAATTCACAAATCAGCTCAAAACAATGTACAATTCTGAAATTTAAGCATTTGAGCAAAGAGAGAAAAAGTCAAAACTTTTTCAATTCAAGTCTAAATACCTTCAAATTTGGCAGAAATAAACTTTTGACTCCTAAGAAACTTTTCCAAGAAGAATTTTCGAAAAATGAGTCTCCATTCACAAGATATGCCAAATTGAGCTTTGGAGGCATGATTTTTGATCAATGAGTAGAAAAATCAAAACTTTTATAAATGACGTCCAAATTGTTTGAAAATATCCAGATTTTAACTTTGGACTATTTAGAATGTTTTTCAATAAGAATTTTTTAAAAAGGACTTTTCTTTCAAAAGATATGGCAAAACGCGTGTTGTAGGCATAAAAAGATAGCAATTTTGCCTTTAAGATCCAAAATGCAAGCTAATTTGGATTTCATGGAGATTTTCACTTTCTTGGCTTTGTATGAGTTAGAAGTACTATTTCAAGCCAAGATACACAAAGAAATCCAGCTCAAATAGCAAAACTCACTATATGCAAGAATATGTTATTTTGGGTCAAAGCAAGTTTTTCGGTGAGTTTCAAATAAGTATAGCTTTTCAACGGTTGGTCTTTTGTAAAAACGTTAAACTTGAAAAATGTTTAAAATGACCAACCTTATAAGTTTGGTATTAAAAACTCTTCCGAAAACTCAATAGATTTTGATTTAGAGAAATATATCATTTAATTCAAAATCAAGATCATATAAGATCCTTTTGAGGCCAAATTTGGTATTTGTTTCTAAAGTAGAAATTTTTACTTCAAAAGCATTTGAAAACATTTGAAATACATTTTTAAATACTTTTGTATAGTTTTTCACAAGATTGACCGTTTTGAGTAAAATACCACTTGAAAAAAAAATATTTTGACTTTTGACTGGAAGGCTTGATTTTAAAATGCTAATCTTGCATATGATTTATAATGCCACTCTAATAATACCAAATGAAGTAAATGAGAATAAAACACATTCATTCACAAGATCCAATAAATCATTTTGGGCAAATAAAATAGTTTTCACAAATTTTTGTAACCCAAAAACTTTAAGATGTCTTTCACAAAGAAAAACTCCCCCTTACACAAAGGGTTCCTCTTGACATTCCTTTCTTCTCATTTGACATACAAATGATTTTCTTATTTCTTTGTCATCGCTTTAGCATATGCCCATCCGATTTGATACAACTTGTAAAAGATACCACAAAACGGAGAGAGCTTTAGATAAAAGAAGATTTTTATCGGCAAGGATGAATAGAGGATACCACTTTAACGAATAAGATGATATCACTTGAAAAGATAAATCTCATGCCGAGATCAAGATGATCAAAAGAAGCTACCACTTTTGAAAAAAATAACACTTAAAAAGTGCAATTGCATTTGAAATCAAGGAAAAGTAGTAGTGGATAGCTAGCAATGATTTCAAGGATCAACTTGACCAAAGGAATCAGACATAAAAGATTTAGAATTGAAATGGAATGAAATGGCTGACTTGTCAGAAAAATCGGAAGTTCCGCCAACTAATGTGCGGAAGTTCCGGAAATCGGAAGTTCCGGACCTGGAGTGCCGGTAGTTCCGATTATCCTGACACTTCAAGGATTGATCTTGGAATTTGACAATTTTGCAAATGATGCCTAGTTTTGCACTCAAGTGAATATCATTCAGGATAATTATGCGTTAAAGAGACTAATGTCTATCTAAGAAAATAATTTTTTTATGAATTAAGTTTTGATTTTGCAAATGAAGCTTCATTTTCATGAAATTATTCAAAACAAACTAAAAAGAGCATTTAGTTGATTTTAAAGCATCCAATTTTATGTATGAGTCATAAATACCATTATGAACCTTTTCATATGAATAATTTTGGTTCATATGGCAAAACTCACTTAAGTGCTAGAAAGTGACCACTTTGGTCAAAGTAGGATTTTGGACGAATTTCAAAATCAAATATCCTTTTCTAGGTTGGTCTTTTGGAAATCTTTTGAATACTAAAAATGTTTAGAATAACCAACTCTAGGATTTTTCTTTTGGCAAGATCTTCAAATTCCTTTTAGACTAGATTTTACACAAAAGTCTAGTTTTGGTCAAAAACAAGATACTCTAATGTAGGATTTTGGCTAGAAACTCAATTTTACTTAAAATAGGTTTTTCTAAAGCCAAAACCTTTGGTAAATATTTGAAAAGCATTTGTATACCTTTTGCAACTAGTTTTTCAAAGAATTACTAATAATTATGAATTTTTTGACTTTTGGCTAAAAGGCTTATTTTTTACAAACAATACTAGCACTTAATTTATTTGGGCACATATAAGGTTGTGATATACATGATTATGATTTAGCACTCCCCCTTAATGTGCCACACCATCTTTCTCAAGATATTAATAATGAACATTATGAACATAGAGCAAGAACACCCCTTTTAAAATAATTTTCATGAAATGCAACCTACGCAAGGCATAAAGGGGCTAGATACTTCAATGTAAGTACTTGTTACCGAAATGGCATTGGCTTATGATACGACACGATTATCCTTAGGCTTGGCTCCGATTTCGCATATGGTGATCCGTCCACCTCTTCATATGAGCCAAACATCCAATGCCTTTCCAAGTACCTATTCATCATTAAGCACTTTGGTACCCAATACTTGGTTGGGTCCACGAATGTTAGTCACAACAGATTTGGGCACCCAAATGGCCCTAGTATTAGTTTTATGTGAACTAACATTTCTAGCAAACACATTGCCATTAATATCCTTCCTAAGCAAATAATGATCATTATACATAATGGGCTTAGGAGTGATACTGTGGATATCGTGAGGATATGTGCACGATCTCAGGATGATGAGTCAATTGGCAATGGCATTGTTGGTTTGCAAAATCTCGCGTTTTCGGGGTTTGCTTCTTCTTTGTCGGACCACAAAGCGGTCGGACCGGTGGAGTGAGGCGGTCGGACCGCTTGAGTGGACGGATCGGACCGGCAATGGAGGCCGGTCGGACGGCTTGACCTAACTTTGGATTTTGGAGCTAATCCAAAAATAGGTTGTGTAGGCAAGTGAGGAGTCTCACGGATGTGGTTTCATCATTTTGGAGCTCCAGTCAAAGTTCTATTGAGTTGAAAATTCGGAAGGTTTGGATTTTCAAGCTAGATTTTAGCTAAGTCTTTTGGACCGTCCGACCGCCAGTTGTGGGAGCGGTCCGACCAAACTGATATCGGTCGGACCGGCCTTGTGGGGTGGCTGATCGGGCCGTGATGACTGGAGGTAAGCCAAGTTCGCATTGATGCATGTTGATTGTGTTTAATGTTTAGTTATCAATGCTTTATTGTTGCATATTGCATTGTGGAACTAACGTGGGTCAAGTTGTGAAGAACTTGTTCCGGAAGCGGTTTGTTTGTCTATTCTTTGTGCGGTGGCTTGCAGTCAGCGGCGTCAGCGGTGAGTGGATCGGGACTACGCTTGGAGAGCCGAGGTCGAGCGATCGGGGATCTGGGTGGTCGTGTGACTCAAGCATGGTGCGAATGGACAAGATGGATCGAGCAGGTGGTTCGGTGCATTGGTTGGATCGGCGGTGCGGATATCGGTGCGAGTCTGGGGAGGTTCGAGGATTCGGACAAGAGAGGCTTGGCGTCGATGAGAACCGTGATCAACCTACACGTGGTGAAGCGGCGATTGCTTCAGCAGATTAGTATGTGGGTACCATGGGTGAGTGGGCCCCAATTGTGTAACTCTAGTCCTCTCTAGTATAAATAGGAAAGGGGAGAAGGAAAACCTTGAAGCTTCCATTTGTTTCTCCCTTGCTTTTCTAGGGTTAGGGTTTGGAGAGGAAGAGAGGAGAGATTGTATGCTCCTTGGGTGAGCTCTTGTCCTCCTAGTTGGAGTGGCTTTGTAAGCATCTTGTGAGATCAATCAATCTTGTGATGCTTGCTTGAGAGATCATTTGCCTCCTCTTTGTGTTCTTCTCTCATTTGAATGAATTTGGTGCTTCCTTGATTCAAGGGTTTTTACTTGGTCTCTTGACCCATTTTGTCTTGCTTTGGTGTGTGGGAATACTCCTAGAATCATCTAGACCATCAATCCTCACAAGCAAGTCTTGAATCAAAGTTTTTATATTTCTAGGGTTTGTGCACTTCTTGATTAAATCCTTGAGAGATCGATTCTGCGAAGTGGATCTGAAGGATCGTCGCTAGAAATAGGTCTCTAATATCACTAGGGAGGTGTGCTCGAAATTTGGTCAAGTTTTATTGGTTGAATCAAAAGTTGGATCAAATTTCGTTTTGGATTTGGGGGTGGATTTTCAATCTTTGGGTGAACCGGTCGACCGGTCTTATGTAACGGCGGTCCGACCGCCAGATATTCGATCATTTGTCTTCTTAAGGTCGAATCATTGTCCACCGGTCCGACCGCCACTAGTTCTTGGTCGATCCATTGGTTGAGCGTCGGTCGACCGCCCTTGGTAACCGGTCCGACCGCGGTGCCAGATCAACCCTTTGAGCTTAAGTCTCCACATTTGTGTCGTGTGGTTGTCGGGGTTTGTCGAGTTCAAAGACAAGGCTTCATTGTGTGCTTCTTGATCTTCTTAGCTCTCATAGCTAAAGGAGTAAAGTTCGTGTTGAATTCGACTTAGGCGAGAAAATTGTGAAAGCGCCTATTCACCCCCCCCCCCTCGATCGCCTTTCGGTCCTACAAGTGGTATCGAGCGGTTAGCTCTTTTCTATAGATCTTAACGGTCTTTGGAGCCATGGCGTGGCGATATTCAATCGAGCCACATGTTTTTGATGGAGTTGATTTTGCTTATTGGAAGGCCGAATGGAGGCCTACATCGAGGCTCAAGGGCATGCGATTTGGCTTAAGGTGAAAAATCCTTATGTCGTGCGGTAGATGACAATTTGATCACTCGGATGTGGAGAACAACAGCAGGGCTCGAATTTCTTGATTCAAGGCCTTAGTCGATCGGAGTTTGGCGTGTTGCTCATTTCTTTGTCTGCTCATGAGATCTGGCGGACTCTTTGTGATTATCACGACGGGTCCACTGCGATCAAGGAAGTGAGACAGAACCAGCTTAAGAAAGCATACTCCAAAATCGAGCAAAGACCTGGTGAATCTTTAGATGAGTGTGGGGAGATTTTCTAAAATTCTTCATGATCTCCGCATTGTTGATCTTGTTTTTTCGAGTCGAAAATGCACGCCGACTTTTGGGTGCTTTGGATGTGAAGGTGCAGGAATGAAGATCAACGCCATAAATGATAACATCTGTCATGAGTGAGCTTACCATGGATAAGCTTTACTCGAGGTTGAAGACGCATGAGATTGATTTTATCTCGCGTCTCCCCACAGCGAGCCAATGGCTTTAGTGATCGATCAATCTAAGGGTAGATATCTTGATTCCTTTAATGTTAGCTCATCTGGATTTTCTTTATGCCTTTGCATTCCTTGAGCGATGAGCAACTTGAGAGACTACCGAGGATGACTTAGCCCTCCTATCCACAAAATTCACGAGCCTACAATAATGTGAGGAGTAGGAGGAGAGGTGGACCTATCACATGCTTGAGTGTGGTGAGCTCAACCACGTTAGCTCTAGATGCCCCAAGCTAAAGGGCAAGGAGGAGAAGGAGTCACAAAGGCATCCTCAAGCGAGGGATGCTAAGTCCAAGAAGACAAACTATCGCAAGTTTGTCAGCCGAGTCCTTGAAGCTCTAGAGGATGTGAGCATGGAAGATGTGGACTCGGAGTCGGAGGACGACAATAGTGACTCCCGTGGTAAGAAGAAGGCACGTGATTTCACAGGCATGTGCTTTATGGCTAAGAACAGCCACGACAGTTACTCCTCCAACAGCGAGGATCCTTTCAGTGATCCCGATGAGGTATGCCCTTCACTTCCTGACATGAAAAGGGCTTTAGTGCTTGCTGAACAAAAATTGCATAAGCAAGTTAAAGTGATCAAGAAACAGGATACTATGATTGATAATTTGAACCTAGAAGTGGTTAGGCTCAAATCCATTAATCCTGATGATTTCTGTGATTCATGCTCTAGCTTGCTTAATGAATTGTCAAGCTTGAATAATGCTCATTCCTCTGTTGAGGAACAATTGAAAAATGCTCTTTCTGAACTAGAATCTCTCAAGTCTAGTTCTGTTTGCATGAATGCCATTCCGCTTGATGTGACTGCTTTAGAAGCTATTCCATTAAATTGCTCAAACTGTGCTTTGCTGGAATTGAAACTGGATAGCTCCTTAAAAGAATTGCAAAAATTTGATGCTAGTCACACTTGTTCTCATTGTAAGAGTAATCGATTTAAAATGCAAGAGATGACTGAAATGGTTGCTTATTCTAGAATTGCCTCTTGTGAAAATTGCCCTAAGCTTACAATCGAGATTGAAGCTTTAAACAAGACTCTTGAAGAGAAAGCTAAAATTGAAAGATCCATGTCTCTTACTGCTTCCAAGAAAGTCATTGATTCTTCCTCTTGTATGTTGCATGCTGAAATTGATATTGCTATTGGTAAGATACAAGAGGCTTTTAGAGTCAAATTTAAGGAGCGGTTGAATAGGATTGGAGAGTCCTATTGTGTGTCTTGTGAGGCTCTTAAAGTGGAAGTGGATCTTCTTAAGAGCAAACATGTTGAGGCAATCGATTCTAAAAGTGCTCCAATTGTGGAGTTTTGGCAAAAGAGAACGATTACCTCAAAATGACTCTTGAGAAGTTTTCTAGTGGGAAAAAGAAGCTCAACTTGATTCTAGACCAATCCAAGGTGAGTGTGAAAAACAGTGGCCTAGGCTTTAAGTCCCTAGAGCTTTCCAAGAATCTCACACCAAAGATTGCTAGAATTGTGAAAAGTGGTTTGGTTGAGCAAGAATCTTCTTTGTCTTCAAAGGTTGTTCTTAAATCAGAGATTCTGCTCAATCTCTTTCTAGCAAGAAAGGTGCTTCTGTCTCACCAGTACGGACCCCTCAAAAGGTCAAGTACCATTGCACCTTTTGCAAGAAAGAGGGCCACACGGTTGAGTTTTGCTTCCGGAGAGCAAAGATTGAGAGGAAAGAGAGGATGAGCACTTTGAGATCCATTAGAGGAGTCTCTTCTTGAATGATAGTCTCTAGAGCAGGCGACCTATTCATGTACCACATATGGGCCTAGGCGTGTAGAGAATCTTGTTGACTCTTTTGGTGGGTCGAGCGGAAGTGTGGTTTAGGATATCATGAGGATAGACCACGGGTAGCACCTAGACAGGGGGAGTATCGGTCTTTTGGTAGATCGTTTTGGAGAGGTCCAGGTGGTGCTCATGGGCATTCTTATGATTTTGTGCCTAATCATTTTCTGCTTGCTTCTTTTGCTATTCCCAGCATCGTCCATCTCGATCTTGGACACCCAGATTTTCTATCTCAAATCCAGATCTTGAGGCTTGGATGTTTTGAGGAATTTGCTTTTTCTGTTTTCATTGTATCATAATGCATTTTTATTTCAAATGTCGTGCATTGCTTAATAAAAATTGTGGAGCTTTGAGTATTATCCTTGTTTGGCTTGATTTCATACTCTATACCTTGTCATATCAAGTGATAGTCCGCTGGACTTCTTTTATGGCTCTTCGTGTTTTGGCTTAGCTTTTCCCTTGCTAGCTTTATATCTGTGAGCAAATTGAATCAAATCATGTCTTGTTGGATCTTGTGACTAGTTTTGCTCTAGTGATCCACTTATGATTCTCGCCATGTCTTACAAGTTGAATTGAGTCTTGAACTTATTCTGAGTTGAAAAATGAGCTTTTTATCTTATTAAGTCAAGCAAATGAAAATGAGATTTTACGTGCGAAAAAGCCGATCTCACCAATCCTTTCTTATGAGACGGCTTGCCATTGCACTAGGCATGAACTCAGGGGGAGTTTTGGATGACCTAGATCATTCTTTTAAGCTTATCGCTTGAGATGGTCGCGGCAAGGCTTGAGATCTAGCACAGCAAAAAAAGGGGAGAAAGAAAAAGAGAAATTGCCCAAAAAGGGCTAAGTGCTTGAGCTTTGCTTCAAAAGAATTCTCTTAATGCTCAAATTGCCTCAATTCCTGTTTTGAGTCTCTTTCTGCTTATAGACATGGCTTGACTCATTTTTGGTTGCTTTTAGTGAATCTATGACATTGAGCAACCTTTCATGGTTTTAATTACATTAATATCAGTTTACGCTATCTTGGTTTTAGCTTTGCGATACATGTTTTGCCATGATTGAATATAGCTTCTACTCTTTATATGGCTTGGTATATGTCTTGTACTGTCTACATAGATAATGGTCATGGCTCCTTTTTGCTTAATTTCAAATAAAGTCATTTCTTCATGCTCGTTCTTCTCTCATGCATCTTGATGAATTCATTGTCAAAGGGGGAGAAGGATTGAAGAAAATGCTGCTTTGGAGCTTTTGGTTCACATAAGGTTTCATGCATAAAAGAACACACACACACACACACACAAAAAAAAAAATTTGTGAACCTTTTGAAAATTTGTGATCATAGTGAGTTGAGTCTCTGGGTTTTATTGCCTTTTTCTGATTTGAATTGAAATTCAAGAAGACTCACAATGATCAAAGGTCAAATAGAACTTATTGTCTTTCATTTGGACCTAAGTGAGATTTTTGGCTACTTTCTGGATTTTGAATCCTTTTGTGCGTTCAATGCCTTATCTCACTTGCCTTCACTATTCTGAAGCCAGCTTGGTCGCTTCCTAAGCTTTTTCTTGCTTATGGACCAAGTTGTGCCTTTATGAAAACGACGATTTTACTTTTCAATTTGAAAACCACATTTTCTTGGAAATTGCCAATGTGTTCATCAAGGGGGAGATTGTGGATATCGTGAGGATATGTGCACGATCTCAGGATGATGAGTCAATTGGCAATGGCATTGTTGGTTTGCAAAATCTCGCGTTTTCGGGGTTTGCTTCTTGCTGTCAGACCACAGTGATGCGGCCGGTGGAGTGGGGCGGTCAGACCGCCCGTGGGACGGTCGGACCGGCAATGGAGGCCGGTCGGACCGGCTTGACCTAACTTTGGATTTTGGAGCTAATCCAAAAATAGGTTGTGTAGGCAAGTGAGGGGAGTCTCCTGGATGTGGTTTCATCATTTTGGAGCTCCCAACAAAGTTCTATTGAGTTGAAAATTCGAGAAGGTTTCGGATTTTCAAGCTAGATTTTTGGCTAAGTCTTTTGGACCGGTCCGACCGCCGTTGTGGGAGCGGTCCGACCGGCCTGATATCGGTCGGACCGGCCTTGTGGGGCGGTCAGACCGGCAGTGACTTGGAGGTAAGCCAAGTTCGCATTGATGCATGTTGATTGTGTTTAATGTTTAGTTATCAATGCTTTATTGTTGCATATTGCATTGTGGAACTAACGTGGGTCAAGTTGTGAAGAACTTGTTCCCGGAAACGGTTTGTTTGTCTATTCTCAGTGCGGTGGCTTGCGAGTCAGCGGCGTCAGCGGTGAGTGGATCGGGACTACGCTTGGAGAGCCGAGGTCGAGCGATCGGGGATACTGGGTGGTCGTGTGACTCAAGCATGGTGCGAATGGACAAGATGGATCGAGCAGGTGGTTGGTGCACCGGTTGGATCAGGCGGTGCGGATATCGGTGCGAGTCTCTGGGAGGTTCCGAGGGGATTCGGACAAGAGAGGCTTGGCGTCGATGAGAACCGCTGATCAACCTACACGTGGTGAAGCAGGCGATTGCTTCAACAGATTAGTATGTGGGTACCATGGGTGAGTGGGCCCCAATTGTGTAACTCTAGTCCTCTCTAGTATAAATAGGAAAGGGGGAGAAGGAAAACCTTGAAGCTTCCATTTGTTTCTCCCCTTGCTTTTCTAGGGTTAGGGTTTGGAGAGGAAGAGAGGGAGAGATTGTATGCTCCTTGGGTGAGCTCTTGTCCTCCTAGTTGGAGTGGCTTTGTAAGCATCTTGTGAGATCAATCAATCTTGTGATGCTTGCTTGAGAGATCATTTGCCTCCTCTTTGTGTTCTTCTCTCATTTGAATGAATTTGGTGCTTCCTTGATTCAAGGGTTTTTACTTGGTCTTTTGACCCATTTTGTCTTGCTTTGGTGTGTGGGAATACTCCTAGAATCATCTAGACCATCAATCCTCACAAGCAAGTCTTGAATCAAAGTTTTTCATATTTCTAGGGTTTGTGCACTTCTTGATTAAATCCTTGAGAGATCGATTCTGCGAAGTGGATCTGAAGGATCGTCGCTAGAAATAGGTCTCTAATATCACTAGGGAGGTGTGCTCGAAATTTGGTCAAGTTTTATTGGTTGAATCAAAAGTTGGATCAAATTTTGTTTTGGATTTGGGGGTGGATTTTCAAGATCTTGGGTGAACCGGTCGACCGGTCTTATAACGTGGTCCGACCGCCGTATATTCGAGACATTGATCTTCTGGTCGAACAGTATCCACCGGTCCGACCGCCACTAGTTGCGGTCGGATCATTGGTTGAGCGTCGGTCGACCGCCCTTGGTAACCGGTCCGACCGCCGGTGCCGGATCAACCCTTTGAGCTTAAGTCTCCACATTTGTGTCGTGTGGTTGTCGGGTTTGTCGAGTTCAGACAAGGCTTCCATGTGTGCTTACTTGATCTTCTTAGCTCTCATAGCTAAAGGAGTAAAGTTCGTGTTGAATTCGACTTAGGCGAGAAAATTGTGAAAGCGCCTATTCACCCCCCCCCCCTCAGTCGCCTTTCCGGTCCTACAGATACCTTTGGGACAATCCTTACTAAGATGTCCCTTTTCCCAGCAATTGTAGCAAGTTGGGACTTTGCTTCCCTTGCTTGTCTTTATCTCTTGCTTCTTGCCGGCTTGCCTCAATTTTGAATATCTTGTCTTGACATCCTTTTGATTAGGGCACACCGAGGCATAGTGGCCCTTTCCATCGCATCCATGGCACTTGACATATTTATTCGTATGTCTCGCGTTGTGCCTTGTCTTTCTATTCTCCTTCTTCTTAGGAGTGAAGCCAATTCCACTCTTATCTTGCAAGCGTTTCTGCTTGCTCAATATTTCGTCAAGAGTGGCCTTCCCTTTTAGGTTTCTTTCCAAGTCAACCTTTAATTTTGTGACTTGGGCCTTGAGCTCATTGGTTTCCTCTACAATGTTAGTATTGACAAGCATAGAGGAAATGGGAGCATCTAATTTTGAGCAACAAGGCATATCAATTAAATCCTCACATGAGGTGGATATACTAACCTTAGATGAAATGCAAGAGCTAGGAGCTTTGCATGGCATATCATCTAATAAATTACATTCAATGCCTATATCCACCTTAGAGCTATTTAGATTATTTAGGAGGAGAGCTTCATGTTCATCTTTTAAAACATCATAATCATTTTGAAGCGAGACATACTCTTTCTTCAAAACTTTGAATTTCAATTTCTCCTTTCCTAAATATTCATTGAGCTCTACTAGCATATCCATCAACCCATCATATGAAGGCTCATCGTTTTCGTTTACCTCATTATTACCTTGAGCCATGAAGCATCGAGTTGATGTGGAGGGAGTGGAGGAGTCCTCATAATCGTCGGAGTTTGAGATTGAGCATTCTTCTCCCGACGACCGTTCATATGTGCAATCTTCACTTGTGGAAGTGGACAATTCATATTTATCTTGAATTTGGGTCCACATCTCATGAGCGCTCTTGAGATTGCATATGGCATCAAAAATATCTATACTCAAAGCACTAAATAAAACATTAGTAGCTTGAGCATTGAGATGCGAGCATTTCTCTTCCTCATTGGTTGGAGCAAGAGGATCCTTTGGAGGAGAAAAGCCCGCATCTACAATCCGCCATATATTTAGGCCCATGGCCTTAAAATAATAAATCATGCGGATTTTCCAATAGGCATGATTTGTACCATCAAAAATAGGTGCTTTACCTAGGTGCACTATGATGAGGACATCGACCCTAAGGATACAACCACTGCTTCAACCTGCTGCACTGCATCCTCTACTTCCTTTACTTCACCAACATCTTCTCCAATTGGACTTTCGGCTAATGCAATGCCATATTACCCAATTAGATCGAGCTACGTCTACATGCCATGGTGCTACGTCTACATACCATGGTACTATGTGTACATGCCATGGTGCTACTACATGTGCCAAGCAGAAGTTCAAGCTGGATACATTGTGGTCAGATCAGTTCGGAATCAGCCTGACAGCACCAACTTAAAACAGATATAACTTTTGCAAACGGAGTCCGATTCGGGTGTTCTTGGGCTTGTTGGAAAGCTAACGACGATATCTTTCCAACGGATCCAGTCTCACCTTCAAATTCCTTTTGTAGACTTCGGAATCGTCAAAAAAAGGTGCTATGTCACTAATTTGGGCCGATTTGGGCCTTGTAATCGTACCGGAATTGGCCCATATGCCGCCGGCCCACCTGGGGGCGTGATTACTGTTCATGTGAACAGTAATTCGTGCATTTAGTCCCACCCCTCTATTTCTTTTAGATTTGTGGCTCCTCATCCCCTATTTAAGGAGGACGCACCCCCTCTAGTTTCCTTGGATTTTATTTAGTTAAAAGTTAGCCTTGTTGCAACTTCGTGTATTGGCTTGTGTCGACTAGACCAACCTTAATACCGCTTTTCGAAATACCAATTTTAATATTTCAATCTTTATTTGCAATTTCAGATTGCTTTATCTTGTTCTTGCGTGCTTCTTGGTGTATGCGAGAATCGACCTTCGTGGTCGTCAGCGGGTATTCGTGCATGGTTGATAACGACTTGTCGATCAGTTCAGCGATTGCGTGGTTTCGAGCCTTGCGTGTTCATAGCTAGGATCTTCAGAGTTGAGCGACGCCTACCGGACTTATCGTTCTCATCGAAAGATCGGGCCAACAAATCAAACCTTAGGGTTCATCAAGTGGTATCAGAGCTACCGTTCTTCAGTGAGAGTTTCCTGTTTTCTAGTAGTAGATTCGTTTTTCATACCTAGAGTCCAGAAAATTGCCAAAAGAAAAAAATTCGCATCTATCATCCATACCAAGCCCTTTGAGCATTTGCAACTTTTTTCTTTTCAGTTTGCTTGTTGAATATTTAGTTACATTGTCGTGTCTAGTTGCTGATCTTTAGTTCTAGTTATTGTCTAGTTTGTCGTTGTCTAGATTACTTCTCGTGTTTTTCCTTTGCGTCGCTTAATCGTTCTTTTAGGGTTCTTAGTTTTTGCATCTAAAACAGAAAATTCGTGGGTTAGAACTCCTCTAATCTGCACCAAAAAAAGAGAGAACACTTTGCTGTATTCGTGACTTGTGGAAAACCCTAGAGCCGGCAAAAAAAAATAGAAGGAGAAAGAGGCCGCCACACAAAACAAAAGCCGTGGTAGAAAAAAAAAGAAAAAGAAAAAAAAAGCAAGCTTACACCAAAATCAGTGAAAACTGGTGGAGCCCTTCTACATATAGCCACAAGTTTGCATAAAAAATTTCTGCAAGATTAGCCCACGGAATCAAAAGATATAGCAATTTAAAGATTGAAACCGAGTCGGTTTCCAGTCCGAGTACGATTCCGTTCCGAGAGACCTTCAGTAAAACGGGCATAACTTTTGCATATGGTGTCCGATTTGGACTTTCTTGGACTCGTTGGAAAGCTAACAACGGGGCACATACTTTCCACTTAATGCATAAATCTCCCACCAGGGAACCCAAAATCGGTCATTTTCGGCTCCGAATTCGCGTCACAAGTTTTTTGTTTCGGTTTTTGCCGTTTCTTTTAGTCTTCCCATCAGAATTTGGGGTTCGTCTCAACTGCAAAGTTGTAGATCTCATCGAAACCGTTCAAACGAGTATATATAAGCCATATAAAACTTTGCTTTTTCATCTCTTGAGACTAACTATTGTTTTCTGCTTAAACTAAAGAGTTGTTTACGCTGCACGTTATTCCGTTTTTGTGCTCTACATCGTGTGAACCATCTTGTGCCCTACAAAGATGTTTGAGTAGTTGGTTAGCGTCTCTCCTAGCACTTGTTGTAAGGTTTTCCATTGCTTACATCAAGTCACATTTTTCTTTGCGTGTGCGTACATACACATCTCTTAGTGGGGCTTTGATTAGCTAAACTTTGATTAGACTAGGATCAGCACTTCTGACTAGTACTTTGAACTGCTTTTCAACTTTGCATGCTGAATTGAATAATTGCTATTCCTTTGCTACATACTAGCCTTCCGAGCTCCACTTCCTACTAACTCAGCAGGTGCCGTTCCTCGCAATCGTTGGGCTGATCACAAGTGAGAGTATCACGAACCAGCCACCGGTTGTACCACTTCCTTGCTGCATTGGTAAGAACTGGTAAGAACTGGGTATAAGCTTGAGTGTGAGCGACTTGTGAAACTCCAGAATCTAGTAGTTCATAGGGACATATACACTGTGATTGGTTCTTTGTTTTCTACTAACAATGACAGGATCACATGGATCTACACATGGTGTAGACAATAACGACCACTCTTTGGGGCATACTGGTGAGGGATCTTTCACACCTCGCACGAGAGAGCTCGTGCGGCACATTGAGCACTCGCTCGGTGAGAGTGTTCGCGATGCCTTGGATAAGATCAATGACAATCTCGTGGCGCTCCACACACGCGTTGCGCTCCTCGAGCGTCAGCCACTTGCTGACAACAGGACCCATGATCATGAGCCAAGAGTGGAGGACCCTCCTGCTCGCCGCGCACCACCTCCTGCTCGCCGCACACCACCTCCTACGTGCCGCACACCACCTGCGGTCCGCTCTTGGGCAGATGAGGTGGAAGAAGATGTGAACAATTACACTGCTGATACGGAAACAGATGGAGCCAATATGCACAATGATCGTAACTATCGTCGACTTCGTCATAATCGTCAAGGTATGGGACAAAATCAACGTGAGGTACGTGACCATAATAACGCATTTGGTAAAATTAAATTCACTATGCCTTCTTTTGCTGGAAAATATGATCCTGATGCTTATTTCACATGGGAGCTTACCGTAGAACAAAAATTTGCTTGTCATGAATTCCCTGAAGATAAGAAAGTTAGAGCTGCTACTAGTGAGTTTTCTGATTTTGCATCTATTTGGTGGAGTGAATATGGTCGTACTCATCAGGACATACCTAGAACATGGAATGCTTTGAAAAGAGCAATGAGACATAGATTTGTACCTTCATATTATTCTCGTGATTTCTTTGAATAAATTACAACGTTTAAGACAAGGTAGTAGTTCAGAGAGGATTATTATCAAGAATTGCAAACTGATTTATTGCGTTGTGGTTTAGATGAAACTGAAGATGCTAAGATGGCTAGATTTTTAGGAGGTTTAAACCGAGAAATTCGGGACATACTTGATTATAAAGAATACAATTCTATCACTCGTTTGTTCCATCTTGCTTGCAAAGCTGAAAGAGAAGTGCAGGGTCGATAGTCTCGCCCTAGGGCAAATTTTGGAGGATCTTTTGCAGGTCGGCCAAATCAGCAACAACACGTGGCACCCTTCTCAAGTCGTGTGCCCCCTTCTACCCCTTCCACTCCTGTGCATGTCCCTAATGCATGCAAATCAACAGAGGTACAAGTCCCTACAAAAAGTGTTTCGTCTGTTGCTTCGACAGGGCGATCTAGAGATGTACAATGTCACCGTTGCAAAGGATTTGGGCACTTGATGCGTGATTGCCCAAGTCAGCGAGCTTTACTTATTAAGGACAATGGTGAGTACACTTCAGCTAGCGATATTGAGGAAGAACAAGTTTTAGTTGCAACTAATAATACAGGTGATGAAACTGAGGAAGAACATATAAGCCATGAGGCCTCTGACATGTACCAAAGCTTAGTTGTCCAACAGTGCTAAGTGCCCAAATGGAGCTTGCTGAACAAAATCAACGTCATATTTTGTTTCAATCCAAGTTCGTCATCAAGGAACGTTCATGTAGAGTCATCATTGATGGCGGAAGTTGCAACAACCTTGCTAGCATAGACATGGTCGAGAAGCTTGGCTTGACCACAACACCACACCCTCATCCTTACTACATTCAATGGCTGAATTCTTATGGTAAGTTGAAGGTGACTAAACTTGTGCGCGTACATTTTTCTATTGGATCATATCATGACTATGTTGATTGTGATGTCGTACCTATGCAAGCATGCTCATTATTATTAGGTAGACCTTGGCAATATGATAGATATACTGAACATCATGGTAGATCTAATCATTATACTTTCACATATAAAGAAAGAAAAATCACTTTACTTCCAATGTCTCCTGCTGCCATATTACAGGATGAATTAGAAAGATATGAGAGAACAAGTACGGAAAACACAAAAGATGATTATAAGATTATAGCTCCAAGTGAAATTAAATTGAAAGCTCCTGTTATGTTAGCTACAAAATCTAATTGCATTGATATGGAAAAATATGAATCTGAATGTCATACTATGATTTGCAAAGAATCTCAGTGTCCATTAGAACAAGTGCATGTTTCTTTGCCTCCTGTTGCTACTAATCTTTTGCAGGAGAGTGATGACTTGGGGAAAACGAATGAGTCGAGGACGACTCAAATTCAAGAAAGGGAGGATGATGAGGACATCGACCCCAAGGATACAACCACTGCTTCAACCTACTGCACTGCATCCTCTACTTCCTTTACTTCACCAACATCTTCTCCAATTGGACTTTCGGCTAATGCAATGCCATATTACCCAATTAGATCGAGCTACGTCTACATGCCATGATGCTACGTCTACATACCATGGTACTATGTGTACATGCCATGGTGCTACTACATGTGCCAAGCAGGAGTTCAAGTGGATACATTTTGGTCGATCAGTTCGGAATCAGCCTGACAGCACCAACTTAAAACAGATATAACTTTTGCAAACGGAGTCCGATTCGGGTGTTCTTGGGCTTGTTGGAAAGCTAACGACGATATCTTTCCAACGGATCCAGCCTCACCTCCAAATTACTTCTGTAGACTTCGGAATCATCAAAAGAACGTGCTATATCACTAATTTGGGCCGATTTGGGCCTTGTAATCGTACCGGAATTGGCCCATATGCCGCTGGCCCACCTGGGGGCGTGATTACTGTTCATGTGAATATTAATTCATGCCTTTAGTCCCACCCCTCTATTTTTTTTAGATTTGTAGCTCCTCATCCCCTATTTAAGGAGGACGCACCCCCTCTAGTTTCCTTGGATTTTGTTTAGTTAAAAGTTAGCCTTGTTGCAACTTCGTGTATTGGCTTGTGTCGACTAGACCAACCATAATACCGCTTTTCGAAATCCCAATTTTAATATTTCAATCTTTATTTGCAATTTCAGATTGCTTTATCTTGTTCTTGCGTGCTTCTTCGGTGTATGCAGGAATCGACCTTCGTGGTCAGGTCAACCGGGTATTCGTGCAAGGTTGATAACGACTTGTCGATCAGTTCAGCGATTGCGTGGTTTCGAGCCTTGCGTGTCCATAGCCAGGATCGTCAGAGTTGAGCGACGCCTACCGGACTTATCGTTCTCATCGAAAGATCGGGCCAACAAATCAAACCTTAGGGTTCATCACACTAAATCTCTAGTCACCATCCGTTACTCTCTAGACGGCTAAGTCTAATAAACGAGAGACCAAGCTCTGATACCACTTGTAAGATCGAGGTGGCCGACTAGAGGGGGGTGAATTGGCGGTTTTAAAAATCTCTATCGGGCTAAACCAATATACAAATGCGGAAGCTAATAACAATTGGTTTTGCACAATTAAAACCTAAATCCACTAGGCTCAACTAAGTGCACCAACAATATGAACACAATACAATATGAGCAATCATACAAGATATATAAGCAATTAGAGCAAGAATGTAAATTGCTCAAAGTAAAGCACAAGTAAAAGCAAGATGACACGATTATGTTTTACCGTGGTGTTCGGAGACTTGCCGGTCTCCCCTAATCCACGTTGAGGTTAGCCCAAACAAATTGGACCGGCTCCACTAATTAAGCCAATACCTCCGAGGTAAGTCCACACAGTTGGATCGCTTCCAAACCGAACCAACACCTCGCTCCACTGGGGTTGCTCTTCCTCCACTCCGGAGATGGCGAGCACCACACCACTCACAAACACGCCGGGTCTTCTCACAAGCTTCTTGAGAAGATCACCGCGCACGACGCCTCCACGCCGTCTAGGTGTCGGCAAACACCAAGAGTAACAAATCTCAACTCTCACTTGAACTAATCAAGTGTCTAAGCTCAAGTGGATACACAATCCACTACCTAAGGCAACACATGCACTTAGGGTTTACTCTCCCAGCTCACCAAGTGCAACACATGCACATAAGAGAGGAGAGGCTTGCTCTTAGCTCAAGAGGCTCACAAAAGAGTTCACATAAGCACAAAGAACCTCTCCCAACCGGCCAAGGTGGCTATATATAGCCCACACACAAAAACTAGCTGTTGGGAGACAAACCCCTGAAAAATCAGGGAAATCGAAAGTTCCGCCATGTATAGGCCGGAACTACCGCACCTGAGAGAAAAGCACAGCAACAGCTATTTCAGACGATAAACTAGCCATTAGAATTTTAGTGCGGAACTACCGCCAACCAAGTTGCGGAAGTTCCGATCTTCGGAAGTTCCGATCTTCGGAAGTTCCGCACAACACATAGCGGAACTACCGCACCTCAAAATTTTGGCTAAGTCCCAAAATGGTGCTTCTTTGGAAAAAAAAACGTTCCGCCGAAAATCGGACCGTCCGGCCTGCGGAACTTCCGCAGTTATACAACCGGAACTTCCGATTATCTTGACAGAAAACAGCAATGGCTTTTTCAACAACTTCAATTGCAAAACACATTTGCCAATTGATAAGCCATGCCAACAAGGATCTCAAGCAAGATTCCCAACAAGTTGCAAAACACATTTGACAACTTTAGAATCATACCATAAGGAATAAGGTACATGGACTTACACCATTTGCAAAACATATTTACAAACTTAAGTCACATGCTACAAGAAATCAAACATGAGCATCAACTATTTGCAAAATACATTCGTAAATAACAGCATCATGCCACAAGGCTAAGGTGCATGGACTTCAACCATTTGCAAAGTATAGTCTCATGCTACAAAGATTAAATGCATGAGCCTCGGCTATTTGCAAAACACATTCGCAAATAATAGCTCCATGCATAGATGAGCTAGAGCAAACACAATGAGCTATCAACACATGACTAACTCATGCTACTAGTCAAGACCCCTCTTAATAGTACGGCAATCCTATACTAGCAATCCGGTCTATCAACCAAACACCGAGACCAGTAAAAGACTAGGAGCACATCCTTAGCCCTAGCTAGTCATACCTTTGCCTTGCATCTTCTTGAAGCTTGATGACGCACATCAACACTTCAAGTCCGGGTCCTTGACTTTGACAATCATCAACACATGATGATTTCTTTACTTCGGGATCTTGTCTTGAACATCATCAACACATGATGATTTCTTCATCCCGAGTCTTCACATGCATCAATGCATGATGCATTCCTTCACTTGACCTCCATCAACACATGATGGGTCTTCTCTTGACTTGACGATCAACTCATGATCATCTCTTCTTGATAAGCATCAACTCATGATGCATCCTTTACACCAAGCTCTTGACTTGATGATCAACTCATGATCATCCCAAGTCTTCATCCTCCTGGAACATAACCTATATATCCAACTCATGGAAAATGTTAGTTCCACAATATGATTATCATTAATTACCACACCATACCATTTACTCATAATGGTGGGACAAGATACCTCAATCTTTCCCTCTTTGGTAATTGATGATAACCACTTAATTACTCATAAATTGAATGTAGATAAATGAGAGAACAAATTGAGTATATATCAACTACACAAGTTATATATATACTCTAACATGAGTATACAAGAACTACACAAGTTCTATATACTCATAATCATGAGTATACAAGAACTACGCAAGTTTTGTATACTCAAACGGATTTGTTTCAAAGTAAAGATCCCAAATGTATGTGGAAAATGGAATATGGATCAATACTAATGAAACCACAAAATATAGAATGAAACTCCCCCTAAATGTGTGCATACACAAATGTGTAATAAGATCATATGCACATATTCAAGTTTAACTTATGGTTGAGTTCAATCCTATATTTTGGATTCGAGGAATGCAACAATATATAAGAGTACAAGTTGAAAGCATACCTCGTTGATTTTCACATTTATATCCAAATGAGACTATACACTAGATATAACAAATAGAATTGTTAGTCTCACAATTGGATTTGTCATTAATCACCAAAACACTCCATTAACTCATAATGGTGGGTCTAGATCTTTCACCAAGGCAAGTCAACACTTTGATCATGTTGAGCCTACATTTTATGCATATTATATTCTTTTAAAATATCAAAAGGCATGCTTTAATTTTGTATTCAAATGTATGTTAAAACTTAAAGTAGTTAAATACCCACTTGATGATTAATTACTTAATATGCCATCCTTTGATAAATTTGAACCATTAATCCTTGTCACCCTAGTAACTATATGGTAATACTAGTTATAGTTTGTACTTAAGCGCCATGCTAGTCTTGCTTAAGTACCGGGACACTAAATGTCCCAATCATCATCATCATCTCAATATGAAAATGGTTTTGGGCAGTCATTGTGGGTAAATAACTGAAGTGGTTGTGTTGGTGTATTTTTTGCTCCTCAAAACCCTAATAACTTGTTATTACCACATCTGGGCGGATGGAAAGAGCGGTGGGTGCCGTCGGGCACGAGAGTGATTGGTATGTGGTATGAACCGCCCGGATGGATTAAGGACTTAATCTTGTCAAGAACTCCCGTGTAACAGAAGTACAACCACAAGTCTGCAAGGTGCAACTTGGCTTAGTAAATTTATCGGACCCCGAAAGTCATCTCACTGGTGGAGGAGCGAGGTAGTGCAAGCATGAGCTGGGAAGGAACACCGATGGTGAAGTTGCCAGCTACACTAATCGTAGTGGTGAACATCCCGCACAACTTATGGGACCCACCACAAGCGGGAGTAACCCCATATGGGTGAGATGATGGAAAAGGCGAGGTAGATCAAAAGGTTACTGTGACGATCGCTCAACTACATGACTACAGAATCATGTGGGGTAATGAGTATGATTGTCTCTTGTGGGTAAAGTGTACAACCTCTGCAGAGTCAAAACTGTTTAAACAGCCGCGCCTACGGTCAAAGGCGGACATGGAAACTTAACTTGAGTTAGTTCTATTTCCAAAAAAAAACTTTGTGGGTGGTATGAAAACCAGGTCGGCTCACCGAGCCTGAGATTTGATTTTCCCTGGATCGTCGTATCCAGTGTTGTTAATGTGTGGAGGTAGCTCCAATCAAAATGAAGCATGAGTTCTGATTTTACTGAAGGAACCTCTCTCATTATTAATTATAGCACAATTAATCTCTTTAAAAATGCAATTTGGTTAAAATACTAAGTGATAGGACTTTCCTAGTATATGTATTTATAAATGTTGCTTGGCGCAAATAAAAAAACCTGAGCTATCCTTGTTAAACCTTGCATGTATATTATTACATCTGTTGTGTTGGCTCGCGAGCACGGTAGTTGTGCTCATCCTCGCTCTTTCCCCAAATCCTCAGAAGTAGGAAATCCTGAAGACTACGACTACTACGAGGATCCAGAAGTCTGAAGACCTAGGAGCTTTTGAAGCGTAGTTTAGTCTTTAGCTGTTCTAGTCTCCCCTAAGTCTAGCTGACTCCATCGGTACTTGCGTGCATCCTATATTATCTGAGTTTTCGGGTAATATCGAGCGCACACGGGTTTTCCCCACTCGCTTGCCTGTGGAGAGATGTGCTCTCACCCCTTTTTGCTTTCGTTGTTGCTTCTGCTATCTTTTGTAATGTAATCAATTGGCCCGTTCAGCCCTTATTGTATAAATTGGCTCGAAGCGGTCTATGTAAACTCTGATGTGTAAATTAATGAATGGTATGGTTTTATACCATGTATGATTATGATTCAGCAATGTGCCTGTGAAGTGCTATATACTGATCCAGGGAATAGCACGGTGTTTTCACAGAGGAATCTGGATTGAGAAATCTGGGTGCCTACATGCCGGGGGAAACGGCTGGGCCGGATGGGCCAAAAGGAGATGGGGATTGGGACGGGTGACCATGGAAGAAAAACGGGCTGAGCCCAAGTGAGAGGAAGGAAAAAACTGAGCAAATGTCAAAAATTTGAAAAGATGAATTCAAATTTGAATTTTGAATTCGAGAACTTTAAAGAGGTTTGAAACATAAACCCAAGCTTAGCTAGAAGCTAGAGAATTTTAAAAATAAACGATAACTTAAAATACGATTGAAAATCGCAAACTAAATAGTATTTACTACTCACGTCCGAAAACAGAACGTTACAAAACCCTTGTATTCCACTTGGTTGTACAGGTTCTCTCTCTCTCTGCGCGCTAGCACATAGACATGAATTTACCTGATACTAGATTGTCACCCGTAGGCTTTGCAAAATAAGATGCGAATTGATTTTGGTTATATATCGTATAGCAATAGACCAATATACATACTGATAAATCTGAGCATTATATTGATACACATTTTTATTGAAATGTTGTATGTGCATCATGTACGTTAAGATAAATGTTTTTCCCAAGAACACGACATTAAGATAAGTTAATTTGTCAGCACTCGGCACAACCGGCGGCCGGCTTCATGCAGCCATTGTCTTCACCATGAAATTTTATCAAACGTAAAACAAAAAAAAAAACCATTCAAAGCGTTACCTGAAGCAAAGGTCAAATTTATTAAGTGGTGTGTTACGGAGCAAGACACAAGGCACTCTAACAGGAGCGGCGTATTGCAAGTACCGCACAGATATGTGAACAGTACAACATAATGTAGCGATGCACGCGCATTCCGTTATTTTCCGTACATGGTTAATGAGTTTCCTAGGATACATAATATTTGGTTAGGCAGGTTATTTTAAGATTCCTTATCTACTAAGTTATTGTTAGATATATGACTTTATCTATTAGGAAGATTATTTTTAATAGTTGCAAAGATTATATTGAATTGATAGATTTTTTTTATATTATTTATTAGGCGTTAAGTCGGGTTGTCACTATAAAAGAGATAACATATATCTATTATTAAACGATCAATGTATAAACAAAGTTCTTGGTCTCTCATCTTCCTCTTAAACTAAGACTTGGAGCCTTAGCGTTGGTATAGCCAACTTCATGCAAGGGTGAGGGCCCTACCCTCGATCTTCGGGTCTGCACCATGCTACTGTACCAGCGGGTGCTAACACGCTACTGTACCAACGGGTACCATTCATGCACAGCTGCAGCATAAGGTACTGTTCATATGCCTCTACAACACTAGATACTATTTACGCGCCTCTTAGAGTACCTAGCGTCCTGCTCATAACAGCGTGGAAGTAAAAGCATAAGAAAGAAAAATATATGATCGTTAATGACAATCAAAGAAGGGTGAATAATTATGAAAGATTTCCCCAATAGAAAATCCAGCCTCCCTCTGACCTCATGCACAGAAATCAATCTACTGTAGATTATATCATGCACGTCCCCCTGGATTCACTCAATGACCAAGCACCTCTTTCTTTTGGAGATCAAATCAACAGCCACAGCTAGCACAGCTCCGCTTGCATTGGCCGCACTTTTTCCTGCAGGAGCTGCCGACCCTCACCTCATGAAATTTTGCCGCGCAGGGCACTTCAAATCTTCTTGCATGAAGAAAAAACAGCAGCACTTTCTTCCCTCCGGGCACACGTCCAGCACACCTTGAAAACTGCCGCAAGCACAAAGCAGCCGACCTTACACTACTCACGAGAAGCCGTGCCCTCCAAAAAAAACGGCAGCCACCAAAAATCCTGCAGTCCAGTACACCCGTTTTCTGCCGCCGTCCCTAATTCTCCCCTAGAAACCAAAAACAACCGCAGGCTCTTAATGGGTCTTGGCGTCTCCCTGGTGCTCAAATCACCTCCAGAAAATTAATGCACACAAGCACTACCCAAGCAAAAATCACGGCTGCCCAAAGGCCTATACAGCATTAACCGTCACCTCATCAAAAGCCACACTATCAATGCATATGCATGAACCACCAAAAAGCACACAGCCAAACCTTTCTTCACCAGAACCAACAAAGTCTCTCAGCTATCCCAAGAAACATTGATAACATGACCCTGCTAAGAAGTACAAAAATCCATGCACGTGTTTGGTGCTTCATAGGAAAATCACAACTCCAATCTTTTCACGGGAGATGACACACACACGCAAGGAACAAAAAAAACGCAACCTCCGCCGCAACTTTTTGTTTCTGGTTATCATGTTCAACACAATTTCACTCCAATAGCTATGAGAAAGCTATGAAGATCAATATACCAGTACAGCGGAAGACTAGTATGAATTCAATTTAATCCCCTAAGCAATATGACAAAAACATCAAAGATCAAATACAATGTACTGGCGGTCTGACCTCTGGCCTGGAGCGGTCGGACCGATTTCCTGACGGTCGGACCTCTGTTATACTGGCGGTCGGACCGCTGCCAAATCGGTCGGACCGGTCGTGTAGGGCGGTCGGACCGGCAGACTCTAGAACAGATCTGAAACAGTAAAAACAGCCCGATGACGAAGTTGCAATTAGGTCTAACTTTTGATTCTCAACTCCAATATTCACGAAACTTTGCACACACATTCTCTATGCTATTGAGGACCTATTCCAATCGAATATTATGATAATTCTTGGATAGATCCTGAACATTTGTCAATTGAGTAACAGAAGGTCTAAAACTGGGTAAGAACGAAAACTTGATCCTAATGCTTGTCCGTGAGTGATTGATTATCAAGATGATCCTAGATAGGTTCACACGTATCACAGCAAGCTAATTCACATGAAAGAATCAATCAAAAACTCGTGGATCAAAGAAAGCCCTAAAATCACGAAATTGAAAGCAAGAATGAAAAGAGACTTATCTCAAGCAAACCTTGCGTAGATTAAATTCGTGATTGATGCTGAATTACACCCACTCCATCAAGAAACAGTGGTCAATCCAAGATCACAAAAATCACCTCAAACCATCAAAAGCCCTAGCCTCCACCTCAACTTCCCCCTAAGCCAATTAGAGTTTTGGAACATAAAAGAGGCGAGAGAAAGAGAGAGGTGGTGCAGCCACCACCTCCTTCTATTTATAGTGGAGGCCTAGAACTTTTAGGGTTTGACTCTATTTGGCTCCCGTTAAGGCCCAGTAACAAACGGGTCACATACGCACGCTTCGCAAAGCGCCGTTTTTAACCTTTTGACCTAAACCGCTTCACCATACGCCATGGATTCGCCAATAGGTCACCCTTGTCCATCTTGTTTCACGCTTGAGTCCATTGTCCTCACCCGGCATCGTTGATCGTTCTGAACCTCAACTCTCCAAGTCTAGTCCCGATCCTCCTCGCCGTTGACCGCCGTTGACCACCAAGCTACCTGCACAACCATAGACAAGCAAATATGAATTCGGGACCAAGTTCTTCACAACTTGACCCATGTTAGTCAAAACATGCATCATGCAATACATATGCCATGAAACCTATGTACTTGACCTAACAAAACAACATCACCACGAAGTTGGCTGACGTTCATAAGTGGAAACGGTCTGACCGCCCCTCAGGGCCGGTCGGACCGCCCTCTGGCCGGTCGGACCGCTCTCTGTGAGCCGGTCAGACCGCCACAAAGGACTTAGCCGAATTTCAAGCCCTGAAATTCCGAAACCTTCTGGAAATTTAAAACGAATAGAACTTTTGCTTGGAGGCTCCAAAAATTATGAGACCAAGTGCATTGGGATCCCCTCACTTGCCTACAACACCTATTTTTGGCCCAGCATGTTCTGACCATTTTTAGTCACGGCGGGTCCGACCGCCGCACATGGTCCGGTCGGACCGATTTGGGCCGGTCGGACCGCCCCTGTCCAGAAAGCCTGTGCTTTGTCGAAAACCCTGTGAAACGATAAACCATAAATGTCATTGCCAATTGTCACATCATCCTAAGATCTGGAGCATATCCCCATGATATCCACACATGCGCAGTCGAAAAACCCTAACACCTGCGTTTTGGGCCGCCACCAGCATATATATATATATATATATATATATAACCGGGCTAGGCGCCTAATCACCCACGTACGGTCCACTAAAATTCTAGAGCCCAATATGTGGGCTTTTATACCAGATTACAAAAATAACTTACTAAGTTAGAACCAGCCCATACTAGGATGCAGCGAACCATCCCGCGATGTGACATACACACCTCTAGCCCATCACACAGCTTAAAATACAACTTGAATTGTCAATGTCAAGACTCCATAACTTACTAAGTTAGACCCAGCCCATACTAGGCATGTGGTTGTACAGTAAGGCCCAGTTCAATGGCGCACAAAGTTAAGTACTTAATTGACCAAGGCAAGACTTCCAGTTTTTTCCAAATCACATAGTTTATAGCGCACAGTTCCACCAATCACACAGAATCCACCACTTGTCTTAGTCCAAATCTTTTCCCACCCTGTTGATTTAGTGCAACACATGTCATCAACGAGTAATAACACACAGCACACACAGTTTTATCATACAGTTTCATAATCACTTAGTCAAGTTTATAATTGCGACTCACATGAAATGTTGACTTGTGGCATGGCTAAGCAGTCTACTAATATCTAACCAACCCACGTTGGTGCTACGATAATACCAACTAATGATGAACCAACCTAGGGTGACAAAAGATCATATCATACAATAGACAAGGTGAATATAACAAATTGGATTAATAACTACCCCAAAAGCATTTAAATAAATATTTGAAATAGAATGCAATACATTGAAACAAAGTATTTTGAAAACTGGTTCAATATGATCAAAGGTATAACTTGCCTTGCTATAGCAATGATGGTCTTATTTATCTTCAATCTTCTACTTCTTCAATCTTCAGCTCCTTCAGACGATTCCGAGACTTCAACGTCTAACGAGAAAGAAAGCGCAAAAACAAACTAAATTCAAAAAGACAAATCAAATAAACTCCAAATTGAAATTGAATGGTACTGGAAGATAGATATTGAATTTAGATGAATGACATGTGGGCCACTGGTCTATAGATCAGGTCCACAGAGATTTGCTAGTCCACGGTGGACCAAGCTCATGGGAGAGGGTTGACCAAGGTCGACTGACACGCGGGGCCCGCATGTAAGAGAGATAAACAATTAGGATTTTTATTTAGGAAGGATGACATGTGGGGTCAATCTGAAAGTGAGAGAAGATATACATACATGCATACATACGTACATACATATACATACATGCTACATATGTACATAAACATACATACGTACATGCATATATACATACATACATATATACATACATATACATACATATATACATACATATATATACATACATACATACGTACACGCATATACGTACATGCATACATACATACACGCATATACATACATGCATACATACATACACGCATATACATACATGCATACATATATACATATGGGCTTGGATGATGTTGATGACAAGTGGGTCCATATGGAAGTGAAAGGGCAAATAGAAACAAGGAAGAAAACAGAGGAGCAGGAGCTACTTGGCCGACTCGTGCACATGGCGCAAGGCTACAGGGGATAGCAAAGATTTGGTGCTGTGGTGGCAAGGATACGACAATTAGCAACTGAGAAAGATGCATTGACTCCTGGGACCTGCACATCAAAGGAGGAGACTGGGAAATTGCAGAGACCAACCGAACAGCACTAAGCCACCGATCAGCAGAGGAAAAGTTATAAAGAATAGATCCTAGCGCAGGAGATGGTACTGGCATGGTAACAGGGATTAGGGAACAAGATAGATGTTTAGCTTGGCTGGCTCCTATCATAGAGGAAATAATTAGTAGAGCAGCCGACCAAAACAAAAGATGGCCAGTCATGGCGCCTGGAGGCCTGGAGTTGCATAGCAACGCTCAGAGAAAATTGAGAGAAGAGAGGATACTTAGCTTCGCACAACAGAGAAAGGAAAAGAAACTAGGGAAGCCGAACAGGACAGAAAAGAAACAGAACCAAAGACATGCACATATACATAAACAGTACAGGCTGAGTTTAGCGATCAAGATGGCCGGCGCCCGACGGCGATGCAGCAGCGGCGAAGGGGCAAAACGACAAGGAAACGACGAGCCAGACGCGATGGTGCAGTCGGATTTTGGAAATACTCACCGAGGAAGCGAGAAACACAAAGAATTCGGTTCGGCTGAAATGCACGGCGGAACTCTGGCGATCTTCGGGCGAAGGGGCTGGCACCATGACGTAGAGCACGACGACGCGAGCCCAACGCCAAAGACGGTTCGGCTGGCGAATGTCGGATGGAGGAGAAACTCGCCAGAGAACACCTTTGGGAGGAACTCGGTATTCTGCGATATGCGACGAAAATAGATGGATTCGGAGGAAACCAAATAGGGGATTGGAAGAGGACGTCGAGATGGACGCGTGGGCGCAGACGGCTCGCTTTTATATGCACCGAGAAAAAAGATATCAAAGTTTGAAGTTTGAATTGGAAACAGAATCGCGTTCTGGAATCAGCTGCTCGGCTTGGTTACAATCGGCAGGAAATCTGGATGAACAGTACCATGTGTGGTACTGTTGCAACAGACCAGGAGAGAGAAAACAGAATTTTCGGAATTAAATAAATAGCCCAAAAATCCAGGAGATCAAATAAATAGAAAATAAATCTAAAAAAATCTCCAAAAATACCAGAAAATTCCTAGGAACACAAGGAAGCCAAATAAAATAGATTTAGATTTAATTGATGTTTACATTAGTCAAATTAAATATTTGTAATTTAGCAAAATTCAATTAAGCTTTATCAATTCAAATAAAATTAGTAAAATTTTCCAGGGACCTAAACTACTCAAAAGATTTTTAAAAAGCTAAATTTTGGGAAGTTACAGTACCCAAATGTGTTTTGTACATTTGTAACAACATGAGTTTGATCAATAGGAAGCAATCTTGAAGCGCCTAAATCTGATACTTTACCAGTGTAATTTGGATCTAGAAGTATATTAGTGGACTTCACATCGTGGTGGAAGACTGATACTGAAGCTGCCAAGTGGAAATAATAGAGAGCTCCTGCAGCTTCAACGACAATTCTTAGACAGTCGTCCCATGACAACGAGAACCCACTCATTGAACCAGAACGTAGTATTCCAAATAATGAACCATTGGGAATGAAGTCATACACCAATAATGGGACCTCGGTGTAACATCCCAAAAATCTCATTTTGGGAATACATAGTATAATTAAAAGGGGAAAGTAATTTTGAGATTATATTGTATGAAAGATTTGTTATTCACGAATTATAAATTTTACATAAAGCAAATGATGAAATTCAAACAAGAACTTGTAAGAATTTTGGGAAACAAAATGAAAATAAGTGAAAGAATATATTTAGGCATTATTGCATAGGGAAGAATTTATTGAGCACCTTTTTGGAAAATTCATCTAAAGCAATAATGCATTTCACGAAAAACAGAAACTTGTAAGCATTTTTGAGAAAATCACAACAAGATAAAGTACAAACAAATTTACATAAGCAACTACACTAGGTCAGGAGCCCTCACAAAAAAATTCATAAAATTTAGACCTTGTTTGCTTGGTACAAAAGTTCAGCAAAACCCTCAGCCTTCAATTCGAAAATTCTAATTTTATTCTCCCTCTCTCCTCTCGCTGACGCGTGGGACCCACATGTCAGACTCTTTCTTCCACCACCGCTCGCTCGCCAGTGTGCGCTCGCGAGTGCTTCGCCCACTCGCCAGCTGTTTTGCCACGCTGCCCACAGTTTCGCCACTCGACTGCTCCCGTCGCCTCCGCGTACCTGCACCCATGCTGCCTACCTTCACAATGGTGGCCAACTCCCGTGCGGGCGGAGAGACCAGACCTGCCCACGAGTTTCTAACCACATCCATTTCTTCTCGTTGTCCATCTCCTGAAATTCTCCTCCTATTTAAGCTTTTGTGCGCGTCACTATCGCTCAAGCTCGCCCCTTGTTCACTCTCGTGCTTTCTCTGAGCACCAAGCTCATGGAATCAAAGAGAACGAGAGCACCGCTCTCGCCACGGTGAGCAAGCTCCGCGACTCTATTTCCTCCGGTGATCTCCTTTACCCTCATCAACTCGTCATCACGCCTTGTACCTCATCAACCTTTTTTGTGCTTGATGTAGCTCAGAAGCCCGTAGCTCCAAAGAAGCCATCATCTTCCTCACCTCAGTGCGCACTCCATTCGGAGCATCCTTGTTTCCGAGATCGGTGAGCTCGAACCTCCCTTTTCCGCGTTAGATTGTGTCTTACACATCATTGATGTGTTTCCCCTCTGTTAATGAAGCTTCAACTGGAAAGGATTCTCTGGATTGATCTTCTTTCCTGTTTTAGGCCGCCGCAACCATTTTCTAATTAGCCGCCAACTCGGTGTGTCCCCTGTCGATTCCTTCCGCCTCTACCATCCTCGTGGTGCTAGAAAGCTACTACGCACCTTCTTATAGCATTTCCATCGTCATAGCAGCTGTCGATGGGAGCCTCCTTCGCGCCACCACTACTCAACGTCGTCAAGCTGCTCTAATCGTCCTCTAGTGCCTTCAAAGCCTTCGGTGAGCTTCTCGTAGCCCCTTAGAGCTTTTGCGCCTATTAGAATGAAGGATTAGCTAGCTCATCATGCACTTCACCATAGCCGATCATGGAGCCACCACAGGAAACCATGTCGCCGCCACTCTGGTGACCTTTGGTCCCCGAGCCGCTGCCTATAGTATCGCAACAACACCTTAAAGCTAATGAGCGCATGCATATAGCACCAATTTGGCCCAAACACGAAAACCACCTTAACCGTGAGGATCTCCGCCGCCTCCGGTCATCTCTCTAGCTACCACCACCACCCGGTGGCATCGCCGTCGAGAAAGGGTTCCATTTTGGCAACTCCTAGCCATCACCATTTGGCCCAATCGCCATCCACGAGCACCAACAGAGAGCCCCCTCTGCTGCTCTGTTTGCCCAAAAATGAACCGATACTGTAGTTTGGTCATTAAGACCAAATAAGTGTCGGTTAGGACAAACAAATGATTAGAGTTGAGTTAAGTATGTCTCTGTTTGATTGACATGCAGGCCTAGAACAGTTAATGAGAAACTAAGAAAAATCATATTTGAATATGAGTCTAACAATCAGGTCCCACCACCTTAAGCGCACAGTGTAGACCGCCTCGTGGACTAGCACAATACGCATGGACCTCTGGTTCAAGCACTGTGCACAAGGATCGAGTCAATGACAGGCAGGCCCCACATGTCAGATTAATTAAAATCAAAAGAAAATGGAAATGCGCTTTTAGTTATGAGGAAATGCACTTTTCGGTTGGAAAGCGTAAAGCTTGGTAAAGCTCATAGGAAATACGTTTTTTTACTCGAAAGCGTAAACCTCAATAGAACATAGAAGAGAATATGTTTTCTCTGCTGGAAAGCGTAAAAATCAGAAATACATTGTTGACGTCATCTTTTCTTTTTCAGAATTTTTCAAACAGAACCAAATCGAAACCTTAATAACTTTTGCATAAAAACTCTAAATGAGATGATTCTTTTGTATCTAAATTCATTTAAAATCATGCTCGACCGGAATATGCAAAAATATTTGGATTTGATCACTGTTGAAATTATTTTGCCTTATTTGATTTGTTTCTGGCTCTTTTTGGAAAAGACGTTGATTGTTTGAATGACATTTTCGATGACGATCCATCCTCCTTTTCGGAACAACCAGAGAAAGGAAAGCAACCCCTTTGACTATGTTGATTCTACTATTTTAATTATTGTACTTCTTTTTTACGAAATCTATTAATGATGATGTATAATCCTTAGACCTGAGATTAGCATAGTTTCCAACATGTGTAAGACTACACTTTGGGGTTGCTAAAGGCTACTATGTAACCGGGTAGTCATAAAGGTTGCTTTTGAATATGCTATGAAATATGCATAGGAATGTGACTGGTGAGATATGAGATTTACCCCTCCTAACATAACAAGAGAGATGTCTCTGAGCCCCTCGATGTGGTCGGATAAAGAAAGTGCATGACCATGCCACTGGTGATCAAAGAGTTCGACCACATGAAGTTATCTATCACTCTATCGAGAGAGTATTGAATAGTCCATGCATGACATAACATCTAACCTAGAGTTCAACCAGATATCGTGAGGCAAAGGGAGAATACACAAGCTGGTTGTTCAGTTTGATGAGATACGGACTAGTCGTATGGTGATACGAGCTAGTCATAGGCTGGTCAAACATGATCACTAAGTGGTCCAAACCCAGTCGTAAGGAGTTACGAACTGGTCGAGACTAAATATGAACTGGTCGTAGGCAGGTCAAAATTGGTCATAAGGAGTTGCGAACTGGTCGAGACCAAATAGGACCTATTCGTTGATCATATTGCATTAAGGTTCGTCTAATATAATTTGTGTGTATTTGGGAATCTTTATGTTCTGCTAGGTACCACTAACGACTCG
The DNA here is from genome assembly GCA_036346395.1 of Hsuehochloa calcarea. Lineage (NCBI taxonomy): Eukaryota > Viridiplantae > Streptophyta > Magnoliopsida > Poales > Poaceae > Hsuehochloa > Hsuehochloa calcarea. Next base: position 18,627,747 of record CM070599.1, on the reverse strand, counting down.
TTGTCTAAAAAGATTTTCGAGTCACAACCGAACTACACAAGAACCTACAGGGTCACACACTTAACGGCTTCTGTTGGAAATTACTTTGTGGCTTATGGAAGGCCATCTTTCTCTTTCGATTGCACTCCGCAGTTTTCCTCTCATTCTCCAGGACGAGAGCTTTGTTAATGAGGTGATGGAAGCTGGGGAAGTCGTGGAGGATAAGTTGGCCCCTCATATCCTCGTGCATCCGTTCAACAAACCGGTCAGTCTTCTCTTCCTTGTCGGCGAAGTCACTTAGGGCGTAGCGGGCGAGCTGTTTGAATTTGGTTAGGTACTCATTGACCGACATATGCCCTTGCTTGAGGGATCTAAATTCGTTCTTCTTCAACCTCATCGTTCCAGCTAGAACGATATTGGTTCTGAAAGCTTGCTTGCACTCACTCCATGGAATTGAGTGCCAAGCTGGTTCCTGTTCTGTTGCTATTTGAGCTTCAGTAATCTCTTCTGTGGCAGGGCCTTGTTGACCTTCGGGTGCTGCTGTTTCTCCTTCTGCTGCGGACTCCTCATCGGCCACAGCACTTTCACCGCTGCGTGCAGCGAGATAATTTTCCCACCAGGCAGCAGTGGTTCCCTTCAGTTGGTGGGCGGCGAAGTCCACTTTGTCCTCCTTTGAACATCTAGTGAGGCGGAGCTTCTTTTTGGTGTCCCTGAGCCAGTCCTCTGCCTCCAAGGGTTCTGTGGCGGATGTGAGAGTAAGAGGTCTTGTTATTAGGAAGTCTGCCAATTTAGAGTAGCGACCGGCTGCTCCGGTCTGCTAGCTAGCAAGCAAGGCCTGAAGGATCTGCCTCTGTTGGAACATAATTTGCGCCATGGTCGGGTTGGCTGGCGGTGGGGGAGGCAGATCTGGAATTTGACCACGGCACGGCCATTGCAAAACACCACGGCTTGGGGCGTGGCTCTCCGGTGCCATCTGAGAACAACCTAAGTTAGGCCAAGAGGAGATATATGAGGGTTCACTAGCCCCTTAAGGCACACAGAAGACGATAAACCAAACGAGAAAAACAACCAATGCTACACAAAAGCTTTAAATGGCCACAACACAATTAATATTACAGGGAATTAGGTGTTTACATGACTTATAAAATATAGCATATAGGCTATGCTAAGCCATGACACCGACTACAAACACAACGTCTACAATAGGAGGAAAACAGAAAAAGAGTGCTTGCAAACCAAAATACTGCCTAGCAAGCACTGCTAGCTACCCTGGACTAGCCTACCTACTCTTCCATCGGGAGCCGGCCACTACCAGCGGCGTTTTTGCCCAGGGAGCAGGAATGGGAGCGACTTGGTGAGCTGGTGCGGGAGCGGTGGCTGCCGATACTGGGCAATGGGAGCAAGAACGAGAACGGCTGAGGCGGCGCCGGCGGCTGGGTCCTCCAAGGTCGAGGGCAGCCAGCGGACTGTTGGAAATATGCCCTAGAGGCAATCATAAAGATGATTATATTTTGGTATGTTCATAATATTGGATAATATGTTATCATATTCCTTGAATGAATCATCAATTCTATAGATCAATGAGTATGTGACTTGTTGGTGAAACTCTTTAACTTATATGATGTCGTTCTAAATGTATCCCTAGTCGGATGTCACTGGACGGAACACCAGTGACTCTACGACTAGCACATGTATTGATTGATGATCATGTTTCACCGGTCATGGATATAGGGATATCGAATCAATAACGTGAGCACATGTTAGAGAACATGGGGTTAGATTGACCCACCTTGAGATACTATTGAGATTGCTATGATTCTATGTGTCATTAGTTGGTCTCAAGTAATGATGATGTATAAATCCTTAGACCTGAGATCAGCATGGTTTTCTAAATGTGTAATAGCACTATTAGGGGTTGCCAAACGCTACTCGTAACTAGGTAGTTATAAAGGTAGCTTTCGGGTATGCTATTCAACATGCGGAGGGATGTGACTGGTCGAATATGGGATTTGCCCCTCCTAACATAACAGGAGAGATGTCTCTAGGCCCCTCGTTGAGTTTGTCTTTTCTAAAGATTTGGGGATGTGACGTCTATGTTAAATGTTTGACGTCTAACAAACTCACACCCAAGTCAGATAAATGCTTCTTTATATGATATCCTAGGGAAACCAAAGGACATTATTTCTACAATCAAGAGGAGGGCAAAGTTTTTGCTGTTGGAAATGGTGTCTTTTTGGATAAAGAATTTCTTTCAAAAGGAGTCAGTAGGAGAAAGGTGCAACTCGAAGAAATTCGGGAAGCATCTAAAAGTGTTTTAACTCTTACTGAACCTCTACAGGACGAACAAAATATTGTTAAACCTGTAGATGAGGCATCAGCCCCACGTAGATCTAAAAGGCCACATCAATTGCCTATAAGGTATGGGCATGACGTATTATTGTTGAATAATGATGAGCCTAAGACTTATGAGGAAGCGATGATGGACCCAAACTCTGAGAAATGGCTTGGAGCAATGAAGTCCGCCATGAGTGACAATCAGGTTTGGAACCTGGTCGATCCACTTGATGGTGTTAAAACCATTGAGTGCAAATGGATATATAAGAAAAAGATTGACATCGATGGAAATGTTCACATTCATAAAGCTCGACTAATTGCAAAAGGATTTTGATAAGTTCAAGGAGTTAACTACGATGAGACTTTCTCACCAATAGAGATGCTTAAATCTATACGAATCATTCTAGCTATTGCTGCATATTTCGACTATGAGATATGGCAGATGGATGTCAAAACGGCTTTCCTTAATAGAAACCTAAGTGAGGATGTGTACATGACAAAACCTGAAGGTTTTGTTGATCCAAATAATGCTAGTAAAGTGTGCAAACTTTAGAAATCCATTTATGGGTTGAAGCAAGCATCTCGGAGTTAGAATTTACGTTTTGATGAGGAAATCAAACGGTTTGGTTTCGTCAAAAACAAAGAAGAACCTTGTGTTTACATGAAGGTTAGTGGGAGCGCACTTGTAATCCTAATCTTATATGTGGATGACATATTATTGATTGGGAATGACATTCCTATGCTGGAATCCGTTAAGGCATCATTGAAAAATAGTTTTTCTATGAAAGACCTAGGAGAGGCAGCATATATCTTAGGGATAAAGATCTATAGAGATAGATCAAGAAGGCTAATTGGATTAAGACAAGAGGTTATATTGACAAGGTGTTGATTCTGTTCAACATGCAGGATGCCAAGAAAGGGTTCATGCCTATGTCACATGGTATAAGTCTTAGCAAGAGTCAGTGTCCTTCGATAACTGATGCGTGAGACCGTATGAATGGTATTCCATATACCTCGGCTATTGGATCTATTATGTATGCCATGATTTGTACTTGACCAGATGTATCATATGCTCTAAGCGTTACAAGCAGATACCAAGCTAATCCCGGTGAAGGTCACTGGATATCTGTGAAAAACATTCTTAAGTACTTGTGAAGAACTAAGGATGCGTTCCTAGTTTATGGCAGTGATGAAGAGCTCGTTGTAAATGGTTACATCGATGCAAGCTTCCAAACCAACAAAGATGATTATAGCTCGCAATCTGGTTTTGTATTCATTTTGAATGGAGGAGCAGTGAGCTGGAAAAGTTCCAAGCAAGAGACGGTTGCTGATTCTACGACGGAGGCCGAGTACATTGCGGCATCTAAAGCTGTAAAAGAAATTATTTGGATAAGGAATTTCATTGCTGAGTTGGGTGTGGTTCCAAGTGCCTCGAGCCCAATGGATCTATATTGTGACAATAATGGAGCCATTGCGCAGGCTAAGGAGCTTAGATCCCATCAGAAGTCCAAGCATATACCCATGCATTGTAATCTCATTCGCGAATTGGTGGATAGAGGAGATGTTAATATATGTAAAGTTCATCCGGATTTAAATGTTACAGATCCGTTGACAAAGCCTCTCACACAACCAAAGCATGAGGCGCACACATGAGCTATCGGTATAGATACTTAAATGATTGACTCTAGCGCAGGCGAGAGACTGTTAGAAATATGGCCTAGAGGCAATCATAAAGATCATTATATTTTGGTACGTTCATAATATTGGATAATATGTTATCATGTTCCTTGAATGAATCATCAATTCTATAGAACAATGAGTATGTGACTTGTTGGTGAAACTCTTTAACTTATATGATGTCGTTCTAAATGTATCCCTAGTCGGATGTCACTAGACGGAACACCAGTGACTCTACGACTAGCACATGTATTGATTGATGACCATGTTTGACCGGTCATGGATATAGGGATATCGAATCAGTAACATGAGCACATGTTAGAGAACATGGGGTTAGATAGACCCACCTTGAGACACTATTGAGATTGCTATGATTCTATATGTCATTAGTTGGTCTCAAGTAATGATGATGTATAAATCCTTAATGATGATGTATAAATCCTTAGACCTGAGATCAGCATGGTTTCCTACATGTGTAATAGCACTCTTAGGCGTTGTCAAACGCTACTCGTAACTGGGTAGTTATAAAGGTAGCTTTCGGGTATGCTATGAAACATGCTGAGGGATGTGACTGATCAGATATGGGATTTACCCCTCCTAATATAACATGAGAGATGTCTCTGGGCCCCTAGTTGTAATCGGATAAAGAAAGTGCATGGCCATGCCACTAGTGGTCGAACTGTCGACCACATGAAATTATCCGACACTCGATCGAGAAAGAATTGAACAGTCCATGGATGACACAACATCTCACCTGGAGTTCAACCAGATATCATGATGCAAGGGCAGAATACATGAAAAGGTCTTTTAGTTCGATCAGATACGACGTAGTCGTATGGAGATACGAGCTAGTCGTAGGCTGGTCGAACATGATCACTAAGTGGTCGAAACCTGGTCGTAAATAGTTACGAATTTGTCGAGACCAAATATGAACTGGTCGTATAGGGATACGAGCTAGTCGTTAGTGATATGGACCTCGACATAGATCATATTACATTAAGGTTCGTCCGATATATTCTATTTGTTTTTGGGAATCGTTATGTGCTGCTAGGTTCCGCTAACGACTAGTTGTCGAAAAAGATTTTTCAAGTCAGAACCGATTACACATGAACCTATTGGGTCGCACACTTAAAGGGCTAGGATTTGATTTGGATGGTGATCCGAATTCTTGTAGGCCACGATTTCCTAATGGGCCTCAAGTTCGTGACCCATCATGAATGCCTAAATATAGAGGGGGTGGTGGTATGGGGTTTAGGATGATCTTTCAAAGAACTTCCGAAGCCCTAACAGCCATGCCTTCCTTAATCACTCTGCCGGTTGGCGCTGATGTGGGGTACACATGGCGAACACGTGGCGACCACGTCACCTCAGTGATGGTGAGGCTCTGGGCCCAAGGGTAACCGACGAACGGCGGCTCTCCGGCGACGGCGAAGTAGTGCAATAGGCATGTGAGGACCCACGGTTTAATCCCGTAAGAACGAGGCAACCTCGATCTTAAGGAAGTAACTCTGGGCCTCAAGTAAATGAATTCCAAGTTAACTCCACTAAGTGGAAAGCCCAACCGAAACTAGAGCCCTGGTGATCATGCGCACTGCTCCTCTGCGAGCACTACATGATGAACGGTTCTCCATCGATTCAAGCACACACTTAAACGAGTTAAAAGGGAATTCAATAACAGTGAGGATGAGACCATGTTGGCTCCCAAGATCAGTGACCAACATGCCCCAAACTCACCTTCAACATTGATCACATCCATACAACATTCATACATTGACAGTTCAAAAGACATACATCAATAATAGGCAAGTTTACAACTATTACAAGTGGCCGACCAGCCAAATTCAAATAAGAATATAATGTAGCAGCGAAGCAAGTTAAATAAACCAACAGTCCAGTATGGTGTGCCCCATAACCACTAGCAACCAAATGGGGATAAATAACAGCACTACTCATTAGTGTCGCCTAAATCGCACTAACGAGCTCATTGGGCTCGAAATCATCCTCACCTGAAAACCAGTAGACAAACTGGCTGAGTACAAAGGTACTCGCAAATCTTACACAAAGAAAATTAGTTATGCATATTAGGCAATCAAAGGATAGCATTAGTGGTTCTAGTTTTGTAGAAAACACAACATCTTACATTCCTAGACCAACTAGTTTTCAAGAGCCAAGTTGTAAATCGTTTATTCAATAAAAGATTTCACAAGACATATGTAACAGTAAAGATCAATCAATATCCACTTTGATAAACTAAATTGGTAGTCCACTTTGATAAACTAAAGTGCACAAACATCCCATTCATGCCGTAACCGGTTATAACCATGTCAACTTTTAATTTTCAAGTCTAACGATGAAGCATACTTAAACCAAGTGTTGTCCATAACCGTGGACACAGCTATTCAAATAGATTTTCTCTGTAGAGGTGTAGTACCTTACCCACACGACCCGACTAGCCTGTAAGCCTCCGAATGCCTCCGGAAAATAACACACTTCCTAAGGTATGCCGGCCGGTGAGAATCGAGACACGATCATTGTTAGCAAGAAAGCCCTATTGTGCTAAGTCCCCCCATGAGTTGTTCCCATACTCAGTACAAGCTATAGATAGCGCCTGCTAAGTGGGCTCACAAGTTGCATTGGAATAATACCGATGTAATGTAAATAACTGAAATTGGTGCTCCAATGCACACTATAGAAAATTACTCGGCTCCTCTGAACAAAGGATCAAACACAAATGTCCTCACACCACCATGGGATTTAACACAATAAAACTCCCCCTTACTTAACCGTATGGTACCCATATCCCCTATGTGATAGCACGATCAGTACTTGGAGTGTAAGTCCATGGCTCAGCCCTTAATAGTCTGGACAAGACAACCACAAAGCCGAGTCTCGTGCATAACAACACCCACACTACAACCACTTGTCCAGACCCAAAACCATTTAACAACAACAAGTTTTCAACTTAAAAACTAGATATAACAATCTGGACAAAAATTAAATAAAAGAATAAGATTTTTCATGTGTCCCCCACAATTAACGAGCTAATCCCGTCCATTGATCTATCGCGTTATCTAGACCTGCAATGGCTAAGCATCCAACACATAATCTTCACATCATCACAAGCATCTATCTTAAGCATAATTATAAGGGAATAATCATGGATAACCAGCAAGTGTAGGACATAGCGAACTACTCACAACATAATGATATACCAAAAATAGCATGCAAGCAATATCATTGCATTTCAAACACTAGTGTATTAAAACTGGCATCAATATTATGCAAAAAAAGTTCAAATGATGCTTCCCTTGTTGGAAGCTTAGTTGCTCACTCTCGGTGCCGTAAGAATCTACGTTCAATGCTTCGGGCTCTACAGAATAAAAATACCGATAAACATCGAGAAATACCACGAAAATCAAAATGCTAAAAAATGCATGATTTTTATACAGTAGCTAGTTTGTGATTTAATTTGAATTTAGGTGAAATAATTATTCCATTTGCATTTAGTATGTGAGTGTTATAGCCATTTGAATTTCAATGTCCCGAAAATGCAATTTATTCAATTTAACATTTTGGCCAAAATTGGTAGAGTAGTGGGGAGAAAAAGGGTTACATAGATAAATATAGGATATTATTATAAATCAAGTTCATTAAAAATAAAATTTACTAGCACTGGTTTCATCCAATTTGGAGTTAAGATGAATTAGTTATGTATTTTTGAAGTTAATCATATTTTTCAGTGTATAGATAAATGTATTTCAAATTTCTTTAATCCTTTATTACTTTTCTTACCGGCAGTCCCGCTAGCCACAATCGATGACCAGCGGGCCCTAGTGAATAGTGTATTTGTTGGACCAAAAAGGCGACTAGAGGGGGGTGAATAGGAGCACGCTCACTTTTTCACAAATAATTGATTCAATAATATTTTACTCCAGTAGCTATGGAAGATATGAAGATCAGTATATCAGTACAGCGGAAGACTAATATTGAAACCAATTTAAACCCGTAAGCAATACGACAAAATCAACAAGGACTAATGAAATTCAATGCATCACGGTCGGACCACCGCTCAATGGCGCTATGACCGATTGCTCGGCGGTCTAACCGTGGCCTTAAGGCGATCGACCGTTGGCCTCCAGAACAGATCAAAACAGCCCGATGACGAAGTTGTAAATAGATGAAACTTTTGATCTACAACTCCAAACTTGATGAAACTTGGAACACACCTTCTCAATAATATCAGAAACATATTCCAATCGAAGATTGTGATAATTCTTAGAAGAATAACGATCATTTTCCGTTTGATTGAAGAATGGTTCAAAACCGGGTCAAAACGAAAACTTGATCCAAAAACTTGCTTGTGGGTGATTGATGATCCTAGATAGGTTCCCACACGTCACAACAAGCTAGATCACATGAAGAATTAAATCAAAAACTCGCGGATCAAAAAAAGACTCAAAATCATCAAATATAGAGAAAGAACGCAATGAGACAAGACATGATCAAACATTCCTTTGATTGATTGATATGATATGGGCTTACAGCCTCTCCATCAATGGAGGACAATGCTCAATCCAAGAGCACAAAAATCACATCAAACTATCAAGAACCCTAGCCTCCACAAAAGCTCTCCCTAAGAAAATTAGGGTTTACAAAAATAGCAAAAGAGATGAAGCGGAGGTGCAGCCACCTCCCTCCCCTATTTATAGTGGAGGCTTAGACCTTCTAGAAGTTTGACTCAATTGGGCTCCCGTTAAGGCCCAAAACAAACGGGACACATACGCACACATTTTAATGCGCCGTCTTTATCTCCTCTTGACCTAACTAGCTACACCTTGCGCCATCTTGCGCCTCGGATTAGCTAATAGGTCACCCTTGTCCATCTTGCACCACGCTTGACTTCATTGACCTCACCCGATATCGTCGATCGTTCTGGACCTCTGCTCTCCAAGTCTAGTCCCGATCATCCTCGCTATTGACCGTCGTTGACCACCAAGCAACCTGCACAACAATAGACATGTAAACCGAATTTGGGAACAAGTTCTTCACAACTAGACCCATGTTAGTAAAACATGCATCATGCAACATATATGCCCTGAAACTCATGACTTTGACCTAACAATGAATATCGCCGCCACGACGGGCGACGATCCAAGTGAAAACCGGTCAGACCGCCCCCAAGGCCGGTCTGACCACCCACCCTGGCCGGTCTAACCGCCACCTATAGGCCGGTCAGGGTGGGTGTGTCATATAACAATTGTACTAAATATAGTAAAGAAATCCAAATAATCTTTAGATCCATCTAAGATTTCGATTCCCAGTAAAAAAAAAAAATAGAATAGAAAAATATGGGACAAAAAATAAATCCACTCGGTTTCAGACTTGGTACAACCCAAAATCACCATTCCTTTTGGTTCGCACAACCAAAAAATTATTCTGAAGGTCTACAGGAAGATAAAAAAATACGGAATTGTATCAAGAACTATATACAAAAGAATAGGAAAAAAGGCTCGAATAGAAAAATAGAATCAGACTCAAGTTCCGAATCGGGCTGGGTCAGTGGAGCTCGGAGCTGGACCGGCGTCGGACGAGGTGACGGCGCCGCTACGGCTTCACGTGGAGGAGGTGTTCTGGGCAACAAGAAGAAACATGAAGCCCCAAGATAGCTCAAGCAGATTCAGCAGATGGTAGAGGAGTGTGGAATTGGGGAATGCCTCACAGGAACAACATCGGGGAAGAAAATGGTCCTCCCGGCCATCAATGGTAATTCCCCCAAATTCATCAACTGCGAGAGCGCATTGCCCAAAATAGCTGGGGGTAAGCCTTAGGTATACTCAGAGACATGAGATGACGCGCAAGGTTGAGGATCAAACTCACCCGAGACCTGGATTGGCTTGAAGGCGCTCTTGGAGCAAACTCTAGACATGCACCGGAGGCGAGGAGGACACGAAGGCGTTCCGGAAGCTACAAGCAACGGCAAGCGCCGGTATTAGGCAAAATGGAGAGGGCATCGAAGGTAGAGAAGAGAAGGGCCGAGAACTCGAAGCTTACTCAACAATGGCACCGGGGCGAGCTTCCCTCTCCTTGGTCAACAGGAGGAGAAGTGAGGGAGATAGAGGTGCTGCAGGGGTATTTAGCTCAGGGAGATGACAGAGTGGAGGCGGCATGAAGTGCCGAAGCTCCAAGAGTGGTTGGGAGGGGTGGTGCGGTCACGGAGTCGGCCGGCTTGAGCAGGGGATGGCGGTCATGTGGCGCAGCGCTTCTGCGTGCGCCAGTGCGAGGTAGGGGACGACAGTGGCGCCAGGCCGACCAGTCAGCGAGAGATGGGTGGCGTGGGCACGGGCGGTCGCGAGGCTCGGCTCGTGGGTCGTCCGATCTAAATCGGATTGTCCACATTATAAAGGATTCAGCCGAGTCAGGTCGGCGGGTCGGGGCTCAACCCAAGGAACAGTAGGTGGGTTGGAGCTCGATGAATAGTGCAACCTTTAACTGAATTTGAATTTATTTGGTTCTGGTTTGACTAAGCCTCAAAATATAGCCAAAAAATCCAAAAAATCTGAAATAATTCAGAGGGGTTCCTAGGGTGACCTAGTATCCATATAAAATTTTAAACTCCACTCTTCATGTTTTATTTAGTATAATTTAAATTCAAACTAGCATAGGTTATTACTGGAGTTTGAATTTTCTATGGTTCAAATTGGGTTCCAAAAATTTAGAAAAAATTATATTAATTCATGATAATTAATATAGTGTTTTAATAAATTATTTTCGGAGGATGTTCACATGTTTTTATCACTGATTTCTTTTGGGAGTTCAATTTGTAGTGTATGTTTAACAATTGTTGGAGATTTTCTAAGTGCAATACCTTATGCAAATGTTTCAAAACATGATGCATGCTGATGATATGCATAATAAGCCCATTTAATAAATTGAGGATGTGACAAGGTAGAGGACGTGACAGGGATCACATTGGTGCACTCACGGACGTAAGGGAACCAATGTGCTGGTCGATGGCGAGGTCGAAGTGGCGGTGAAGGTTCAGCCTCGACGGGATCGACGCTCTGGTTGCTCCTGTGAAGCGAAGGTGTCAAGGATGTAAATCAGTTCCCTGCGAACCCGACGACGGCGACGGTGAGGCTTGAGGTGCTCCAGCGCGAAGGCAAAGCTCGTTGTCGATTTCAGCGGTGCTCTACTTCTCCGACGATCTCCGGCGGCTAGGGTCTTGTTCTCAGGCTATGGCCGAGATGTGGGGAATGAGGGCTTGCTCCCCCTTTATACGCTGGCGGTCGGGAGAGTCCGGAGCGCGCACACCAAGGAGGCCCATGTGGCGGAGGGTTCAATTCGCAACTGAATTGAGGAAGATAAGCAGTAGTTTGGTGGGGCCCACAAGTCAGCGACATAGGCTCGGGAGAACCCATGTGGCAAACGACGCGCGTGAGACTGACGGGTGGGGCCGGTGTGGCGCGCACGGGGGGAGAGAGAGAAGGCGCCACACGAGAGTTGGGCTAAAAGGCATAGGATTTGGCCGGGTCAAGGGAGATTCGGCTCGACGGGATTTATGATATTTTCATTGGTTTTTGCATTTTAGAAATTCCAAAGAAATCCAAATAGCAAACTAAAAATATAATAGAACTCAAAAATTTTCCAGAAAAATCTGGAAAATATTTCCAACCACAGAGAACCCAAATAAAATAGTTTTAGAATTAGTTGATGTTTAGATTAGTCATATTAAATTATTTTGCTATTTAAAAGTCCATTTAAACTTTATTAAAATTCAAATAAAACTTGGTAAATTTTTCAAAGGGCTAAACTACTAAAAAAGGTTTTAAAATTTCAAAAAATTGGAATGTTACAAAGAGCAAAAAACATTAAATCTGAGCTTTATGCTGATTTTGGTTGTCTCAAGTTCTATATTTTGAGTATATTATCATGTTTACGTGACATGAAGAAATTACATGTTTATATATCATTTTTGTCATTTATATGCTGTTGGAAATATGATTTAATTATGATAATTACTACTGAAATTATATCTGAATATTTACTAAAACCGCTAATTTTACATCAGCAACAAAGAGGCCCATCGATCCACACTTTATATGCTGTTGGAAATATGATTTAATTATGATAATTACTACTGGAATTATATCTGAATATTTATTAAAACCGCTAATTTTACATCAGCAACAAAGAGGCCCATCGATCCACACTGTAATGCACTGATCCACTCAAGTCTACCGCTCCACGAATGTGAGTGTCTAGCCTCTCAAACCGGCAATATGTGCAATATGTGTTCTGCACATATACACAACTGCTCTCAAATAGTATTAGATATATGTGCTAGACTGTTTTTTTGCGAATTGGACAAAGATTCATATGTACCGTGGCATAACAAAGCTGCCCCGCGATTACATCAAGTAGGGATGCCAGATACGCTGCAACGAGGTTTTTGGCTGACCAAATGCGCGCCTGTTGACCAAATGTTGCTGCACCGTTTTTTTGCCAATTGGAAAAAGAAAGATGCATGAGGAGACAGGCTACATCAAGGATAGAAGAATACGCGGATCGTGGATTCTTTATAGAAGAAAATTCATGGCAATCAGTACATTTGGTCAACATCAAAGTTTAGGCATAGGAAGACGGTCGCCAGCTACGTACAAAAGCAAAAGTTTAGGCATAGGAAGACGGTTTCCATGCTTACCGAGAGTGCTTACCGAGCTGCAGGCGATTTAAGGACGGATTGTGCCGTGAGTGGAAATTCGGCTTCCATGGGTTTGGTGTCTCTCTACAATTTCAACATTTTATAGCATCTCTAGTAGTAGCTTACTCAGTGATCTTTTCCGAGCGGCAAATTCAGTGAAAAAGGATTAGGTGCAAATTTCATTTTCACATAACTTGGAAATTTCTAAAAAAATCCTTAAAAAATTATCAAACGTAGGCGAGGGTATGTTGTATGTATTTGCAAAATTTCAAGATCAAAATCAATTACATTAATAAGATACAAAAAATATAATCACTTCCTAGAAGTGCCCAAAATATTAAAACATTGTTTCAGAAAATTTTAGTCTTTTCCACATCTCTCGAATGCGATTAAGTTTGATGCAGAGTTTTGCAGAGACATACAACATAATCTCTCCTACACCTAGTGTTTTTTTAGATTTTTTAACTTTTAAGGACGGATTGTGCCGTGAGATGAAATTTGGCTTCCAAGGGTTTTGTGTGTCTCCACAATTGCAACATTTTATGGCGTCTCTAGTACTAGCTTACTAGCCATCTTTTCCGGTGGCAAAATTCAGCGAAAAAGGATTTTGTGCAAAAAAAAATTTCACCTAACTTAGAAACTTCTAAAAAATCCTCAAAAAATTATCAGACGTAGGCGAGGGTATGTTGTCTGTATTTGCAAAATTTCAAGATCAAAATCAATTACATTCATAAGATACGAAAAATATAAACACTTCCTAGAAGTGCCCAAAATATAAAAACACTGTTTCAGAAAATTTTAGTCTTTTTCACGTGTCTTGAATGCGATTAAGTTTGATGCAGAGTTTTGCAGAGACATACAACATAATCTCCCCTACACCTATATTTTTTCAGATATTTTTAACTTCAAAGGTAGCTAAAAATAGAATTTTTACCATATTCGCAGTTTCACCTAATATTTTGCATTGTTTTCCCACCACATCAACAAAAATGCTATTAGAGGAGAGAGAACAAGGAGATGTCGGACCCGGGAGTAACACCCTCAAATACTCTGTGTATTCTACACTAGTCCCTAGGACAGTAGCTAGTATACACAGTAAATAAATATGATAACATCTATAATTCGCACAACTTTATTAATAAATATCAAAGTTTATTACAATAAAGGTTTACAAGTCAACAATAAAGAACAATGTGAAAGACAGAGAAGTAGTAAAGCTTAGCTACTCTACCACACGCAATCGACTGTCTAGTCATCGAGATCCACAACAGTAGCGAAGTCCTTTTTTTCTGAACATCATTTTTTCGACTATTTTTTTTATATAATTATCTTTTAAATTAATATTATAAAAAAATTATGTGGGCACACTAGCAGTCCGGTAAAATCCATATACATACGGGGGATAGAAGGACGAATGCTGTGTACTTGGGGGCTTCGTGGTGTCGTTGTTGATGAGCTCGAATTCGAGTCCCGGAAGCAGCCGGAACCGACGACGAAGGGGTAATCGAAGGTCAGGTTGTCGTATCTCCATGGACAGCCGGCGGGCGACGCGGCAGAGGGAATTGTCGTATTGCCATCTTGGCTCGTTAGGACGCCGGCAGCTTTGACCACTGGATTTAGCACCGGCAATTTGTGTTCTGCACATGTATACATATGTTCTGAAATAGTATTAGATATATGTGCCGGACTGTTTTTTTTTTTTTTTTGCCAATTGGACAAAGATCTATATGTCCCGTGGCATACCAAAGCTGCCCCGCCAAATGGTGCTGCACCGTTTCCTCCGCTGTTCGTTAAAAAAAAAAAGCGTGTTTCAGAAGCAGAGTGGGGAGCCGACCGGACAAATTGACAGATTAATTGTTCGCGTGCCTTGCTTTGGGAAGATACTCCAGATCTCCTAATATATAGGACTGCTTGGCCCCCTAGTTTATATCCAGAACTCCAGATAAAGCAGAGAGAGTCATTAGTACTTTGTGATGAAGATGAGCCTTGTTGATATAGTCCGCTGTCTGCTCGCACTGTTGCTAACACTGACTGCATCTGCCATCCAAAGAAGCCCACCGGCGAACGGGACTCCTCCCTCCGCCGCCACGCTTGCCGGTTGTCCAAAGAGCTGCGGCAACCTGAGCTTCGAGTACCCCTTTGGCATCGGATCCGGCTGTTTCCGGCAGCCAGACTTCGAGCTCATCTGCGACGACCATGATAACCCCACGCAGCCCAGGCTCTTTCTGTACAATAGCACCATAGAGGTCATCAAAAACATCTACGCTAGTGATTTGTTGGTCCAGGTCCACTTATCCTGTACCATTTTCATGAGAGATGATATGGATGTGTATAATATATCCTGGAGACAGTGGCCTAATCAGGTCTTGAAACATGTGTGGCCAATTATTATAAAATCTTTAGATTTGTATAGACTTATATATAAATATTAGTACTAACTAGATTTTTTTGCAAAAACCTGTAGAGTCAATTCAATCTACCGCAGCAGGCTGGCTACGTGACTGATTGGAGACCTCCTGGGAGATCCTTCATTCTTAATGTTGTCAATTTGAACATCACTGGTTGTGACTTTGATATGTACCAGCTGTGGCCGGATCATCGCGTGATTACAACCGTGTGGCTTTGCACAGTGACCTGCCCTAATGAAGAAATCACGGACACGGTGACTAGACAGAACTGCAATGGCACAGGGTGTTGCTCCGTCGAGCTGTACACTCGTCGAATGGACATCCAACTCATGTTTGTCCTCCACAACCGGGAACGCAAGCTCGCTAACCGAAGCTCCCTCTGGGATAGCATCAACATAACTACTGACGAGGCGTATCTCGTATGGAGTATCGCGGATCAACCGACATGCTCCGCCGCATTGGACAATAGGACCAACTATGCCTGTGTCAGCAGGCACAGTAACTGTAGAGATTTAAATTATACATCATCATTATCATTATCATCATCATCATCATCATCATCATTATCATCAGCTTTTGGTTACATTTGCAAGTGCGATTATGGTTATGGAGGCAATCCCTACATACTTGATGGTTGCACCACCGGCGACAAAGGTAATGTAACCTTCCTCACAACAACTTTTCTTTTAAGTACTAACAGTTGCACGAACCACAAACATACGCAAGAGACACCAATTAGAGGTCGTAGGATCAGATCCCAATAAAAAAAAACAAATAACCATATAATCAACCATTTGAGGCATATAACTGGTATGATTTAGGCAACTATATATATTAATTCAACGTAGCAACTCCAAGTGCCTTACTAGCCGGACAGAGTTAGTATTAGTTTCATTCAATCAATTAATCTAGATATTTTTACTTATGGAAGCCTTTTTGCTACTCCTGGGTGTAGTTACTCCCTATTCCGTATCTCACAATGTATGGAGTATCTTGCGCAACCGAGAGTATGTATGTGTAGTACACGAGTATATAAAGCCACTTATATGGTATTTATACATTTTTAGGGGTGATATGTACAATTTTTTAGACATACTCCTTTTTATATGCGAATATGAAGGTATTTACAAAATATACTAAAACTATGAACTCTCTTGCAAAATTTTTTTCGTGGTTCGCATTGGAGTATCTTATAATTAGTATATGAGTATTCCAAAGTGATAGAGGAGTATGTCAAGTTCTTTTAGGTGGTATATTAGAGGTGTGAGTAACTACACCCGGGAGTAGAAGGTATTAATCCTTTACTTATATAGTAGTACTCAAAATATAAAACATTTGAGAAAATTGCATTAGAGGTCCCTAAACTTATATGAAGTACCACTTAGGTCCCTAAATTTCAAAAAGTAGATTGGCAACCCCGTAAACTTAAATTTGTGCCACTAAGATTCATAGAGTAGCAAAAAGATGCTAATTAGTTCATCTGAACCTTTGGATTTGCTCAAATTGCTGACATGATTGTGGAAAAAGTGTGTGGCTAAATTAGGTTAAAGTGAACCGTCTGTGATGAGACGCTTATCACAGACGGTTCGTGATACGAACCGTCTGTGATACTTGGGCGGGAAAATGAAAATTTGCACTTAATGGGTGGGCTGCCGAAAATCTCTCTATATTAACAGAGTCCTCCATCTCCTCTTTTGCCATCTCCATCTCCTCCTCTGTCATTTCTCCTCTGCCATCTCCGTCTCGCCCTGACCTTGCTCTCCGGCCTCCCCCGAGCTCGTCGCCCGCGGCCTCCTCCACCTCGCCCCAGCCTCGTTGTCGCCGGCCTCCCACGACCTCGTCGCCCCCGGCCTCCTCTACTTCGTCGCCCCGTCCTTCCCTGAGTTCCTCGCCCGCGGTCTCCTCCACCTCGCCTCGGCCTCATCGTCCCGGCCTCCCATGACCTCGTCACCCTAGCCTCCCACGACCTCACTCTCTCTACTCCCCCCTTTTGCTCTGTGATGTGGATTACTACTGTGATGTGTTAGTGCTCTGTGAATGGATTGAGTTGATGCTACTGTGATGTGGGTGATGCATGCCGTATTGTTTTTAGTGCTCTGTGAATGGATTGAGTTGATGCTATGGCTATTGTGGGAAAGCTAGCGAAAAGTTCAATCCGAAAATCAATATCAGATTTATTCGCGAGGCTCCAGACGAAGTGAAAATCCATTTTCGTTTTTTTTGACATAGAAAAAACTATCACAGACGGTTCTAAACAAGAACCGTCTGTGATAGTTACTATCACAGACGGTTCTATTCATGAACCGTATGTGAAAATAGACTATCACAGACGGTTCGTGAATAGAACCGTCTGTGATAGCCTTTTTCACAGACGGTTCAAAAGCCGTCTGTGATGACCTCGTGTCATCACAGCCGTCTGTGATGATGGTTTAGAACCGTATGTAATGAGCTTTTGTGTAGCAGTGACATTTGAAGTGCCCACATGTTAAGACTATTTTTTAAGCTTGCTTTTTTAAGTAGCCTCCTATAAAATATTCCATCTATAGATGGGCTTGCTTTTTTAAGCTTATATATATAACTTTAAACTAACAAAATTTTTTCCTCATAAAAACAGGGTACAATCCAGATCAACATAATACAAATTGCACTCGATGGTGCGGGAACATCAGTGTTCCATTTCCGTTTGGCATAGAAGAAGGTTGTTTTGCGAGGAAGGTATTTCAGGTCAACTGTACAAATGCAATATCATCCAACCTGACATTCAATCGTGAACAACAGATAATTTATATAAACGTTAATGAGGGGTTCGTGGACATCAAGTACACCCCAGATGACCCGAGTCGGCGATTCGGGATGTATGTACCTGACGAACCTAATCTCTACATTACTTCCGGAGTGTCGGTCTCTATGCAATGGACTGTTGCGAATCAAACCTGTCCGGAGGCACAACAAAATAAATCTGGATACGCATGTGTTAGCACCAATAGCAGGTGCTTGGGTGTCAACTCTACAAATGGTTATACTGGTTATCGGTGTAGATGCGTGGATGGTTTCCAAGGAAACCCTTATATTCCACTTGGTTGTGAAGGTACACACAATCTCTCTCTCCGCGCTAGCACATAGACATGAATTTACTTGATACTATATTATCACCCGTAGGCTTTGCAAAATAAGATGCGAATTGATTTTGGTTATATATCGTATAGCAATAAACCAATATACATACTGATAATCTGAGCATTATATGGATACATATTTTTATTGAAATGTTGTATGTGCATCATGTACGTTAAGATAAATTTTTTTTTCCAAGAACACGACATTAAGATAAGTTAAATTGTCAGCACTCCGCACAACCGGAGGCAGGCTTCATGCAGCCATTGTCTTCATGAAATTTTATCAAACGTTCCAAGAAAAAAAGCGTTATCCGAAGCAAAGTGCAGGTTTATAAAGGGGGTGTGATATGGAGCAAGACGCAGGGCACTCTAACACGCGAGCTGTGCCCTTTTGTACTGTAGCATTATTATTTTTCATACATAGTTGATCAATTTCCTAGGATAAAGAATATTTAATTAGGTATGTTATTTTAGGATTCCTTATCTATCAAGTTATGGTTAAGGATATGATCTTATTTATTAAGAAGATTATTTTTAATAGTTGAAAAAATTAGATTGGATTGATACGTTTTCTTATAGATTACTTTTTAGACGTCAAGTCGGGTTATCACTATAAAAAGAATAGCATATATCTATTATCAAGCGAGTAATGAATAAACAAAGTTCTTAGTCCCTCCACTTCCTCTTCAACAAAACCTCCTTACCTTAGCGGTGGTATGACCAATCATTTAAGAGCGAGTGCCCTGCGCTCGATCTTTGGATTCGTACCCAACCAATCCGCGATATAATATGCTACAGTACTAGTAGTACTGTTCATACACCGCTAAACCACTGGATACTGTCTACCCGTCTGTTAATGTGCCTCGCGGGCACCTACCGCAGCTATGCTGATTGCAGAGCAGCCACTACCGCCTCAGTAGCCCGGGCTGCGCCGTGTCTGCACATCAGTCAGCACCTGCGTTCATTATACTTATTTTACTGAAGAACGATGTAAGACGGAAAAACCATATCGTTGTTAGTTATAGGAAGAAATCTTGAAATATCAGGTAAATGTTCCCCTTAGCTAATTGTTGGGGACTCGTAGATGGACTTGAGTGAAGTAACTGCAACGACTAGTTGCCCTGAGAGCCCCATATATGCATATCTACAAGCGTGGCATCCTTCCAGTTGTAATCTGAAATATACACATCTGCAAGCATGTATCTACTACATTATCCTTCATGGTAGCTTGTGAAATTGTCAATGCAAATACTACTGCTTAAGTTCAGCTTACAATGTCCAATAGAAGCTGAAAAATAACAAATTCTAGTATCAGCTGAAAGCTTTGCACAAACAACTTAACTACATATGATATGGAATAACATTATTTTCCCTTGTAAATTTCCCTCTCACTTTTAGCCATGTGTTGCAGATATTGACGAGTGCCAGATACCAGGCATTTGTAAAGGAATTTGCCATAACATTATAGGAAGCCACTATTGCACAGAGTGCCCAAGAAAAACAGAGTACGACGTTACAACTATGAAGTGCACGTCAACAAAAAAGCCAAATCTTATACTAGGTGACTTCTACGCTACAATTCCATAATGAACTAGATATAAAAATAAAACATGGCTTTTTTTAGAGGAAAGTAATACATGGCTGACCAGCGTAATCGTTGCAGGTATTGCCATCGGGCTTAGTGTTGGTTTGATCATCTTACTTCTCATCTTGAGTACAATATTTCTTATGCGAAGATGGAAAAGAGACATCCAAAAGCAACTACGAAGAAAGTATTTTCAAAAGAACCAAGGCCTTCTCCTAGAACAACTGATATCATCGGATGAAAATGCAAATGACAAGACCAAGATTTTCTCCTTGGTAGAGCTTGAAAAGGCAACAAATAACTTTGATCCTGCACGTATACTTGGCCGTGGAGGGCATGGAATGGTGTACAAAGGCATTTTATCTGACCAACATGTCGTGGCCATAAAAAAGTCTAAAGTCATTAAGCAAGGTGAAATCAGTCAGTTCATCAATGAGGTCGCTATCCTCTCACAAATAAACCACCGAAATATTGTAAAGCTCTTCGGATGTTGCCTTGAGACTGAGGTCCCCCTACTAGTATATGAGTTTATCCCTAATGGTTCATTATTTGAAATTCTTAAGGTGATCAAAGTAGCAACTCTTCTTTGTCACGGGATGATTGCTTGAGAATTTCTGCGAAAACAATTTGGAGCACTTTATTACCTCCACTCAGCAGCCTTCGATATCAATCTTTCATCGTGATGTGAAGTCCTCTAACATACTCTTGGATGGGAATTATACAAATAAAGTATCGATTTTGGTGCATCAAGGTTGGTTCCTATTGATCAAACCCATGTTGTTACAAATGTACAAGGCACATTTGGATACTTAGATCCGGAATATTATCACACTGGAAAATTAAACGAGAAGAGTGATGTTTATAGTTTTGGAGTAGTACTTGTAGAGTTGCTACTTAGAAAGGAGCCTATTTTTACAAGTGAATCGGGGTTAAAGCAAAACTTATCCAACTACTTCCTTTGGGAGATGAAGATGAAACCGCTTGCTGAATTAGTAGATGCTCAAGTTCTTGAGGAAGCAACGGACGAAGAGATTAATGATGTCGCCGGTCTTGCGGAGATTTGTTTGAGACTTCGAGGCGAAGAGAGGCCAACTATGAAACAAGTGGAGATGACATTACAGTCTGTGCGATCGAAAAGGTTAAAATCATGTCAAGTTGCTCCAAGAAATGAAGGCATGCAGCCTTTGCTAACTGGACAAAGCCAAGCCTTCCGTCAGTTGTTGACTGTTGGAATTGATATGGTAGACAATGTAGCTTCTAAAAGAAACCAAAACTGCTACAGCTTGGAGCAAGAGTTTATGTCATCAGCAACTCTACCACGCTAGACCGTCATGTTTGCAGCATTATGTTCGGCTGTCCCATTTTCCCCCCTTCTTAAGTGACACGCAATTCTTCTCCTTCGATGAAGAGTAATATATACTCTGTTGTGCACTTATTTCAATAATGGGTGTTTTCAATATTCTTTACATATTAATAAAATCTGAAGGGAAGATTAATAATGGGTGCACTTATTCGATGAAGAGAAGATATACATACATGCATACATACGTACATACATATACATATATGCATACATACGTACATATACATACATACGTACATGCATATATACATACATACGTATATACATACATATACATACATACGTACATGCATATATACATACATACGTACACGCATATACATACATGCATACATATATACATATGAGCTTGAATGATGTGGACGACAAGTGGCTCCATATGGAAGTGAGAGGGCACAGAGGAGCAGGAGCTACTTGGCCGGCTTGTGCGCATGACGCAAGGCTACAGGGGATAGCAAAGATTTGGTGCTGTGGTGGCCAGGATACGGCAATTAGAAACTGAGAAAGATGCATTGACTCCTGGGACCTACACATCAAAGGAGGAGACTGGGAAATTGCAGAGAGCAACCGAAGAGCACTAAGCCATCGATCAACACAGGAAAAGTTATAGAGAATAGATCCTGGCGCAGGAGATGGTACTGGCATGGTAACAGGGATTAGGGAACAAGATAGATGTTTAGCTTGGCTGGCTCCTATCATAGAGGAAAGAATTAGTAGAGCAGCCGACCAAAACAAAAGATGGCCAGTCATGGCACCTGGAGGCATGGAGTTGCATAGCAACGCTCAGAGAAAATTGAGAGAAGAGAGGATACTTAGCTTCGCACAACAGAGAAAGGAAAAGAAACTAGGGCAGCCGAACATGACAGAAAAGAAACAGAACCAAAGACATGCACATATACATAAACAGTACAGGATGTGTTTAGCGATCAAGATGGCCGACGCCCGACGGTGACGCAGCAGCGGCGAAGGGGCAAAACGGAAAGGAAACGACAAGCCAGACGCGATGGTGCAGTCGGATTTTGGAAATACTCACCGAGGAAGCGAGAAACACGAAGAATACGGTTCGGCTGCAACGAACGGAGGAACTCTGGAGATCTTCGGGCGAAGGGGCTGGCACCATGACATAGAGCACGACGACGCGAACCCAACGCAAAAGACGGTTCGGCCGGCGAACGTCGGATGGAGGAGGAACTCGCCGGAGAACACCTTTGGGAGGAACTCGGTATTCTACAATATGCGACGAAAATAGATGGATTCAGAGGAAACCAAATAAGGGATTGGAAGAGGATGTCGAGACGGACGCGTGGGCACAGACGGCTCACTTTTATATGCACCGAGGAAAAAGATATGGAAGTTTGAAGTTTGAATTGGAAACGGAATCGCGTTCTGGAATCAGCTGCTCAGCTTGGTTACAATCGGCAGGAAATCTGGATGAACAGTACCATGCATGGTACTGTAGCAACAGAACAGGAGAGAGAAAACAGATTTTTGGGAATTAAATAAATAGCCCAAAAATCCAGGAGATCAAATAAATAGGAAATAAATCCAAAAAAATCTCCAAAAATAGCATAAAATTCCTGGGAACACAAGGAAGCCAAATAAAATAGATTTTGATTTAATTGATGTTTAGATTAGTCAAATTAAATATTTTTAATTTAGTAAAATTCAATTAAGTTTTATCAATTCAAATAAAATTAGTGAAATTTTTCAGGGACCTAAACTACTTGTAACACCCCAGCCCAACACTGAGCCTAGAATGCCACCACACTACTCTTCCAACTAATAATTATCGACACACTATAAAATTACAGCAAGGAAATAACGATAATCATATCAATGGACCACAAAAGAGCAATGCATATTTATGGATCAAGTGATAATAAATAAGCAATGGGAATTATAACCAGGTAAATAATCCAAAGTAGCATCAACCAATGAATCCAAATTAATAAAGCAAACAGTCTAGTCCAAATGATGTCCTAAACTTTATTCAACCTCTAACATGTCCAAGTATAAACCAATATTGAATGAAAAGATTATCATGGCGAATGATCATGTGTTGCCCATGTGCTCTACTCGCTCTCAGTTACGGCATCCTCGAAGATCACCTAAAGACAACAATAGAGCAAGGGTGAGTCCACGACTCAGCAAACACATCCATAAACAACGAACAATAATAAATCCACAGCATTCAATAACTTCATTATCATCACAGGCACTTCCATTAATATTCTCATCCATTAATCTCATATACCAATGCAAATCTAATCTACATGTCCACATGCACTTCTTTCGCGTATACCGGTATAGCATGAGTGAATTCTCGCGACAACATTCACTCTCAAGCCCGTTCCTCCATAAGGATCGGGGACCTCCTCCACTCCCGTGGAGTTGTGATCATTCATGATCACCTGCTCATATGCAATGATGCTTATGAATGCAAACATGCAAACTCCATCATAAACATCATATCCAACTTTTTATCATGTCCATTAACAATATAAATCCATACCATTCCATTGCTTGCAATTAAACCAAATAAAAGCACAACAATAATGGTAATAGAAGATAAAGAAAACAGTGATCGATCATTGATCGCTGTCTACCATGGACTTGCCTTTACTAGTTGCGACGCACAATTTGGCTAGCAGAAGGCAACAAGTACGACGCCTCTCCTACATTAAATACACAAATCTCAATACAAGCTACAGCATCATAAGAACAACAATCAATCGACATCGCTCCTACCGTCCCCAAATATACCACGTTACTCGGTGCGAAAAGTTACCCATTGCGGTCTTAGTACTAAAACGAACGTAACTTTTGACTCGAAAGTCCGATCACCACAAACCACCCCATTCTGGATTCTTCATAAAATTATCCACATTTTCTTAGATTACGAAGACTTCTAATTAAATCATCTAACCCTCCGTATTTAGCCCAGAAAGCCGATCTGTCCGCTTTGGAACAGCAGTCTTACTAAATTCATAACTTTTGTTTTATCCAACCAAAATTCACGTTCTCAGATTCTACAGAACCATTGGACAATTATCTACAACTTTCATGTAGATCAAAAACTCTAATTAAGCTATTTACTATTTTTAATCTACAGTCTACCAAAACAGCGCCGAAAGACGACAACCGTAAAAACAGCAGCCATCCGAAAATCATATCTCGAAATCTACCTGTCCGATCGACATGATTAAATATGCTATAGAAAGATATCAAAATTATCTACAATTAACTAGTAGATGATATTTTCAACATTCGTCATTAAGGTACCCGAATAAATCGTTCAACAGAACAGCGGGCTAAACAGTGCTAAACAGATCTATTAGTCGTCCCCTCGATTAGAAATTCTAAACCTCTCTAATTAATCTCAATTATAATCTCTAATTGCTGCATGCATACTTAGCTACGAGAAAACTAATCACTAATGCAACACCATTGATGATTGCTAACACTAGTAGCCGCAAAAGAAGAACAAAAGGGTGGACCTGATGATTGACGAGTGCAGCAAACAAAAAAATCAGCAGCAACAGACAGCAGACAGCAGCCTCGGCACTTGGCAGCGCACGGCGTCGGCTGGCTGGTTCGGCTCCACGTAGCAGCAGGGCAAGGCAATAGCCGGCAGAGAAGACACAATGCCGGTTTCGCTGCAGCAAAGACGCTAAGCCGGGAAAGCAAGCGGCCAGTGCGATCGCTTCGGCCTTGCTCGCTCTGCTCGGCGCGAGGAAGATCGGCAAGACCACGCGCGGCCGATCCTCCACGCGAGCGGCATAGCCTTCCAGCGGCAAGAAGAAAGAACGCCGCGGCGCAAGCGGCAGGCGAAGAGATCGCAGCCAGCAAAGACACACGACAGGAGAATTGGTGGGCGTGCGTACCGGATGGAAGGAAAAAAGAATTGGCTAGGGTTTTCTAGAAAATCCACAACTATTTATACAGCTCTTAAAAATTCTGAATTATCCTATTTCCACGTATACTAAATTCTTTAATTACGCACAAGCCCTAAATTCTTTAACTAATTAATTTATTATTAGTATTGCTATTATTATTATTTTCGAATATTACATTCTACCCTTAATGTAATTCGACCCGAATTCTACTCATTGCTCCACTAAAAAAAACTACACTGCTGAAATTAAACAACAAAATTACACATACCCGACGTGAACAACTCTGGGTATAGCTCGCGCATGCGAGACTCCAACTCCCAAGTGCTTCTCTCTCGGACTGATGCGTCCACAGCACCTTGACGTATACCAACGTCTTGTGCCTCAACACTCGCTCTGACCTCTCGAATCGCGCGGGACGCGACTCAACCGTGAGGTCTTGTTCAATAGTCACGCTCTAATGAAATCTTATGCTCGGATCTCTCAAAAACTTTCAAAGATCGAGACGTGAAACACATTATGAACTCCACGCATGGACTCAGGAAGATCCAGGCGGTAGGCTAACTTCCCAATTCTTGCAATAATCGGGAACGGTCCAACGTACCTCGGGCTAAGCTTCCCTCTAGTACCGAACCGAACAATACCTTTAGTGGGAGACACTCTCAAGAGCACCTGGTCACCCACCGCAAACTCCAAGTCACGCCTCCTCATATCGGCATAACTTTTCTGTCTACTCGAGTGCTAATGATTACGCCTCACCATGGCCACACGCCAACGGTCTTACTCAATCCACCGGACCCAAAGCGCCTTCTCTCCAATCGCATCCCAACAAAGCGGCGATCCGCACTTCCGCCCATAGAGAACCTCAAATGGCGCAATCTAATCTCGAATGGTAACTATTATTATAAGCAAACTCGCAAGTGGCAACTGGTCCTCCCAACTACCCTTCCAAGATAGAACACAAGATCGCAACATGTCCTCCAAAGTCCGAATAGTACGCTCGATTGCCTGTCTGTGCGTGGGTGAAACGTTGTACTTAGGCGGGCAGGTGCCCAATGCACTCGCAGACTCTCCCGAACTTGGTGACAAACTTGGCGTCCTGTCGAAAATGATGGTCTTTGGCACACCATGCGCCTTACTATTTCACGCACATAAATAGGAGCTAGATCACTCATTTGTATTTGTCGTGCGAATAGGAATAAAGTCGCCGACTTGTCAATCGATCCACCACTACCCAAATCGCATCCTTCCCTCGCGGCGTGCAGGTAACGCCACCACAAAGTCCATAGAGATATCATCCCAAGGCCACTGGGTACCTCCAAAGGTCGCAACAACCTGCGGGGACGCTTGTGCTCGGCTTTCACTTGTCGACAAACACCACAAGAAGCCACATAATTAGCAATGTCCACCTTCATTCTTTTCCACCAAAAATTACGCTTTCAGATCTCGATACATCTTAGTCTCACCAGATGAATAATTACGCAGTGCGATGTGCCTCCCTCAAGATATCATCTTTGACCTCCGCCTTTTGCGGCACGCAAAGGCGTCCTTTAAACCTCAAAGTACCAGAATCATCCATACCAAAATCACCCCCTTTACCCTCATCCAGGCGCTTCCTAACCTCCTGTAATAACCGGTCACTCTGTTGTGCTTCCCGCACACGGTCTGGAATAGCTGACTCAAGAATCAACTGAGTCTCAACATGTGATGTGCCCGCATAACAATAAGATATTCCCATGCGATCAAAATCAGCAATGAGGCAATCTAGAGTAGTAGGAGTCGCCTTGCGACTAAGAGCATCCGCAACAACATTGGCCTTGCCTGGATGATACTAAATAGTAAGATCGTAGTCCTTGATCAACTCCAACCACCTCCTTTGCCTCAAATTCAGATCCTTCTGAGTGAAGATATATTTGAGACTCTTGTGATCTGTGAAAATATCACAAGGCTCGCCGTATAGATAATGCCTCCAAATCTTGAGAGCAAAGACAACAGCAGCCAACTCCAAATCATGAGTGGGATAATTCTGCTCGTGCTTCTTTAACTGCCTCGACGCATAAGCAATCACCTTACCGTCTTGCATGAGAACACAGCCAAGACCCACTCGAGACGATCCGAAAAGATCAGAATCGCTTCCCGGCTCGGAAGAGTGAGAATAGGAGAGGTCACCAACTTTGTCCTTCAAAATGCGTAAATCTAGCGCTCACACTCATCACCCACTTTGAATCTCACACCTTTTGAGTAAGTGAGACATCGGTTTGGCAATGATAGAGAAATCCTACACAAAACGCCGATAATAACCAGCCAATCCCAAGAAACTCCTCACCTCCTTCACACTAGTCGGCCTCTTCCAATCCACCACCGTGGAGACCTTGCTAGGATCAACAAAGAATACCACGAGGGTTAATCACATGACCCGTAAAACCCACTTCAAATCCGAACTCACACTTCTTCAACTTACCATAGAACTTGTGGTCTCTCAAAGTATCTAAAACCAGCCTCAAATGACGCTCATGATCCTCATTGGTCTTGGAATAGATAAGAATATCATCAATAAACACCACCACGAAATCATCTAGATACTCGTGTAACATGTTGTTCATGGTTTCCATAAAAATGGCAGGTGCATTAGTCAATCCAAAGGACATAACTTTATACTCATAATGCCCATACCTGGTGGGGAAAGCAGTCTTCTCCACATCCTGCTCACGCACACGGATTTGATTATACCCTGACTGGAGATCAATCTTGGAGAACACTTGAGCTCCATTCAAGCGATCAAACAAGTCCTCAATGCGAGGCAATGGATATTTGTTCTTGATTGTGACTGCATTAAGCGCACGGTAATCAATACACATACGCCAACTCCCATCCTTCTTCTCTGTGAACAGAACAGGAGCTCCCCATGGTAATACACTACGCCTGATCAAACCTTTAGCCAACAAATCATCCAATTGCTTCTTCAACTCATCCTGAAACGGACGGGCTAGTCGATATGGAGACATCGAGATGGGACGAGTACCCGGAACAAGATCAATGCGAAACTCCACATCTCGCGCAGGTGGCAATCCCGGAAGTTCACCGGGAACACATCCGGATAATCACTAACCATCGGAATCTCCTCAATCTGCGAAGCCACGCCGGTTTCTCGGAAGAGCTAAAAGAAGTCCGATTTCACACGACCCGGAACAATCAGGCCAACATCGAAAGAGAGCGCGGAGCGCCTCCTGAAAAGTCAAAGTCTCCCTGCACGAGGTGCGCACAGAGTATTCTCTGAAAACAAGATATCACGGCTCGATAAGAGTGCAACCAATCCATACCCAAGATAACGTCGAACGGCTCCATTTGAATAACTATCAAATTCGCCGTGAACTTCTCTCCATCAATAATAATAGAACAACCAGGACAAACAGTAGAACTAGCAATAATACCCCCAGGAGAACTAACTAACACTGACTGAGAAATCCACTGCATACTCAAGTTCGCTCTCCTAGCAAACGTCGAGACAAACGAAAAGGTAGCCCCTGAATCAAAAAGGACTAAAGCATCAAACGAATCCACAAGCAAAGTACCTGTCACCACGTCAGGACGACCCACGGACTCCGCTGTGGGCATGGCGTACACTCCAGGTGGCGCCATGGCGAAGAAGACGACGCCAGAGCGGCGAGCCCCAACAATCTGCGCGTGGCGGTGCAGGTAAAGCGGTCGTGCAACTGAAGCGGTGCGGTGTGTGGCGGCGCCGAGTACCCTACCGAGGCGCCCAAGCTGAAGGAAATGGCAGCGCTGGAGGAGCAGCCATCATCTGGAAAGATCCTCGAGCAGGACCCACTGAAGAAGAAGATGGCACGGGCTCCCACTTGATCACGCTAGCGGGGTTACGGCGACACACCGCTCCTTGTGACCGGTCGGCCACACCGACGGCAATCTCCGTCCAAGTGCACTCAGCAGCAGTGTCCATCACCGCACTTAAAGCAAAGCATGCCCCGCCTCGACAGACGAAGAGCCGAGTACCGCAAAAGGCGAGGCGCCAAGAAGGGAACGGCCTCGATCGCTTGACACTGAAAGATCGGTCCTCCTTGAATTTCTTGAAAGCGGTCGTTGAATAGACCCACTTCCTCACTAGAGCTCCTCTTCGGTCACCACCGAAGCTACCATCCACCGAGGCTTGCTCGCCTTTGTGAGTCGTGCATCTCCAACTCCATGCCCCTAGCTTGCTCCACAACAGAGTAGTCACGGAGTGGCGTAGCTCCCAACACATGTCGGTACTCGAGTTGAGACCCCAACGGAACCTCTTGGCCTTCAAGATCATCGTTAGCTACAAGGGACAAAGCGAACCAAGTTGTTGAACTCGACCTCATACTCGTGATAGACCTCTTCCCACTGAGCAAAGGTCGTCAAGGCAACCTCCATCTTCTCAACAAAAGAGTAGGGCTAGAACTTCCCTTGAACCGATCAACAAAGTCCTCCCAAGTGATCGGACCTTGAGTGGCGGTCCTCGAAGACAACACGCCCTCCCACCAAATATCGCTTGCCCTTTCACCAAAGGCTACAAACGGACCCTCCGAGGTGAAGACATCTCTAAAGCTCCAAACCGCTCTCCATGTAGCGCAACCATTCCATTGCTCGACCGTGTGCCCACCCATCAAACGGATCCAACCTCAACCCCATCCACTCTCGAAGTGTCATCCGCGCCTCGAACCGGTGGATGTGCGGCAGAGCAACAACAGATGCCGCAAAGAATGGGTCAGCCGGCGCTGCTGACGAAGAGCACGGATCTCTCCCACCAACTCTCTCAAAGAAAGCGGGGTCTCATCTTGGGCCCCAACCGAGGCGGGTCAACAAAGAACCCCTCACCATCGACTCATCGCTCAGGAGGTGGCTCCACGGAACCTCGCCCGCGGCCCCGACCTCCACGATCATGCCACCACGACCACGCCCTCTACCCCTCGGCATAGCTATCAACCACAATCAACAATACACAATGAGTTCAAAGCTCAAAATAAACTCATCCATCAATGAACAACATAACGGAAGCGTAAAACTATATTCGTACCTCTCTCTAACCTACTGTGCACTAGTGTGTCAAATTTTAGGTTAGTTAACCATTAGCAAGTTTTAGTTGATTTACTAAACTAAAACAAATTTTAACAATTTTAGATTGCCTATGTTGTTAATCTATTCACCACGGACCTAAAGCCCGCTCTGATACCAACTGTAACACCCCAGCCCAACACTGAGCCTAGAATGCCACCACACTACTCTTCCAACTAATAATTATCGACACACTATAAAATTACAGCAAGGAAATAACGATAATCATATCAATGGACCACAAAAGAGCAATGCATATTTATGGATCAAGTGATAATAAATAAGCAATGGGAATTATAACCAGGTAAATAATCCAAAGTAGCATCAACCAATGAATCCAAATTAATAAAGCAAACAGTCTAGTCCAAATGATGTCCTAAACTTTATTCAACCTCTAACATGTCCAAGTATAAACCAATATTGAATGAAAAGATTATCATGGCGAATGATCATGTGTTGCCCATGTGCTCTACTCGCTCTCGCCATTCGGCATCCTCAAGATCACCTAAAGACAACAATAGAGCAAGGGTGAGTCCACGACTCAAAGAAACACATCCATAAACAACGAACAATAATAAATCCACAAAGATTCAATAACTTCATTATCATCACAGCACTTCCATTAATATTCTCATCCATTAATCTCATGTACCAATGCAAATCTAATCTACATGTCCACATGCACTTCTTTCACAGATATCGGTATAGCATGAGTGAATGCTCGCGACAACATTCACTCTCAAGCCCGCTCCTCCATAAGGATCGGGACCTCCTCCACTCCCGTGGAGTTGTGATCATTCATGATCACCTGCTCATATGCAATGATGCTTATGAATGCAAACATGCAAACTCCATCATAAACATCATATCCAACTTTTCATCATGTCCATTAACAATATAAATCCATACCATTCCATTGCTTGCAATTAAACCAAATAAAAGCACAACAATAATGGTAATAGAAGATAAAGAAAACAGTGATCGATCATTGATCGCTGTCTACCATGCACTTGCCTTTACTAGTTGCGACGCACAATTTGGCTAGCAGAAGGCAACAAGTACGACGCCTCTCCTACATTAAATACACAAATCTCAATACAAGCTACAGCATCATAAGAACAACAATCAATCGACATCGCTCCTACACGTCCCCAAATATACCACGTTACTCCGGTACCGAAAAGTTACCCATTGCGGTCTTAGTACTAAAACGAACGTAACTTTTGACTCGAAAGTCCGATCACCACAAACCACCCCATTCTGGATTCTTCATAAAATTATCCACATTTTCTTAGATTACGAAGACTTCTAATTAAATCATCTAACCCTCCGTATTTAGCCCAGAAAGCCGATCTGTCCGCTTCGGAACAGTAGTCTTACTAAATTCATAACTTTTGTTTTATCCAACCAAAATTCGCGTTCTCAGATTCTACAGAACCATTGGACAATTATCTACAACTTTCATGTAGATCAAAAACTCTAATTAAGCTATTTACTATTTTTAATCTACAGTCTACCAAAACAGCGCCGAAAGACGACAACCGTAAAAACAGCAGCCTTCCGAAAATCATATCTCGAAATCTACTTGTCCGATCGACATGATTAAATATGCTATAGAAAGATATCGAAATTATCTACAATTAACTAGTAGATGATATTTTCAACATTCGTCATTAAGGTACCCGAATAAATCGTTCAACAGAACAGCGGGCTAAACAGTGCTAAACAGATCTATTAGTCGTCCTCTCGATTAGAAATTCTAAACCTCTCTAATTAATCTCAATTATAATCTCTAATTGCTGCATGCATACTTAGCTACGAGAAAACTAATCACTAATGCAACACCATTGATGATTGCTAACACTAGTAGCCGCAAAGAAGAACAAAAGGTGGACTGATGATTGACGAGTCGACAAACAAAAAATCAGCGACAACAGACAACGACAAGACCTCGGCACTTGGCAGCGCACGGCGTCGGCTGGCTGGTTCGGCTCCACGTAGCAGCAGGGCAAGGCAATAGCCGCGGCAAAGACACGGCTGGTTTCGCTCGCAGCGACGACGCCCGGAAAGCAAGCGGCCACCGCGATCGCTCGGCTACTGCTCGCTTTCGGCGGCGCGAGGAAGATCACCAGCCCCACGCGGCACCGATCCTCCACGCGAGCAACAAGACTTCCAATGCAGAAGAAGCAAAGAACGACGCGGCGGCAAAGAAGCGGCCAGATCGCGCGCGGCAGAAAGACACGCACAGAGAATTGGTGGGGCGTGCATGGCACCGGATGGAAGGAAAAAAGAATTGGCTAGGGTTTTCTAGAAAATCCACAACTATTTATACAGCTCTTAAAAATTCTGAATTATCCTATTTCCACGTATACTAAATTCTTTAATTACGCACAAGCCCTAAATTCTTTAACTAATTAATTTATTATTAGTATTGCTATTATTATTATTTTCAGAATATTACACTACTCAAAAGATTTTTAAAAAGCAAAATTTTGGGACGTTACAGTACCCAAATGTGTCTTGTACATTTGTAACAACATGAGTTTGATCAATAGGAACCAATCTTGAAGCGCCAAAATCTGATACTTTACCAGTGTAGTTTGGATCTAGAAGTATATTAGTGGACTTCACATCACGGTGGAAGACTGATACTGAAGCTGCCAAGTGGAAATAATAGAGAGCTCCTACAGCTTCCACGACAATTCTTAGACAGTTGTCCCATGACAAAGAGAACCCACTCATTGAACCAGAACGTAGTATTCCAAATAATGAACCATTGGAATGAAGTCATACACCAATAATGGGACCTCGGTGTAACATCCCAAAAATCTCATTTTGGGAATACATAGTATAATTAAAAGGGGAAAGTAATTTTGAGATTATATTGTATGAAAGATTTGTTATTGAGAATTATAAACTTTACATAAAGCAAATGATGATATTCAAACAAGAACTTGTAAGAATTTTGGGAAACGGAATGAAAATAAGTGAAAGAATATATTTAGGCATTATTGCACAGGGAAGAATTTATTGAGCACCTTTTTGGAAAATTCATCTAAAGCAATAATGCATTTCATGAAAAACAGAAACTTGTAGGCATTTTTGAGAAAATCACAACAAGATAAAGTACATACAAATTTACATAAGCAACTACACTAGGTCAGGAGGCCTCACAAAAAAAATTCATAAAATTTGGACCTTGTTTGCTTGGTACAAAAATTCAGCAAAACCCTCAGCCTTCAATTCGAAAATTCTAATTTTATTCTCCCTCTCTCCTCTCGCAGACACGTGGGACCCACATGTCGGACTCTTTCTTCCACCACCGCTCGCTCGCCAGTGCGCGCTCGCGAGTGCTTCGCCCACTCGCCCGTTGTTTTGCCACGTTGCCCACAGTATCGCCACTCAACTGCTCCCGTCGCCTCCGCGTACCTGCACCCATGCGGCCTACCTTCATAATGGCGGCCAACTCCTGTGCGGGCGGAGAGACCAGACCTGCCCACGAGTTTCTCACCACGGCCATTTCTTCTTGTTGTCCATCTCCTGAAATTCTCCTCCAATTTAAGCTTTTGAGCGCGTCACTATCGCTCAAGCTCGCCCCTTGTTCACTCTCGTGCTTTCTCTGAGCACCAAGCTCATTGAATCACAGAGAACGAGAGCACCGTTCTCGGCGCCGGTGAGCAAGCTCCGCGACTCTATTTCCTCTGGTGATTTCCTTTACCCTCATCAACTCGTCATCACATGCCTTGTACCTCACTGAACCTTTTTTTGTGCTTGATGTAGCTCTGAGAAGCCCGTAGCTCCAGCAAGCCATCATCTTCCTCACCTCTGGTGCGCACCCATTATTCTTTTGTCTAAATTCATTTAAAATCATGCTCGACCAGAATATGCAAAAATATTTGGATTTGATCACTGTTGAAATTATTTTGCCTTATTTGATTTGTTTCTGGCTCTTTTGGGAAAAAGACGTTGATTGTTTGGACGGCATTTTCGACGACGATCCATCCTCCTTTTCGGAACAACCAGAACAAGGCAAGAAACCCCTTTGACATGTTGATTCTACTATTTTAATTATTGTACTTTTTTTTGCAAAATCTATTAATGATGATGTATAATCCTTAGACCCGAGATTAGCATGGTTTGCAACATGTGTAAGACTACACTTTGGGGTTGCTAAAGGCTACTATGTAACCGAGTAGTCATAAAGGTTGCTTTTGAATATGCTATGAAATATGCACAGGAATGTGACTGGTAAGATATGAGATTTGCCCCTCCTAACATAACAAGAGAGATATCTCTGAGCCCCTCGATGTGGTCGGATAAAGAAAGTGCATGACCATGCCACTGGTGGTCAAAGAGTTTGACCACATGAAGTTATCTATCACTCTATCGAGAAAGTATTGAATAGTCCATGGATGACGTAACATCTCACCTAGAGTTCAACCAGATATCGTGAGGCAAACGGAGAATACACGAGCTGGTTGTTCAGTTCGATCAGATACGGACTAGTCGTATGGTGATACGAGCTAGTCGTAGGCTGGTCAAACATGATCACTAAGTGGTCGAAACCCAGTCGTAAGGAGTTACGAACTGGTCGAGACTAAATATGAACTGGTAGTAGGCTGGTCAAAATTGGTTGTAAGGAGTTGCGAACTGGTCGAGACCAAATAGGACCTGTTCGTTGATCATATTGCATTAAGGTTCGTCTAATATAATTTGTGTGTATTTGGGAATCTTTATGTTCTGCTAGGTACCACTAACGACTCGTGATCGAAAAAGGTTTTCGATTCACAACCGAACTACACATGAACCGACGGGGTCACACACTTAACAGCTTCTGCAGGAAATTACTTTGCGGCTTATGGAAGGCCATCTTTCTCTTTCGATTG
Organism: Hsuehochloa calcarea; assembly: GCA_036346395.1. Lineage (NCBI taxonomy): Eukaryota > Viridiplantae > Streptophyta > Magnoliopsida > Poales > Poaceae > Hsuehochloa > Hsuehochloa calcarea. The sequence continues at coordinate 18,592,714 of CM070599.1, read as the reverse complement.
CACTCCGCAGTTTTCCTCTCATTCCCCAGGACGAGAGCTTTGTTAATGAGGTGATGGAAGCTAGGGAAGTCGTGGAGGATAAGTTGGCCCCTCATATCCTCGTGCATCCCTTCAACAAATCGGTCAATCTTCTCTTCCTTGTCGGCGACGTCACTTGGGGCGTAGCGGGCGAGCTGTTTGAATTTGGTTAGGTACTCATTGACCGACATATGCCCTTGCTTGAGGGATCTAAATTCGTTCTTCTTCAACCTCATCGTTCCAGCTAGAACGATATTGGTTCTGAAAGCTTGCTTGAACTCACTCCATGGAATTGAGTGCCAAGCTGGTTCCTGTTCTGTTGCTATTTGAGCTTCAGTAATCTCTTCTGTGGCAGGGCCTTGTTGACCTTCGGGTGCTGTTGTTTCTCCTTCTGCCGCGGACTCCTCATCGGCTACAACACTTTCACCTCTGCGAGCAGCGAGATAATTTTCCCACCAGGCAGCAGCGGTTCCCTTCAGCTGGTGGGTGGCGAAGTCGACTTTGTCCTCCTTTGAACATCTGGCGAGGCGGAGCTTCTTTTCGGTGTCCCTGAGCCAGTCCTCTGCCTCCAAGGGTTCTGTGGCGGATGTGAAAGTAAGAGGTCTTGTTATTAGGAAGTCTGCCAATTTAGAGTAGCGACCGGCAACTGATGCGTGAGACCGTATGAATGGTATTCCATATACTTCGGCTATTGGATCTATTATGTATACCATGATTTGTACTTGACCAGATGTATCATATGCTCTAAGCGTTACAAGCAGATACCAAGCTGATCCCGGTGAAGGTCACTGGATATCTGTGAAAAATATTCTTAAGTACTTGTGAAGAACTAAGGATGCATTCCTAGTTTATGGCAGTGATGAAGAGCTCGTTTTAAATGGTTACACCGATGCAAGCTCCAAACCAATAAAGATGATTATAACTCAAAATCTGGTTTTGTATTCATTTTGAATGGAGGAGCAGTGAGCTGGAAAAGATCCAAGCAAGAGACGGTTGCTGATTCTACGACGGAGGCCGAGTAGATTGCGGCTTCTAAAGCTGCGAAAGAAATTATGTGGATAAGGAATTTTATTGCTGAGTTGGGTGTGGTTCCGAGTGCCTCGAGCCCAATGGATCTATATTGTGACAATAATGGAGCCATTGCGTGGGCTAAGGAGCTTAGATCCCATCAGAAGTCCAAGCATATACCCATGCATTGTCATCTCATTCGCGAATTGATGGATAGAGGAGATGTTAATATATGTAAAGTTCATCCAGATTTAAATGTTACAGATCCGTTGACAAAGCCTCTCACACAACCAAAGCATGAGGCGCACACAAGAGCTATCGGTATAGATACTTAAATGATTGACTCTAGTGTAGGTGGGAGACTGTTGGAAATATGGCCTAGAGGCAATCATAAAGATGATTATATTTTGGTATGTTCATAATATTGGATAATATGTTATCATGTTCCTTGAATGAATCATCAGTTCTATAGATCAATGAGTATGTGACTTGTTGGTGAAACTCTTTAACTTATATGATGTCGTTCTAAATGTATCCCTAGTCGGATGGCACTAGACAGAACACCAGTGACTTTACGACTAGCACATGTATTAATTGATGACCATGTTTCACCGGTCATGGATATAGGTGTTGGAAATATGCCCTAGAGGCAATCATAAAGATGATTATATTTCCTTATGTTCATGATTTTGGATAATATGTTATCATGTTCCTTGAATAAATCATTAGTTATAGATCAATGAGTATGTGACTTGTTGGTGAAACTCATTAACTTATATGATATCATTCTAAATGTATCCTCAGTCGAATGTCACCGGCTCGAACAACCGTGACTCCACGACCAAAGACATGTATTGATTGATGACCATGTTTCACCGGTCATAGATATAGGGATATCGAATCAATAATGTGAGCACATGCTAGAGAACATGGCGCTGGATAGACCCATCATTGAGACAATATTGAGATTGTTATGAATCTATGTGTCATTAGTTAGTCTCAAGTAATGATGATGTATAATCCCTAGACCTGATATCAGCATGGTTTCCTACATGTGTAATAGCACTCTTAGGGGTTGCCAAACGCTACTCCGTAACTGGGTAGTTATAAAGGTAGCTTTCGGGTATGCTATGAAATATGCAGAGGAATGTGACTGGTCGAGATGGGATTTGCTCCTCCTAACATAACAGGAGAGATGGCTCTGGGCCCCTCGTTGAGATCGGATAAAGAAAGTGCATGTCCATGCCACTAGTGGTCGAAGTGTCGACCACATGAAGTTATCCGACACTCGATCGAGAAAGATTTGAACAGTCCATGGATGACACAACTTCTCACCTGGAGTTCAACCAGACATCGTGAGGCAAAGGGAAAATACATGAGTAGGTCGCTTAGTTCGATCTGTTACGGACTAGTCGTATAGAGATGTGAGCTGGTCGTAGACTGATCGAACGTAATCACATAATGGTTAGAACCTGGTCGTAAAGAGTTACGAACTGGTCGAGACAAGTTAGAACCTGGTCGTAAGGAGTTACGAACTGGTCGAGACAAGTTAGAACACAGTCGTGGGAGTTCTGAATCGTCGAGACCAATTACAACCTGATCGTATAGAGATACGAACTGGTCGTAAGTGATGAGGACCTGGTCATAGATCATGTTACAACAAGGTTCGTCCGATTTATTCTACGTGTCTTTGGAAATCGTTATGTGCTGCTAGGTGCCGCTGACGACTAGTGGTCGGAAAAAGTATTTCTGAGTCACAAACCAATTACACAAGAACCTGTGGGGTCGCACACTTAAAGGGCTGGGACTTGATTTGGATAGTGATCCGAATTCGTATAGGACACGAGTTCCTAATGGGCCTCGAGTTCGAGACCCATCATGGATGCCTATATAAAGAGGGGCGGTGGCATAGGGACGGAAACGGTTGTCTTTGGAAGAACTCCCGAAACCCTAATAGCCACGCCTTCCTCAACCACGTTGCCGCAGCTAGCACCGCAGCGCGTGGTGTCCCTGCCCCGGACGTGTGGATACCTCGGAGGTGTTGTTGCGAAGCATCAACACTAGGACGATCCGCAACCTATCACCAGAGCAGGAGGAGAAGTCACGCGGCGGTACGACCACTTGGAAGAGCAGACGCGCGGTGAGTACAACTACTCGAAGAAGGAGACGCATCGTGAAGTATGACTACGACTGCATCAACTCGCTACATCGACTCTACTTCCGCTACGAGTCGACGCGTCTAGCGGTAATCTCGTGATCTATTACTTGCGGAGGTTTCTTGGTCGCGTGGTAAAAATTTTGATTTATGCTATCGTAGCCTACCCGTAACCCAACAATAGGGATATCGAATCAATAACGTGAGCACATGTTAGAGAACATGGGGTTTGATAGACCCACCTTGAGACACTATTGAGATTGCTATGATTCTATGTGTCATTAGTTGGTCTCAAGTAATGATGATGTATAAATCCTTAATGATGATGTATAAATCCTTAGACCTGAGATTAGCATGGTTTCCTACATGTGTAATAGCACTCTTAGGGGTTGTCAAACGCTACTCGTAACTGGGTAGTTATAAAGGTAGCTTTCGGGTATGCTATGAAACATGCGGAGGGATGTGACTGGTCGAATATGGGATTTACCCCTCCTAACATAACAGGAGAGATGTCTTTGGGCCCCTAGTTGTGATCGGATAAAGAAAGTGCATGGCCATGCCACTAGTGGTCGAAGTGTCGACCACATGAAGTTATCCAACACTCGATCGAGAAAGAATTGATCAGTCTATGGATGACCCAACATCTCACCTCGAGTTCAACCAGATATCGTGATGCAAAGGGAGAATACATGAAAAGGTCTTTTAGTTCGATCAGATACGAAGTAGTCATATGGAGATACGAGCTAGTCGTAGTCTGGTCGAACATGGTCACTAAGTGGTCGAAACCTGGTTGTAAAGAGTTACGAACTGGTCGAGACCAAATATGAACTGGTCGTATAGAGATACGAGCTGGTGGTTAGTGATATGGACCTTGTCATAGATCATATTACATTAAGGTTCGTCCGATATATTCTATTTGTTTTTGGGAATCGTTATGTGCTGCTAGGTTCCGCTAACGACTAGTGGTCGAAAAAAAGTTTTCGAGTCAGAACCGATTACACATGAACCTATAGGGTCGCACACTTAAAGGGCTAGGATTTGATTTGGATGGTGATCCGAATTCTTGTAGGCCACGAGTTCCTAATGGGCCTCAAGTTCGTGACCCATCATGAATGACTATATATAGAGGGGGTGGTGGCATGGGGTTTAGGATGATCTTTCAAAGAACTCCCGAAGCTCTAACAGCCACGCCTTCCTCAACCACGCTACCGGTGCTAGCACTCCAGCGCGTGGTGTTCCTGCCCAGTATGTGTGGATATCTTGGAGGTGTTGTTGCGAAGCATCAGCACTAGGACGATCCGCAACTCATGACGATCACCGGAGTAGGAGGAGAAGACGCGCGGCGAGTACGACCACTCGGAGGAGAAGACGTATGGCGAGTATGACTACGACTGCATCAACTCGCTACATCGACTCTACTTCCGCTACGAGACGGCGCGTCTAGTGGTAATCTCATGATCTATTACTAGCGGAGGTTCCTTAGTTGCACGGTAATTTTTATTTTGTGCTATCGTAGCCTTTCCACGATCCTTCACGGACTAGGGCGTCGCACGCTCTTGCGCATGGTAATCCTAGTGCGGGCTCCTCCACGGCGAAATGGTCGAACAAACACCCGGTTGCTGGAGGCGGCGTTTGGCTGAGGAGGAGGTGCTGGGGCGGTGATCGCTGCAGCAGCGGTGAGCCACGCCAACTCTGCGATGGCGGAATACCTCTCGCGCCTTGTCTCGTGGTGGGCTTCATTCTCCCTAAGCATGTTGTGGCGGAGGGTGTCGGAGTGCTCATAGCTGGAGGTGAGGAGCATCCGCAGCTGGGCGACTTCGTCCACAGCGGCGTTGACGGTCGCCGTCATTGCTTGGGTCAGCTGCACCTGATGCATCCACCGGGGGTCATCGTCTCTGGTGTCAGAGTCCTCCGTGTTGCACTCTTCATCGAGTAGGTACGGAAAGTGGCCGAAGGGTGAACTCTGCAAAGTGCTCCTGTGCATTCCGCACAAGCGAGAGACCGCGAAGCGTGCAGCGTCCTGCACGGTGTCCGCACAACTGGTCCGAGGTGCTGGGGCCTGGAAGGTGTGAGCGACAACCTCACCCTCTCGGGCATTGAGGAAAACCTCCATGCTCCAAGATTCCCTGTCCAGGATCTGGGTCGCCCGACCCCTGAAGATAGGCGGGTGGTAATATCCCAGATACTGCATAAGCTGGCGGAGGACGTCCACGAATACCCCAATCTCTTCCCCATAGGAGAAGAAATCCCGAGGGCCATCGGACGACAGAGCATCCATCTATAATTTTCAAACAAGAGGAAGAGTCAGTAAAACACAATGAAAGTAAAGGTAAGTATAGAACTAAGAGTGGTGAGCAAAAGCAATAAGTACGCTATATTTTGCCAAAGTTTTTCTTAAGTTTTAAAAATAAGACTCAAGTCCTTAGACTCGACCAGTCTAACTAAGGATTCTATAGTCGTATGCTCTGATACTAGCTCTGTCAAACCTAGATTTCCTTAACGCAGAATCCTCTATGAGAATACTATGCTACTCCTTGGATCAGTAGGTAGCGCTCACAGTATATATCGCTGAATCATTTCATACACATTGCAGACCAAACCAAACATAATATTACAACACCAGAGTTAACTAGACCACATCGGGTCGAGTTTCCAAAAGAGGGCCGATCAGGCCATATAAGTTCATTACACATTAAAGAAATGGGCGCGGAAGAAAAAGGGGCAGGATACAACTCCTCACAGGCGAGCGACTGCGGTGACTTACGTCCAACCGATATTAACCAAAGAGTTGGTGAATATTGGCTATACATCGGCACTGGCGGAGCCAGCTAGACTGTGGTGAGCCCTAGACTAAGGACTACACTACTCCTTGCCTTGATCTGGACCGTTGACTCCTTGTTCCTCATAGTATGCGTAGTCGTCCTGATCAGCGGATTCTGAGGGTTTGGGGGAAAGAGCGAGGGTGAGCCCAACTTCTGTGCTCGCGAGCCAACACAACAAATGCAATAATAATTATGTTGGGCTTGACAACGATGGTTCGGGTTCTTTTATTTGCGCAAAGCAATATTTATAAATACAAATATTAGAAAGTCCTATCACTTAGCATTTTGACTCAATCATGATTTTGTAAAGAGAATATTTGTGCAATACTAATAACAACGGAGGTTACCTCTACCTTGTGCTTAATTTAGGTGATGGATACATTCACCTATTATCAACACTGGGTAAGACTACCCAGGGAAAATCCAAAGCAAGGGCTAGACGAGCCCGTCACATTTTTCAACCCACCCACGAAGGTTTTGAAATAGAACTAATCTTGTAAGTTCCTATGTCCGTCCATGACCGTGGGCACGTCTTTTCAAACAGTTTAGCTCTCTGCAGAGATTATACACTTTACCCATAAGAGATAATCATCTTGATATGTACACGCGTTTCCTGAGACATATGAATCAAGGGAGATTACCACAAGGCCTTTACAATGCATCCCTCAGTATTTGTTACACCCGCTGAGGTTTCACCAGAGGAGGGTTACGCTCTCGCACCTGCGTCAACCCTTGCCTAGACCACCCCTTGCGCCAAGAACTCCCCAACCCATAGCCTCGAAGGCCTACAGTGTTGTGGGACATCTACCTGGTGCAACTCGTACTGATGGACACAAATTATTTAGCCAGATCGACACCATTATAGACTTGTAGTTGTACTGTTTTACAATAGGAGGTCACCACAGGATTAAGTCCTTCAAGTTATCTGGGCGATTCATACAACATGCCAACCACACCACAGCATAGCTTGGGCTACATTAGTACCCAACCATACACCCTCCAACATACCATCCGCCCAGATGGGGTATCAGCAAGTTTTTAGGGTTTGGGAAGTAGAAAACAAATTATCTCAATCATTTCAGTCATTCTCCCTAATGACTACCCAAAATAATTGTTATGATTTAAAAATGATGACTTGGGGTAGTTAATGCATCGGTACTTAAACAAGACTAGCATGACGTTTAAGTACAACCTATAACTAGTAGGTTACCCTATAATTACTAGGGTGACAAGGGTTAGGGAACACAATTTAATTACTAGGGTGACAAGGGTTAGGGAACACAATTTATCAAGGAAATGATATACTAATTATTTAGTCATCAAGTCGGTATTTAACTACCTTAGGACCATTTAACATACATTTGTATAAGAAAGTAAAGCATGCAATTTGCTATTTTAAAAGAATATAATTTACACGAGATATAGGTTCAATATGGTCAAAGTATTGGCTCGCCTGGCTCGAGGACTATAGCATCTTGGTAGTCTTGAGCTTGGTTGAAGTAGGAATCGCCGGCTTCTTCGAACTCTACTCGGACAAATGCACCAGAAAAAAAAGAGTAGTTTGGCACATTTTAAGCATAAGACAATCTTGATTTTTCATTTTTCACAGGAGCACTTCTAGAATCTCAAGAACATAAAAAGCTCAAGTAATAGTCATTTTTAGATTCAAGAGCTAACAAAGCAATTCTGACAAGGCCAATGTCACAAAAGGAGCACTAATTGCGCAACTCGCTAAAACATCCACAAATTGCAATTTTTAGTTCGAGTTGTTTTAAAGTTCTAGCTCATATAGCAAAGACTTAGCTACACATATAAAAGCATGATAATTCTAGCAAGTCAAAGAACTAGACATGGCATTGAGCAAGAATTGAAATACTAAGGCTCCAAAGGGTAATAGGCAAAGCTTCATCAATTTTAAAAGATAAGTAGAAAATCTTATATTACAATGCATCTTTTTGGATTTTTCATACCACTTATTGTATTTTTCATATGAATGCAATATGATACAATGAGATGCAATAGTGCCCGGTGGGGCCCACCTGTCAGCCGCACGAGGCACTGTAGCGCGGTGGCCCACCTGTCAAGCGCACGGCGTGGATAAAAGCGGTGACACATGCGGCCCTGTCGCCTCGAATTCTTCGCAGCGTGGAGAAAGAGAGGGGGAGGGAGAGGGAGAGGTGGGGAGGGGAGGGGGGCACGTCGGCGGGCGGCTCGGGAAGGAGGGTGGGGAGGGAGTGGGCGGCACCGGGAGCGAGTCTGAAGGCGGAGGCAAAGCCGGGCGCGGAGGCGACGACGACTCGACAAGGTGGCAGCGACGGAGGCACGGGAAGACGGCGAAGGCGACGGAGATGACAATGACGACGACGACGACGGAGACGAAGACGAGGGGAGGAGGCGGGGTGTGGAGACGAGATCGGGAGCGGCGGAGCTCGGGCTGGGCGGCGGCGGCCAGAGGCGGAGATGAAATGGTGGCTCGGCTTCGAGCAGGAAGAGCATGGAAGGTAGGGGAGATGAAGAGACGCGGGGACGGCTTTATAGCCAAGAGGCAAGAGAGAGGGGGAGCGGCTCAGGGAAGATGGGAGGGACCGGGCGGCGCGGTGACGGGAAGGCTTGAGCGGCGCGGTGACGGGAAGGCTTGAGCGGCGCTGCAGCGGGGAACCGAACGGCGAGACGATACTGACAGCTCGGGCAAGCGGGCGCAGAGCCGGAGAAGCTGGAGTGAGGCGCGGAGATCCGGGTGCAGGCGGCACGAAGATCGTGGGTGCAGGTGGCGCGTGCGATAGTGCTGACGAGGGTGAGAGAGAGCTGGCAGAGGAAGAAGGAGGCGCGAGGTCCGGTTGGTAGGCGGCGCTGCAGATCCCGGGTGGTAGTGGGGTGGAAGAAGGGGAAGTCGGGAGCAGGCGGGTTTGGGAAGCTGAGGAGGCGCGGGCGAAGGATCGGGACAGCGCGGCGCAGGCTCAGGGTGACGGCATCGGGCGGTAGAGGGGGAAATAGGGGAGAGAAGGAGGGGAGAGAGGGAGGAAGAGAGAGAATGGAGAGAGAGGAGAGAGGTTTAAATTTTTTTCAACTTTTGAAGTTTAAATTTTTGGAGGATTTTTGAAATTAAACTAATTTTTAAATTATTGCAAAAAGGATGATACATCAGTTATTGTAGCCTACCCGTATCCCAACTGTGGTATTAGAGCCATCCTGTATAGTTTTTTTTTATCTAGATCGGTCGCATATGCTGGATATATGACAGTAGTAGATTGGATCTATTACTGGTCGGGTCTGGTAACCTAGACCAGTTCATATGGATGGAACAGTCTAGACACTGGTCGATGAGATCGATCAGTGTTCGGTGATAGTACATGGGTTTAGGAGGAGGTGATTTACTCAACTTGTTTTCGACTTGTTTTACTCAACTTGTTTTCGACTTCCTTGCATGATACTCCTACCGGTCGGAATTCCGCTGTCAGAGTATGCCGCAGTGCGTGGCCGTATCAAGGCAGTTATCATATTGGTTCGTAATAGGGTTAATACGACTAATCCGATGATTTCTGAGGCTCGGTTACGTGAATAAGATTCATGTTCTAAAAAAGGCTTCCGAGAGCGCTACCCTCTACCAGCGAGGGGCGCTACCCATTCGAGCCCTCCCATTAACCGGCTAGCGGGACCACCGTGTTTGTAGCTGCGTTATATGGTATTATGTGTTCATGTCACCTGATAGAATTGGATTCTATGCATAAATCATTTTTGCAGAGATTGATGTGAATAGTATGGCCCATTATGTATGTGATACATGAATGGATTTCTCATGGTCTGCGTGTTATGTTGTGAGATAGCCATCGAGCTACATGTTATTGTATAACGGGCTGCGTACCAACATGTGATGCTTGATATTCTCATTTGTAATTCATTACTAGATTTTAGGAGTAATCGCTTAGTAGATGAATGCGGCCGGAGACTTCAAGCATGATGGTCGAATGACATGAAGCATGGTGATGGAGATCGTCATGATAAGGGCCATACTATTTCACAGTTTGATTTGAATATATGTGAATGTTTATTCCTATCATGCTATTTGATCATATTTTTCATTAGTTATTTTAACATGGTAGAATAGTATCCCTCAAGAAAAAGTTAATTTGATGCCATTCCAATTGTTGCGCCTGTCACGATTTTGATTGTTAATTGGTATGTATCCCAAAGTAGAGTGCTATAACTATCTTAATAAGACGGGGTGGGTATGGAACACCCACATGCATAGTGTTAGTTTAACTTGACAAGGCTATCAAAAGGGTTTTCGGCCTTAGGGCATAGTACTGTTGGTTGCTGGGGCATAGAGATGACGCCCTACAGACAAGAGTCATATGTGATATGATTGGCAAGAGGTTGCCTACCTAAAATCACTAGATTTCTAGCAGTGATGCCAAAGCTCACTATGACTTAATGATTTTTGGATCTTGAACTCACTATATGATGTTTGAGGGAAATGTGGTTTAGAACATTTAGTGGTTGTATCTTTTATTGACTGTTAATGATTAAGTTCGACCAGGTATGGACTGGTCGTATAGTGATGCGACCAGATCCAGACTAGTCGTATGGTGATACGACCAGATCCAGTCTAGTCCAGACTAGTCGTATATTAATACGACCGAGTCCAGACTAGTCGTATGATGATACGACTGGTCCCGACTAGTCGTATGGAGATACAAGCTGGTCGTAGACTGGTCGAACACGACCGCCAACATGATTGTGTAATAGAAGATCTTACATAAACATAGTGCTGTATCTTTGCATATATTTCTGTTGTAGATCATGGCACCTACTACTTTTTCTGCACCTACCTTTAACTTGCGATCTATTCTTGAGAAATAAAAACTGAATGGTACAAACTTCATTGACTAGTTTTATAATTTAATAATTGTTCTCAAACGAGAAAAGAAGGAATATATTCTAGAGGGTCCTTATCCCGAGGAACTGAGTATTGATGCTCGTTGTGTTGATAAGAATGCTTACGAGAAGCATTACAATGATGTAGTCGATGTGTACTGCCTAATGCTTGCGACCATGAACTCTGAGCTCCATAAGCAATATGAGACTATAGACACTTACAATATGATTATAGGTCTGAAGGGTATGTTTTCATAATCAAAGGAGGGCAGAGGGGTTTAACACCTCTAAGACATTATTTTCTTGTAGGCTCTCAGAAGGTAACCCGGTCAGTTCTTATGTGATAAAAATGATTGGTCACATTGAGAGCTTGGAAAAGCTTGGCTTTCCCCTTAGCTAAGAGTTGGCTACTGATATGATTCTCTAATCGCTCCCTGCAAGCTTCGAGCCTGTCATATTAAATTTTCATATGAATGGCATGGAGAAATCAATGACCGAGTTGCACAGCATGCTTAAGGGTGCTGAGGAGAGTATCAAGAAAAGTTCTAATCATGTGATGATGGTTCAAAAGACTAGTAGCTTCAAGAAGAAGGGTAAATCAAAGCGAAAGGGAAAAGGGAAAGGAAAGACTCAAAATAAGATCGAGAGTATCTAGGCTAAGCTTAAGAAGCTCAAACTAGGTCCTAAAGCCTGAATCAGAATGTTACCATTGTCATAAGACTAGGCATTGGAAGAGAAACTGCAAGAAATACTATCAGAGATGAAAAAGAATAAGGGAATTAAGACTTCTAGTTCAGGTATAAATGTTATAGAAATTAATCTTGCCTCTCCTCCGACCAGTTCTTGGGTATTTGATACCAGATCGGTTGCTCATATTTGCAATTCGATGCAGGGACTGATAAGGAGTAGAAGCTTGGCAAGAGGAGATGTTGATCTTCGCACAGGCAATGGAGCAAGAGTTGATGCATTAGCTATTGACACTCTATCATTAGTTTTACCCTCAGGATTAGTTATGAAACTAAATAATTGTTATTATGTTCCTGCCTTAAGCAAAAATATTATTTATGCTTCATGTTTAGCAGCAGAAGGTTATGAATTCATAATAAAGAATAATTATTGTTCAATTTATTTTGAAGATATGCTTTATGGCCATGCTCTATTGGTGAATGGATTGTATGTTTTCAATCTTGAGGACGGACCCATCTATAACTTTAATGCTAAGAGGCGTCGACCTAATGATTTGAATCCCACTTTTATTTGGCATTGTCGCCTAGGTCATATAAATGAGAAGCGCTTGATGAAGCTCCATAAAGATGGTCTTCTAGACTTATTTGAATTTGAAACATTTGAAACATGTGAATCTTGTTTACTTGGTAAGATGACAAATACACATTTCACAACTAGAGGTGAGAGGCCAAGTGACTTATTGGCCCTTGTACATATAGATGTATGTGGCCTAATTAGCACTTCGATTAGATGTGGTTTTTAGTACTTCATAACATTTACTGATGATTTCAGTAGATATGGCTATATCTACTTGATAAGACATAAGTCGGAATCCTTTGAAAAGTTCAAATAATTTTAGAATGAAATGCAGAATCAACTTGGCAAGAAAATCAAATGTCTACGATCTGATCGTGGATGTGAATATTTGAGCCATGACTTTGGTTATCATCTAAATAAATATAGAATTGTTCCACAACTTACTCTGCGAGGGACACCTCAATGGAATCGGGTGTCTGAACGACAGAGCCAAATATTGTTGGATATAGTTTGGTTAATGGTGAGTCAATCTAATCTTCCATTGTAATTCTAGGGATGCACTCTAGAAACAGTGGTTTTCACTTTAAACAGGGTTCCGTCAAAAACTGCATAGAACATACCATATGAGATATGGACCGGGAAGAGTCCTGGATTGTCTTTTTTCATTGTATGGGGTTGTGAGGTATATGTCAAACGTTTGACGTCTGATAAACTCACACCCAATTCTAATAAGTGCTTCTTTGTAGTGTATCCTAAGGAAACTAAAGGATATTATTTTTATAATCGGGTTAATAATAAAGTGTTTGTTGCCCGAGATGGTGTCTTCTTGGAGAAAGTGTTTCTTTCCAAAGGAGTCAGTGGGAGAAAGGTGCAACTCTACGAAATTCAGGAACCACCTGAAAATGTTTCAAGTCCTACTGAACCTCTACAGGATGAATAAGATGTTGTTGAACCTGTAGATGAGGCATCAGCCCCACGTAGATAAAAAATACCACGTCAATTGCCTATAAGGTATGTGCATGATGTTTTATTATTGAATACTGATGAGCCTAAGACTTATACGGAAGCGATGATGAGCCCAGACTATGAGTTATGGCTTAAGCCATGAGATTCGAGATAAAATCCATGTTGACATCAAGTTTGGAACTTGGTTGATGCACCTAATGGTGTCACGACCATAGAGTGCAAGTAGATTTTTAAGAAAAAGATAGATATGGATGGAAATATTCACATTCATAAGGCACGACTAGTCACGAAGTGTTTTAAACAAATTCAAGGTGTTGATTATGATGAAACCTTCTCGCCTGTCGTGATTCTTAAGTCTATCCGGATCATTCTAGCAATTGCTGTATATTTCGACTATGAGATATGGCAAATGGATGTCAAAATGGAAACCTAAGTGAAAATGTGTCCATGAAACAGCCTGAGGGTTTTATCGATCCAAAGGAAGCTAAAAAGGTATGCAAGCTTAAGAAATCCATCTAATGATTGAAGCAAGCATCTCGGAGTTCGAACATTAGTTTTGATGAAGTGATCATAGGGTTTGACTTCATCAAGAACGAATAAGAACCTTGTGTTTACAAGAAGGTTAGTGGGAGCAAGCTTTTGTTTCTGATCTTGTATGTGGATGACATACTACTGGCCGGAAATAATATTCCTATGCTTGAATCTATTAAAACCTCATTAAGAAATAGTTTCTCAATGAAAGATTTAGGAGATGCATCATATATTCTTGTTATAAGGATCTATAAAGATAGATCTAAAATGCTAATTGGATTAAGCCATGATATGTACATAGACAAGGTGTTGAACGATTCAGCATGCAAGATTCTAATTGAGATTTCTTGCCCATGGCACGTGGCATTAATCTCAGCAAGAATTAGTGTCCTATGACCACTGATAAGCGAGATAAAATGAGTAGAATTCCATATGCTTCGGCTATTGGATCTATCATGTATGCTATGCCATGTACACAACCAGATGTGTTGTATGCTTTAAGTGTTACGAGCAGATATCAGTCGGATCCAGGTGAAGGTCACTAGATAGTAGTCAAGAATATCCTTAAGTACACAAATGCTTTAAGTGATGAGGAAGAGTTGGTCGTAAGTGGTTACACAGATGCTTGATTCCAAACCAACCAAAATTATTTCAGATCGCAATCAGGGTTTGTATTTTGTCTTAATGGAGGAGCAGTGGGCTGGAAGAGTTTCAAGCAAGAAATGGTTGCTAATTCTACAACAGAGGTCGAGTACATTGCGGCTTCAGAAGCTACAAAAGAAGTTGTATGGATTAGAAAATTCATTTGTGAACTGGGTGTGGTTTCAAGTGCTTCTAGTCCAATGAATCTCTATTGTGATAATAGTGGAGCCATTGCACAAACTAAGGAGCCTAGATCACATAAAAAGTCCAAGCACATACTTCGGCGATATTACATCATTCGTGAGATTGTTGAGAGAGGTGATGTGAAGATATGCAAGGTGCACACAGATTTAAATATTGTTGATCCATTGACAAAACCTCTCCCGCAACCTAAGCATGAGACGCACACAAGAGCAATGAGTATAAGATACCTATATGATTGACTCTGGTACAAGTTCGACCAGGTATGTACTGGTCGTATAGTGATATGACTAGATCTAGACTAATTATAAGGAGATATGAGCTGGTCGTAGACTGGTTGAATATGACCAAGTGCACACAAAAAAAAAACCATGGGTATTCAATATCTATTTGATTGACTCTAGTACAAATGGGAGACTGTTGATGATATGCCCTAGAGGCAATCATAGAGATAATTGTATCACGTCTATGTTTATGAGTTATTGAATAAATTTTATTCTGCTCCTTGAATGAATCATCAGTTATAAAGAATAATGAGTATGTGACTTGTTGGTGAAACTCTTTTAATTTATGATGACGTCGTTCTAAATGGATCCCTAGTCAAAAGTCACTAGTCGGAACACTAGTGACACTATCGACCAGCACATGTATTGATTGATACCCATGTTTCACCGGTCATGGATATAGGGATATCGAATCAATAATGTGAACACATGTTAGAGAACATGGTGTTGGATTGACCCACCTTGAGACACTACTGAGATTGTTATGATTTCATGTATCATCAAATGGTCTCAAGTAATGATGATGTATAATCTTTAGACCTGAGATTAGCATGGTTTCCAACATGTGTAAGACTACACTTTGGGGTTGCCAAAGGCTACTCTGTAACTGGGTATTCATAAAGGTTGCTTTTGAGTATGCTATAAAACATGTAGAGGAATGTGGCTGGTGAGATATGAGATTGGCCCCTCCTAACATAACAGGAGAGATGTCTCTGAGCCCCTCAATGTGGTCGGATAAAGAAAGTGCATAGCCATGCCACTGGTGGTCAAAGAGTTCGACCATATGAAGTTATCTATCACTCTATCGAGAAAGTATTGAAAGTTCATGGATGACATAACATCTTACCTGGAGTTCAACCAGATATCGTGAGGCAAAGGGAGAATACACGAGCTGGTCATTTAGTTCGATCAGATACAGACTAGTCGTATGGAGATACGAGCTAGTCGTAGGCTGGTCGAACATGATCACTAAGTGGTCGTAACCTGGTCGTAAGGAGTTACGAACTGGCCGAAACCAAATATGAACTGGTCGTAGGCTGGTCAAAACTGGTCGTAAGGAGTTACGAACTAGTCGAGACCAAATAGGATCTGTTTGTAGATCATATTGCATTAAGGTTCGTCTGATATAATTTATGTGTATTCGGAAATCGTTATGTCCTACTAGGTACCGCTAACGACTCGTGGTCGGAAAATATTTTCGAGTCACAACCGAACTACATATGAACCTACAGTGTCACACACTTAATGGGTTGGAACAAACCAGTATATATACGATTCGTCAAACGTGTTCGGATATGATCCGTCACAGGCACTATATAATGATATGCTTGAGGCTATGGGGAAGTGATACGTAATAGAGGAGACACACGACAAGAGTTGACGTGTGTTGCTCCAAACCCTAGCTGCCATCTTCTTGAGAGAGCATTCCCGTGCGACTTGGTGCTAGCACACTAGCGTACGCTGTTCCTGCCCTAGACGTGTGGATACCATAGATGCGCTACTAGAAAGTATTGAATAGTCCATGGATGACATAACATCTCACATGGAGTTCAACTAGATATTGCGAGGCAAAGGGAGAATACACAAGCTGATCGTAGGCTGGTCAAAACTGGTCGTAAGGAGTTACAGACTAGTCGAGAACAAATAGGATCTATTCATAGATCATATTGCATTAAGGTTCATACGATATAATTTGTGTGTATTCATGAATCATTATGTCCTATTAGGTACCAGTAACGACTCATGGTCCGAAAAGGTTTCCGAGTCACAACCGAACTACACATGAACCTACATGGTCACACAATTAACGGGTTGGAACAAACTAGCAGAGATACGATTCGTTAAATGTGTTCGGATAGGATCTGTCACAGGGACTATATAAAGAGATGCTTGAAGCTATGTGGAAGTGATACGTAACAGAGGGGAGACACGACATGAGTTGATGTGAGTTGCTCCAAACCCTAGCCGCCATCTTCTTGAGACAACCTTTCTGTGCGACTTGGTGCTAGCACACCGGCGTACAGTGTTCCTGCCCTAGATGTGTGGGTACCGTAGAGGCGCTACTGCGGTTGTTGTTGCGCTAGAGGATGATCTGTGACATTGTGAGGAAAGCGATCGGTTGCTGGTGGAGATGATCGATGACGACTACACTGGATGATCGACTACGAGGACGATTAACTACGACCACTACTTCGACGTTCTCTTCGTTGGACCAGGCTGCTCCAACTCTTCTTCCGTTGTATTGCGCGTTTGATGGTAACGATCTGTGATCTCTTGCTTGCATGGCATCCTGGTTTACGTGGTAGAATTTTTGAATTGTTAGCTAGCGTAGCTACCCGTATCCCAACAGTGGTATCAGAGACATCCTTCATAGTTTTTGATCTAGGGGACTGGATCTTTCGGCGGAGGCGGCAAAGAAGAGGAGGTCAGCTGGCGGGGTGCGGTTCGGAGAGGCTAGCAGTGAGGTTGCCAGCGCCCATGCCTGCGGCGAGCGCTGCAGCCAAGGGGCCACTGGTTGGCAGCGAGGCAGGCGAAGGGATGAGCGTCGTGGTTGAGCGAGTGCACGACCGCGGTGAGCCATGCCTGCAGGTCCGACGCCTCGGCAGCGTCCATCGTGGCCGTCGGTGGTGATGATACGGGGAGGTGGGGGTGGGTGCGTGGGTAGGTGGATTCAGGTGAGGAGGCAAGGGGACGAAGGGGATTGGGTCGAGTGGCACACACTTGCTGAATTGCCAAATATCCAACTTGGCATAATCCAGATGATCCATATTAATATTCGACGGCTACTAAGGTTACTGTATTTGTATTCGTTTCTGACAAAAAATTCTGTATTCGTTTCCGATCCGAGAATTATCCGAGAAAAATCCGATACGAGACAATCCAAATTCGTTTTCGTTCGGATCGGTCGGAAACTATCCAATCCTTTTTCACCCCTACTGCTGGGCCTTGGTCCGGCTGCTCCCCTTTCCTTTTAAGTGGCAATACGACCCTCCCCTTGCCGAGTCCAAGGTGGACTCGGCTTGGTCCATGGGTCGGTAGCCCACTTCGTCCTCAAACCCATATTTTCTCTAATATTTTTCTCGTAATCAATCTCTTCTCTAATTTAATTAAACGGGTCATTACAATTTGAGAGAGAATTGCCACCTCATTAATGAATTGATAGATCTCACCTTCCTCAATGTCCTCAGACCTTTTTACGGTCACCATACGTTTGGTCAGATAGATGTCTTTATACAACATGGCCTGTGCTCCATGACCAAGGATATGTGTAGGATAAAAGTTATTTGTTGACTTTTCTAGTTCCTCCAAAGAGAAAATCTTTATCTTGTCACTTGCATTTACGATATTAGTAGTTATAGGAGAAGGCCTTGGTTCTTCCGAAAATGCTTCCTACGTAGTTACTTTTGCATGCCTCTTTTCCATATACAGATGAGAAATATTGCACTTAAGCTGAAAAGTAGAACACCAAAGCCGACACTAAGCCCACTGGAAATACCTGTAATAATTATTCTCCTCAGTCTTGTCCTGTTTTTACTTGTTCATATTCATTGTGAAATTAACATGTATAGAACTCACCTAATAGAAGATTTTCCTTTTTTTGGCGACGTGCACTGCATTGTTATAGTATTGTACTGTGTTTTGTATGGACAATCAGTGCAATGGAATCTTCCTACAGTATTAGAGTACTAGTTCTGTCCATGTAGTCTGTAGAGGTGCTAGAGGTGTTAGCACCTCGACCACAACTTATCGTTGATCATTCAGGGGCAAAACTGAACAGTCGCTTCAAGACCCTCACTTTGTTGGACGGTTAGACAGTAAGCAAACAAACCGGAAGGAAAGGAAATGATCCCGTTTAGTCCCGACCTGAACCCTCCGCACTCATGCTCCACGGTATACTCCTTTACAAATTCTCGTGATTGCACTTGCTGCAGCTGCTCCATGTTCAGACTGCAGGGGAGTGTTAGAAGACAAAGCCTCTCAAGGTTCCTCTCGTGATCAACATGCGCTGCACATTGCTCAGACTCTGGTCGCCGTGTTACCGAACCGGACTCCAATTTACATTCGTTTGCCTACTATTCGTTTCACCTACTGAGTTGTTGACCTCACATGGCACCTTGTTATCATATATGGATCGAGTCCTCATTACTGATTATGTATGAAGCTTTGGTGGTAACATTGCAAACGATGTGTGCTTTTTCCTCTTTTAGAAGCATTTTTAACCCCCGGGAGTAACTAGTAACTAGTACTCGCAGATTCAGAGATATGTACTCCCAGAATTAAAGATACATCGTGTATATTGCTGTAATAAGTATATATTCTTGCTGCTTGATGTGTGCAAGCTGCCATGTATGGTGGGAAAGGTAGAGAAGAATGATAGGATCGTGAGAATTAGTATTTTGCCTTCTTGTCAGGGTGCACTGCATTGTTGCGGTATCATATTGTGTTTTATCAGGGTACTCGGAGCAATGGTATGTCCCCATAGTATTTTGGCATACTCCTTTACATATGCCTGGTTTGTTGCTATCGTCAATATCTGCAACATCTTAGTAAGATGAGACAGATTCACAAAAAGAAAAGGGTACTATTTATTCCGTGTCAGTCGCTAGTTGGTATAGAACTTTCCTAATAATACGATATTTTTTTTTTGCTATTATTATTATTATGTACATAACTCGCTATACACCCTGCGAATTTTGTATCTGATTCGTCAAATCCAAACCTATTTACGGCACGGGGTTTAGGTTCACAGTGGTATTTCTATAAGAAAAAAAGTGGTATACCACCAACCCAAACCCTCTACTGTGACTTGGGAGGACCACGTTTCTAGTAACTTTTGTGAGAATAGAGACTTCATGCTTGCTTTGGTGACATTGAAAAAGCTATCCTAATTGGAAAAAGCTATAAATTCCTATATTAATTGGAGTGGAGTAAAAAACGGATTTCTTCACCCCGATGAACTTAGAACGAAACACTAGAGAGGGGCCAAGATCCCTAGGGTGGTCTCAAAAAGCTTGGTAGTATGTATGTTTGTTGCCGACGAAAGACAATCATAAAGGAAATTTTTTTAATCTAATTTCTGTTGGAAATGTGGACAACATTTTGATTTTATATTTAATTATGAGGTAAAGATCATAAATAACTAGAGATGCATAAAGCGATATCAATAGCAGACAACTCATTGCACTTCTAAACATACTCGACAATATTATTATAGCAGAAAAACTGGTCGTACGACTAACTTATAGTTGGTCGAGCGATTATAAATCCTAGATGATGCAAATATGATGAGCGGTCGCCAGATCTTGCCGCTTTCGAAACCTTATTGTCGCCCGGTGCAGGTGAACTCTGCGATAATGGTTCAGAGATACCCGTTCACCCTCCTTATCGGTGCACGCCAAGGAGAAGGGATGGCTTGGTTCAAACAGCACAACCCTCTATCCAGAAGAACAGAGAGGAAGATTTAGGAGCAACGAAAGTGAATTGATCAAAATCGTATGTCTGGACGTCTCCAGATGATTTTAAGGTCGAGACAATTACTCTCTAGTAACTGCAAATTTAAACCACTGGTAACTGCTAATTCAAAACCAATTAATGATCTTTAAGCAATGTTTATTGATCTTGATTGTACATTGGTTTACAGCTTTGACCACTGGTCTACAGTTTCGACAGTGCATTATGACCACACTGGTCTATGCCTTCGACCATAATGGTCTATGATTTTAACCATATTATTTCAACCATACTAGTCTATGCTTTTGACCACACTGATCTCTGCCTTCGACCATATTATTACAACCACACTGGTCTATACCTTCGACCACACTGGTCTAAGATCCCTGGTCTAAGATTTCGATCACAATGATCTAAGACTTCTGGTATAAAGCTTTGCATACTTTAAAATTTTCGAAATGAATGAGCCGGATATGAACCCAATTCCAACAAATTTCAGTCATCAGTCATGACTTACTCAACCCCTCTTAAGTGAAACGGAGTTCTGGGGTTCCAAAGAGCATTGGAGGCGTACGGGAATTGCTATTCACTACAGTTTGTCCAAACACAGAGATGGTTTATAGGTTGTAAGTCTAGATAATGCTCCTCTCTAGAGGGGATGGCAAGAGTCAGAATTACCCCCATATACGCATGGGAGTTACTGCTGAACATATTTTCTTGAGGATGGCTAATTGATTTTCAGCCTTCCAGGCTGTTGGTTATTTATTTATTTTCTTGAGAAGGAAAGTCAAAACGCAATTTGATTAGTGTAAGCTAGCTGCATGGACCGACAATGGAAGTCGGCATTCTTGATCAGTACTTAGTTACGGTTGGCCCTTGAAGCTTCTAGCAAAAACAAGAGTTGGATTGAGCTGTGTTAATTCAGGTGGCAACGAAAGAGTACATGAGCTGTGAGCTGTGCATTGAGTCAGTCTAGTCTAGAGTCGGTGTTTGAAGCCTATAAATAGACTTGACTTGAGTAGTTCCTTTCTTATGTAAGGCCGTAAGCTTCAGTTATGAATCAATGTAGTTGAGAGTTTGTGATATTACTACTCTGTTTCTGTTACTTTTACTCTGCCCTTTTGCTTCTTTGTGTCAAAAAATATTGGACCTCAGGATTTTAATACCCGAAATTCTCATATATTTACCGTACTAGTTCCATAATCAATAATTAACACACATATCTATAACATTGATATACACATCTATACAATATGCATACAACATGAAACAAATATAGTAGTTAGATGTTTACAAGTTTACATTACACGGCCAACCGGCCAAATTAAAATAACAAGTATTGAATGCAGCAGCGAAAGCATAGCAAATTAAAACCCAAAAGTCCAGTGGTATGTGTTGGAAATATGTCCTAGAGACAATCATAGAGATGATGATATTTCGTTATGTTCATGTAGGATCGTAAAGGCGACTAGAGGGGGGTGAATAGGCGCTTTCTCAAAATTCTCGCCTTAATCAAATTCAACACGAACTTTACTCCTTTAGCTATGAAAACTAAGAAGATCAGTAAGAGCACAGAGGAAGCCTTGTGATGAATTCGATAACCCTCTTAACCACACGACACAAACGTGGAGAATTGATCTTACTGAGTCGGTCTGGGCACTGGCGGTCTGACCGGCTACCAAGGGGCGGTCCGACTGGTTTAAATCGGTTCAACCGTCCTTTAACGGGTGGTCTGAAAAGCGGGCGGTCTGACCGCCGTTGATAAATCGGTAAGACCGATTTAGTCCAGTACTGAAAAACAATGCCCAAAATCAAAACGAAATTTGGTCCAACTTTTGATTTAACCAATGAAACTTGACCAAATTTGGAGCACACCTCCCTAAGGATATTAGAGACCTATTTCTAGCGACGATTCTCCAGATCCACTTCACAGAAACGATCTCTGACGATTTTAATAAAGAAGTGCACAAACCCTAGAAATATGAAAAACTTGATTCAAGACTTGCTTGTGGGGGTTGATGATCTAGATGATTCTAGGAGTATCCCCACATATCAAAGCAAGATAAAATAGGTCAAGAGACCAAGCAAAAACACTTGAATCAAGGAAGCACCAAAATCAACAAAAGAGAGATGAACACAAGGAGAGAATCGATCTCTTAAGCAAGCATCACAAGATTGATTGATCCAACAAGATTGTTACAAAGCCACTCCCTCAAGGAGGACAAGAGCTCAACAAAGAGCACACACACAACCTTCCTCTCCTCTCCTCTCTTCTCCAAACCCTAACCCTAGAAAATGACTTGGAGAGACAAAATGAATGCTTAGGGGTTTTTCCTCTCCCCCCTTTCTATTTATAGGAGAGGCCTAGGGTTTCCACTAACGGGCTCCCATGAAGGCTGTAACATCCCAATTTTCAGAGCTTTAAAAATCTTTTAAACAATGGTATTAAGAGAATTCACCATTTGGATTTATTTGAATTTTAATTTAAAAAGCTTAATATGGACTTTAAGGATAAACCGATTTAATGAGCTTAATCCCAACATTAACAATTGCCAAAATTATTTTATTTAGATTCCATATGCTTGGTTATATTTTACAGAATTTTCTAGAATTTTTCCAAGATCATTTGCTATTTTCCATTGCTTATTTGAATTTACGCTATTTTCTAAAAACGAAAAACTAATTTAAATCTCAAGCGATCGTTGGGCGAATCTCTCGGCCCAACACTGCTCATCTGGCCCATCTCTCCGTAGCCGTCCGATCGGGACTGGACGGCGATCTCGCCACGCGCGCGCCTCGCCTCCCCGTCTCACTGCCCGGTGGACCCCACCGCCTTCGTCCTCGCCGCCTTCTTCTCCGCGCGGACGCTGCCAAGAATCGCTTATTGACGGTCAACGCCGAAGCCAGCGGCGGGCGCCTCAACCTCCCGTTCCTCCGGACGTGCGCGCGAGACTCGCGCCCTCCTCCGCACGACCTCCACGTCTTCTCCTCTCCTCGCGCCGCGGCACCCAAGCCGCAACCGCGCCCACGACCTCCACGCCGCCACGCCGCCGGACCTCCCGGCCCTATAAAGGAGAGCCGGGCGCCCCTCGCGTCACCCATCCCGGCCGCCACCCACTCTCTCTCTCGCCTGTGCTCGCCGGAATCGAGATTTCCCGCCGCCACACCGAGGGCTTGGAGCTTCGATTGCGCGCCTCCGTCGTCCTCGCGTGCCGCCACCGCCACCGTTGATTCCCGTGACGCCGCTGGCCGGTGCTCACCTCGCCTTGGAGGAGCCCTCTAACGCCGTCGCCGTCGAGCCTGTACCACCTCCTCCGCCAAAGCCTCGCCGCGGCCTTCGCTCGTCCGAGCACCGGGAGCACACCTAGGTTCGCGATCGGGCGCCTCTACCCGCCGGTACCACCCACCTTCACCGGAGAGCTGCTGTCGCGGAACCCTTGGTTCCGTGGCGCGCGCCTCGCCGCCGTCCACGCCACCTCCACTCACCGCTTCGCCTCGTGGCGCATGCGTGGCGACCACGTGGCGCCGTGTCAGCGCCACGCGCACGGGTGCGCCACGCCAGCACCGGTTCAACTCCAGAGGGCTCGGTGGACTTAGTCCACCGTGAGCCGGGTCACTGACATGTGGGCCCCACATGTCAGTTAATTCTTTAATTCTTTTAATTTCGGAAAATCCTTCGACGTCATGCTTGCGCAATAATCCGATTTTTCTATTGAAAAATAATTCAGAATTCCAATAAATCCTATTTTTAGGGTTTTTCTTTTGTTTCAAACTTTGAAACCTCATAACTTTTGCATCCTAACTCCAAATCCATCCATTCAAATTTCTAAATTTGTATAAAATCAAGATCTATTTATTGGAGATTTTTAATTATTTTTATCAGAGTTATTTACTTCTGTTATTTATTTTTCTTGTTGTTTGCTTCACACGGTAGACTTCGACGATATACGGAAGGTTTGAGGAAGAAGGAGCTTTCAAGATCAAGACCAGCACTTGAACCTATTCCAAGGCAAGCTATACCCTTGACCATTTTGCTTCCCAAAGATTATAAAAGTATTTTAATTCAAATTCTGCATCTTAATTTTAAGTATTTATTTAAAAGCTTTTGGTGCGATGAGTTAATCCTACATTGTTATGCCATCCTTGTTAATTGCTATGTC